>JAOCPU010000027.1:0-397633 GCA_035772785.1 Phlebiopsis flavidoalba | reverse complement strand
TCATCCACAAGGGGCGGTGGTGGGGTGGGTCTTCTCGGTTGTCAAGGGGCGGAGGCGGATGGTCCTGGTGTGTCGTCCGTGAACGGCGGCCGTGGTAGTTGTCCACGAGCGGCGGTGGTTGTGGTGGGTGGTCTTTGTGGTTGTCCGCGAGGTGGGTGGTTTTGGCGGTCATCCGCGAGGTGTGGTGGTGGTGGGTGGTTTTTGCGGTCGCCTGTGCGAGGTTAGGGTGGGTGTGGTGGGTGTGGTGAGCGTGTCTGTGCGGCGCCATCCTCTGCAAGGCATTGCAGAGGCGGCCCTCCACGACGCGGCGTGGTTGACGACCACCGCCTCCCTCGACACTGTGTCGTAGCGGGTGGTCATGGCTGTCCTCCGCGAGGTGTCGCGGAGGGCAGCGGTGGCATCGTGCCATGCAATGGGTTCGGCCACCCACCTGCAGCTGCACAGAGCAGCTGCAGTTGCCAGTGTATGAACACTGGCTGTGACGTGTCATCCTCCAGCTCCTGGGGCTGGAGTGATGACGGACTAGTCAACAGCCCGTACCTCGTTGCACAAGAACCCAACACGAGTGAGCAAGAGCTCGTGTCAGGTCATTGCGGCGGAGGGCGGGGGGCGGTTGATGTCGTCGTCGTCGTGGGTGGTAGTAGTATGGTGTGAAGTCTTGGGCGTTGGCGCGATGTCCAGCTGAGGGGCTTAGTCAGCAAGCATGGCCAAACAAACATCAACGCTGAGTTCAAAACTCAGTGGATCGCAAGCATAGTATACAGCGTACAGAGATTTGTATGGTTTTCAACGTAGTTTACAAAGGCTGATATAAGACTCAGATAAAAGAGTATCTTTACAGGTGTAATCTCATGTCTGAGGGTTTCGAGAGCGAGTGCGACGCTGAACTGGGGGCTCGGGCTGCTCACTAGCAGCCTTTCCTTTTGCACGCGGTCGCACAGGTTTGCCCTTCGGACGTACAGCAGGGGTCTCTGGTTCTGGGGAAGTATCGCGAGGAACTGGGGTGCGAGACGAAGTGGTCGATGGGGAAATGGATGGGGTGCGGCGAGAAACCACTGGCAGTAGTTAGAGCCACATGCGCTGGGGTGACACTTCGGGGACGGAAACGGTGTGCTGCGATTGAGTACTTGAGATGGTGAGGGCCGAAGTACCAGATATTGCGGCCGCTGGGGGTAAGAGGGCGTGCGTGGTCCTCCTCCTCGTTGAGAAGTAGAGAATCCTGCTCGATCTCCATTTCATCAGCCTCGTACACACGGCTACGGCTACGGTGGCCCATTTGCGAAGGTAAACGATCTTCGGCCTGTCCTCGTTGTCGGTCTGCTCTTCATCAGTTCTCTCGACCTCCTCCTCGTTCTCAAAATGCGTGGCTCGGGTTATAGGTGCGGCAATTGCCGGAGAAACTCTAGGCTGAGAGCGGCTGCTCGCCGAGGGAATGGAACGGCTGCTCGCCGAGGGATTGGAACGGCTGCTGAGAGACCTGGGAGCTGGCTGGGAAGGTGGTATCTCGGGAGCCGGTGCCCGGACATGTGTAGCAGAGGAAGAGGTCGATATATTCTGTCGATCAGCTGAGGAAGGGGCGCGAGATACGATAGGGGACGGTTCGCGCTGTATCGCAATGGAAGGATTGCGCCAGTCGTTATCGTTCACAAGATCTTCAGCTGCCATGGCGCGCAACGCCGCAAGATCATCGGCATCCTCGCCGAAAATTCGGCTCGTTTCGTCTTCGTCGGCCTGTATCTCCTCTGCAGCGTCTGGGTCTCGGCCTTCGAAAATAATTAAGTTAGCCCAGCGGCGAAGGTGGCGGTAGTACTGCGTGTCCCAGAGAGGAACAAAAACGCGTCGTACAAGATAATTGAAGTTTAGATGCGCCGGAAAGTATCCGTTCTCTTCGTCAAAGGATGTATCGGGTGTAAATGCGTGCCGCATCTGTAAGTTCATTCGAAATGAACCAGAATGAATGCTTGTATAATAATAATGATGCCAAAAAGTCATTCTTACAAGGACTAGAATTGCCGCGAACATCTGTGGAGTAATCTCGTGCTAATTCCCAGCTTGTTTCCCTTTGAGTTCTTATTGGGCTTCGCTCCTTTACCCCATAAGAAACTGCGAAGAATCTGGTCCAAATTTATATCAGCAAATAAGCGTCACATAGATAGATTACTTACAAGTGGAATTGCCTTGATATATGCAAAGCCTTTCTTGTTTTTACTATCAGCGTAATAAATGGGAGCTAGCTGGGTCTTTGGTTCGCCTCGTAACATTTTCGCAATCGGATCGTTGGCGCGTACAGTCGCTTTGACTCCTTTCTTGATAAGATGTGCGTATTCGGGTAGGTAGTCCGACAGAGTCGATGAAACCTCGTCTCGTCTCGTAAATAGTTCTTCTGGCTCAAAACCTTCTGGCGGAACTTGAGCATAATATCAGTATTTAAATTAACGAGTATGGTACGAAACCGCACCTCTTCTGCGAGCCAATTGGATTTTCCTATGTACTCCTCAACGACAGCATCTCTCTCCCTAGAGAATGAGTCGAACACCTCTGCGGCATGGACTTGGTCTTCGATTTCTTTAGTCTTGAATCCGCCAAAAAAAAAAAAACTCCCCACTACATCCTTCTTGTGGCCTCTCCAGAAGCGGTCGTCGTAAATTTCGATAGGAGGACGAGAGGTGTACTGTGTTAATGCACTCTCGTTAATCCAAAGGCGATAGACAAGAACATAACGAGATGCAACGAGATGTATATGATCCTTTTTTTTCGTAAGACGCGGAGGAGCGGTCCCTGATGAGCTCCGCAGTATTTTTTCCGCGTCGCGACCTAGTCTGAATAGCCTCGTATTGGGCAATCTTGATTCTTGCCTGGCTGAGTGCTCTAAGCAGCTCACTGTTGCGGAGCTGGTACTCCTCCAACAGCTGCAGAAAATATTCAGTAACAGTATTATCTCAACTATGATAGCTTACCTGAAGCACTTCGTCCATCGATGCGTTGTGGGGGAGTCTACGCAAAGGTTGGGCCAGGGGTTCGTCCGCGAGAATATCTTCTGCAGCATCAGCATCCAAATCAAAGGTCTCGCCATTGTCGCTGTGCTCGCGGGGAACAGTAGAAGAGCTACGAGGAGGCATGTCTGGGTACTCTAGTGTGATATTTGAGCGATGAATCGACTTGAACACCAAGGGCAGCTTAAATACTATCTAAAAATTCGAATATCTTCGCTCACAGCAAAGAAACTGTACTGGCTCGGCTTTTGTCTCAAAAATCATCGGCGACGGAATTGGATAGCATTCAGTATTAATTAAGCCATGAGGTATCGAAGTCTCACCTGCGTCAGCCAACTCAGGGCTCAGAACTTTGGTCTTTGTCGTCACTCATCATACATAGGAGGTTAGCACAATGTCGGAGGAGTAGGAACACCTCATGACACTACTTGAGTCCAGATATGTACTGATTAGCAGATCAACTATCTCAAATGACATCTCAGTGCACATCGACCCTTTAATCTCGGTGATTCAATGGGCTGAACTCTTACCTTCGGGATTCTCCGAAGCCGATCTGTACCGTGTGATTGTCTCACTTGAATGAGATAACAGCATTGAGCGTCGCAGATACTAGCAATTAATGTCGCAAGAACCTACGCAAGAAGTAATCGTCGCCCTTACATAGCTATTGAGCTATTCAACACCGTGCCGACTTTGCGTCGACGCAAGCGCCATCGTTGTGGCGTTTGATCTAGCGCCACATGACTAAAGCGTAGGTAAGTGCTCACACTCGTTCCAGTTTGGCGTATTTGTTTGCTGAGGCATCTCTTGATTAAGCTGGAACGGTTATTTCAAGTCTTTCAACTATAACAATCGGCAAAGCAAGCGCAAAAATGCATGTTATGGTAACTAAAGTAGACTACTGCCTAATACTACACTGTATCAAGTCATACCGTAAATCTGAGGAAACGCACGACGCATGCGTAGAAATATATCAGTATCAATGGTGTCAACAACTACATATTCGTCTGGTCGCTCGCTATCTTGGTGCAAAACGACGCCACGGATAATCGAAAGAAGAGGAATGAAATGCGCACTCTGCCGCTTGCTTGAGCGCAAGCGATACAGGGACAGCTCCCTATCAACTATTCGCCCTCTGATTGGGCGAGTTGATATCTTGCACAAGTACGAGAGGAATCCTTCGCCCTGCGAGGATGCAGGTGAATATCAAGGCAATGCGTGCGAATGCCAGCTCTCCTCCGGAGTTGTAGATGACGCAGTCGTAGCGAGGGTGGCCGAAAAACATCGGGCTGCATCGCAAGAAGTCCGTGGTCGATTGCCAAGTGACGGTTGACTCATAGTTCACCTTCAAGAAGCGGTACTCGGTCACCTAGGTATATAAGAGTAATTAGCAGTAAATTGAGTCGTTTATTGTTAAACGAACCTGTTCCGTTGATGAGAACTTGATGCGACCCGATGGAAGACCCTCGTTTGTCTGCGAAGGCAGTATTTCGAGAATATGTGGACTCGTTGCAATGATTGCCGTCAAATAATCTTGAAGTCTAATGCGAAAGCGTTTGAAAGCCGGGTCAGCCGCGTGAAGACTTTCTAAGGCACTAAAACCAATTGGCTTCTGCGACGACTTGAGCGTGGCCTGATCCCATGTCGTGATCTGATAGAAGGGCAATTAGCACAAAGGACATGTACGCGTACAAAGAAATAATTTGACCGGTTTTTTTACTTTCACGCTCGAGGGATCAGCTCTTGCCTCCGCCTCCGCCTCTTCCTTTTTTGCGTTTATCTTCTTCTTCCTGTTGGTACTCGTCCCAAATATCCACTCTTTCGCGAATCATATTCGCGCACAAGTCCATGTGATTCCTAATGAGCGAGCTATACAATGAATTGAATTAGTGATAGTTAGTTGCAAATCACATTCTGGAGTAATCAAACGCGTACCTGTTGATCGACTAGCCTGAAGTTCGTATGCCCCAGGTAATTTTTCCTCATGGGTCTGTGGAAATGTTCCGATTGCTTGGTGGTCATACTTAGAAGCGTTCCCTTCATTCGTATATCACGAATCGCGTGAACGTGGAGGTGTGCCTTGATGAAGTCCCAATCTTTTCGTGTTCCATCATCGTCCTCATATGTTTTGTATTCCTGTATTTTTGCCCCTATCATTACTGGATTGCATGTGCGTGACCGGAAAATCGACTTACATCAAGTAACTCCCCAAATTGACGTATTGCATCTTCAAACTCCTTGAGGGTCCGCTCTGTGTGAACTTCAAACGAAGAGTACATATTGCACTCGCTATATTTCCGAATGAGCTTCAAAAGCGCAAACCCTTTTGGGGTCTCTGCCGCTTTCAAAGCGTTGTACGATGCAAAAACGAGAATCTATAATTCGCAATAAGTGTTTGACACGAAAGAAATGAGCAAACACCCCGCTTATATTGGTAGAAGTGCCATACCTTTGACAGATCATTATACTTGCTGCCATCCGTAAAGTCGTACTTGAAAGCCCCGTCTTCAAAGTGATAGACGTGCCTCCAGCGCGGCATCGATTTGACTCTGTTAAGCATTAGAGTATGTAACAGTTTACATTGCCTGATGAACATTACCCGTCATCGATTTTCACCATGTACTGCCGTTTACGAGGGAGCTTATCGATTACTGCTTGTAACTCCCCCAGAGGTGGTGCCCAAATAAAGCCGCTGTGATACCAATGTAACTGATCAAATGAAACCGCTTTGTGCGGATCTGTGTGGTCGAAGTCCCAGAATAGATTCTAACGAGAACTCAGTTATAGTCATACATTGAGTAATATGACTGCGTACCCAGATAGGACGGATACCAAGTTTTTTTGCAGGCTCTTCGCGTTGAGAGACTGTCTGGGCTAGGACAGCTTCTTTTTCCTTCTCAAACTGTTCGTAGATCGATGTCGCCTGACAGCCCTGCTTCAATATCGGACAGAAGTTCCTGTGGAATTAAGCACACAGGGCACGGATAGAGGCTGTTGTTACCCCTGATCAGTACCATCGAGCACCTGTAAAAGCGTGAGCCTCGTTTTTGTAAAGGAAGAATACTGCAGACTCACTGCTCTTCGTAATCTCCCGCGAGAATGTCGAAAAATGGGAAAAATTTGCGCGTAACTTGATCACCGCAGCGAACCGCCAGCCCATATTTTCCCAGTCCCTTGAAGCGACCCAGCACCTCCATCATTGCTGTATGCCACACCCTGCGCTTGAAGTTAATAAACGTGGGTTTCCCACTATCCTCTGACGTCTCTTTCACCTATCAAAACATTTTGTTAGGCAGAAAATATACATATCCGAGACCCAACACTACAAACCCTTGGTAGAAAACCAATGACATGCCCAACCGCCAAAGCCGGGACCATGCCGCTGGGCAGCCTCGACATTTGTGATGCGCATAAACCACGGGATATCCTTGTTTGAGTGCCGAAGGTAGATAGTTTACTTTTATCGGCATAGATGTAGATTCCCTTCCCAGTGGAATCCCACCTTCATCAGGTATTTCGGACTGCAACATAATTGCATCTTAGTCTCGATGTGATTCATACAAGGTGTAATAATCACCTGAACATCCCACATATAGCTACCTTGAGTGGGTTCTGCTCCCCAGAATTGCTCCCACGCTTGACGATTTTCGTCCCATCTGGACCATACGACCGGTGCATCAAGTTGAAGATATCGAATAAGGTTCGGGTCTTCAGTTTAAGTTGCTTGTGTGATTAATGTTTCTTCTACGTCGCGAGCCCAGACTTCAAAAACGTTCGGTTTTCACGCAGATATGGAACGGGTACTTTTCATCGTTTAAACAAACTACAATATATAAAACAATGTTGTTGAAATGAAATATCGACGCGCAATTGCACTCAGCGTACCTCCGGATAGCACAGCCTTGCCGATTCCCAGGCCGCTTGATATTTGGCGTAGCTAGTCAGGGGAAAAGTCGGCCTCACCGGACTGGATACGTGAGACGACCTCCCGAGAGTAGCGTGCGGATTTGCTGTTCCTTCATGCCCGAGTGGTGTACTGCTTCGGCAAACTCGAAGTCGTCGCGGGAGGGCAAATGGATGCCACGGGTTTGGATCCGGAATCTCGGCAGCTAGGTCGTTCGAGACGATATTTGTCGAAGGGATAAATTTTCTCCTTCTCCGCGCGTCCGCTGTTTGGATGATATTCGATCTTGATGTCATCGTGGGAGGGTCCGGAGGCTGCTGGGCTCTGGGGCTCTGGGGCTTGTGCATCAGCGGAGTCTGCGCCAATGTCCCGATCCTCTGTACGGTCAGGTGCATCTGGCTCCTCTAGAGCATGCACAACTTCTTCGGGCCAGAAGGCAGCTCTTCCGCAATCCCCCCAAGCGCAGGGGGGATCCACAGCACATCTACACGGATTTATAGTTTAGCTCAACACAGGTAATACTCATGAAACTTACCAGTAGGGCAGCCCCCCCTCAGAGAACTGCTGCTAGTAGCGCTGCTCAGAGGTGGGCTACGAGCCAGCGACGAGCCTTCATCTATAGAAGGACAAAGCTTTATGCTCACAGCTTGGTGTGATAGATGGAACCCAATAACTTACCTTCGATGTGAGACGACCCCGGACTGCGATTGCGAGAGCGAGTTCTTCCGCATTCGGGCTAGTTTCTCGTGAGTTTTTCCCCCTTCTCAAGCTAATTCAATTACTTACCGGGGGGGCGCTTCCGCTGTCGGTCCCCTTCTCTCCATGAGCTCGGCAAAACTTCTCCGTCCCGCTTTCGCCGCTCTTTGCGCCGTTTGCACGCAGCTTCATGCTGCGAAAATGCCCCTCGAGGAGGCCCGAAACGTCTCGCAGTGTTGGCAGACCATTTTGTCGGCGCGATTTCTGTGGAATCCCACGCGGCATGACTCAAGTGCGGGTTTCTATTGGAGGGGTATGCTTGAGCTGAGTATCATGTATTCTGGCGAACAGACTGAGACTTACAGGCGAAGCGGAATGGGTGCTGCACAACACACGGAAGTTAGAACAAGAGTCCGAACTCAAGGAGAGAGTGCGGCGTTGTGCACAATGTCCGCATGTTGACTACAAAACGCGACAACCATTGATGGATGTTGCGTGAAGTAAGCTTCCATTACGTGACCTTGAGGACGTCATCGTGAACAAGATTTCACGAGGCAGCCTGAGCGCGTAGATTACGCCATGAGCCACCTTGAGCAATCTTCGATTATCTCACGAGATGCTTTGAGCATCAAACCTAATTCACGAGACCCTTTGAGCATCAAACCTAACTCACGAGTCTGCGTGACCATCAGGCTCGGCTCACGGGACTCTCCGAGGATCACACAAATCTCACGATCACGGCTTGAGCACGTGGTTGGACCCGAAATGAGGTCGGGCGCTCCATGAGACGCGTTTCAAAAATTGCGACAAAATCCAAGAGCCGATACCAGTGCTGTGCATATTGTTGGCGAGTCATAGTTCTGCGGAGGGATTTCTTGCATTTTAACATTTACCTGAGGCTGCCAATCGCTGAGCCGTAGTCCGATGTGTGAAGAGCTGTGAAGACTGCCTGAAAGAGACGATTTTGATCGAATCAATGACGGCATTCCCTGATTCTGGCCGATCTGCTTGGAATACACCTCCGAAAATGAAAGCAGGGGTAAGCCTCCGTCAGTCTCCATAAAGTCTCCTCCTCAAGCGCATGACGCTCTCAAGTTCTTCCACCCACCTCCACCACCACCGCCACCGCCCACACTCATATAAATCATGTACGCACCCCACCACCAAAGCCCCGAGCTTTTCATCCGTCCTACTCTGCAACCTTCCACCACCCAGCCAGTGCCCCGCATCCATCTCTCTACCAGACATCAGCATACTCTGTACCACCACCCTTGCTCACCCACGCCCTCGCATAACATGCCCACCCCCTACGTACTACATCTGCTGGAAGCTCGCCTTCCTCCCATACCACCGTGTGCTCGCGCTGCTCGTGCACTGTCGCACCATCAGCCCGTAAGTCTACACCACGAGAGCGGGAGTGGCGGGCACCACTATCCCTCCTCTCAGCATCGCGACTACGGCTAATTATCACGCCGTACTCGAGCAGAAGGCATAGGTCTAACAGCGTTTGTCATAGCGCGCACTACTACAACCACCACATCCGTAGTTGGCCCATCAACCGGAGCAGCAGCGCCGCTCTCCCGTCTACTACACCTCGAGCTCGTCCTCAGGCATAACCGTCAGCCGCTCTCACATTGTTCGACTCGCGCCCTATAGCTCCTAGCCCTCATACCATGACTCCGGTAGGAGGCACAGCACCAGCACCCACCGTCCCAGGTCACCTGTACTGTGAGCTCCATTCCAATCTCTAATTTTTCCACCTAGCGGACGCTGACGGATCTTCATGCAGAGTGATCACACGGACGCTCCCTCAGCAACCACCAACGCCGCCACTAAACTGACTCTCTTCGGAGACCGTTTCCCGGTGCCGCTGGTTCGGCATGGACTCGGTGCCATCACTCCATCTCGCGCCAATGTCCGCTACGAAGACGCGCGCACGGGTCGCCCCGTCGACCGCTCCAGGCAGGCCCATCTACAGGGTGTAAACCCCGTCTAACCATTGGACCCGCCTTTGGGTTTCATTTATGATTTATTATGGACACTGTCACGCCAACCCTATTAACGAACTTAAATGTCATCACTCCCGCTCCTATCATCATGCCCCCTTACTTCGGTTCATCTATATGGGGCGTTCCGGCTCTTGCCCGCTTGGCCTTGATATGCCGCTTGTACCGCCACCGTCCTTCGCGGTCTTGCACGTCTTACTCCTTCCGATGTCTACAGTACTCTCTGGAATATGTTCCTGTACGTATCTCGCATAGAACGAATGGCTCGGTTTCGCACTGGTCTCGTTGTAATCGTTGTACATAGCTTGTATGTACCCCTCATAGTCTGATAATTGCATGGATATACCACTAGTCACGGCCGACTTTTTCGATGAACTCACTAGCTGGTGAGCGGGTCCGCAAACAACTATTTCGTGAGTCTGAAGTGTCGCCTGTCGGGCCGACGCGCCGGAGGCATGATCCTGATCCGTGCGTCTTGTCTGCAAAAGGAAACACCGAGGCTTCCTCAGGTTCATCACTGTTTGTGAGTGCCACACCGCATTGCACCTTCAAGTTTGCTATAAGTACATCGGCGACGCGTCAAGACTCGGTTTTTAGGTCAGATTCAGTGGTCAAGGCGCTTCGCATCAGACAGGTGTGGTTTGCTTGCTGATCTCGCCCATTTACTGAAATTTATCAGGCCGCCTTTTCAGCGTGAAGATAGTCGTCCATAGATCTGCGTCTCGAGGTTGCAACATCTACATAATTGGTCGGATGGGGCTCGTTGAACCCTCACGGGCTCTGTTGCTGTTAATATCGCACACTCAAGCCACGTTTTTTCTTGCGCAATCAACATACAAGCTCCCAAAAGCTCGGCCATGCCCCCCCTGACCCAATGCCCGAGACCGAAGACCGAGCACCAGTGTTTGTGCCGGAAGCCCGTGCGATCTCCAGGCACTGCCAGCACGACCCTGATTTGCTACACTATCGCGTTCGTCTCCGCAGGTGGCTTACAATGCCACTCCGACCGTCCGGTGATACGGCTCCCGTCGTGCTTGGGACCCCCGAGGTCGAACGGTGGCGCTTGCCGCAAGGTCGTTTAAAGCCCTGCAGCTGCCCAGAAGTCCCATCACCGCTCCTTCGGTTACCCGGCATTCTTAATATCCAGTTTGCGCTGCAGCCATGGCGGGTGCAGGATCGGACACGTCTAGCCACACACTCAGAGGGACCGTTTGAAGCCGAGAATGCCGGCCAACTTCCCCCTATCGACTTTGACGAGCAGAAAAAGCAAGAACCGCTTAACGACCTTGCCCTGTCCGAGAAGGACCCGTATCTTGTATTCCTCGACGAGGAGGAGGAGAGTCCGAAGAGGTGGACATTGCTCCGCAAATCCTTATCGTGTTCGTCGCCAGACAGCACCGGTGCGCTTTGCAGCACGTTCACATCGTCAGTGGTGAGTATCTATAGTCTCGGATTTGATAGTCACTCATGTTGAGCCGCAGGCAGCGTTTGCTGAGCCGGGCGAGGCGGAATCGTTCCATGTCAGCAAAGAGGTCGTCATTTTGGGCATTAGTATATATGTTTTGGGTATCAGTACGTTTGCAATGGTCCTGTGTCTTCAAAATGAATTTGCATTTATACTTATTCGCACATCAAGCATTCGGCCCGCTTTTTGCGGGACCAATGTCCGAGGTATACGGGCGCACTCCCGTCTACCGAGTCTCATATATCTTCTTCTGGATTTTCACTTGGCCCGTGGCATTCGCACCTAACATCGGTATGCTGGGCAACTCGTTTTCTAGGATCTATCTCACGTTCATCCCTCTCAGCGGTGTTTCTGATCTTCCGCTTCCTCACCGGATTCTCATGTTCGGCGTTCCTGAGTGTGGCTGGAGGCAGTGTGAGTGACATATTCGCTGGGCATCAAGTGGCAATGTGAGTACTCCCTAGCTATGCAAGCGTGGGTGGCTCATCAATGATTAGACCGACGGCGTTGTACACCCTCGCACCTTTCATAGGGCCAATGTTGGGTCCTCTCGTCAGCGGGTTAGTGTGTCATCTTATCCCCTCCATTCGCATATCTAATAAATATACTCAGCTTATATCAACCAGGCAAGCGTCGTACTGGGGCCTCGCTCGTTGATCAGCTACTCATTTGCTTTTCTAGAATACCGATTGGAGATGGTCATACCGCATCCTCCTCATCTGGATTTTCGTCGAGCTATTATTTATCTTCGCGGTCAGCTCGCAATCCTCTCTTCCTTTGTAACAGGCTCATTTTTCATACAGTTTGTTCCCGAGACGTACGAACCTGCACTACGTAAACTCAAAGCCAAGAAGTATGGTCTCTTCAGCTACAAAATCCTGCACAAACGAGCTCATTCCCGATCGTAGGCTTAGGAAAAGTACTGGTGACTCTCGCGGTATTATGCTCCTCTTGATCGACGCGAAGGATCGCTGCTCCGCATGATAAGCGTGAGCTGCTATCGGCCATTTGGTACGCATACACGCAGGCATATCACGCATATTGTCGACTTATATCTCTTTAGAGCTCTTATTCTATGACCAAATGTGTCTGTTTGCTCAACCTGTGGTACGTCGTCAGCATTGTGATACAAAGCTACAGCATGCTGAATCGACTACTGCATAGGACCTCTATTATCTTCGGAATCTTGTATTTAGCCTTCCAGGCCTATCCGTACATTTTCGTGGTCAATCATGGCTTCGATATTCAAAGTACCGGACTAGCATTCATAGGACTAGGTATCGGCATGGTGCTGGGAACCGTGGTCAATGTTTCCCTCATTATGTGAGCACCGTCGGACGCATTCCTCTGACAATGTCTGATTCACTCTCTTAGGTACACTCACACAAAGCACCCGGGCGTCGAGCCTCCACCCGAAGCCCGCCTTTTGACAGGCCAAGTCGGCGCGATCATCGTTCCCGTGAGCCTCTTCTGGCTAGCGTTCACAACGTACCCCCACGTGCACTGGATCGCGCCCATCATAGCGACTACATTCTTCGGCATCGGCTTCACGCTCTGCTTCTCCTCGACGTTCACCTATCTTGTCTCTGCATACCGTCCCATGGCCGCATCTGCGATGGCAGCGAACGCGTTCACGCGCGGCGCGTTCGCCTCCGGCGTTTCCGCTCTTCGCGGGACAGATGTACGAGGCACTCGGCACTGTCGGTGCGACCTGCGTTGTTGGCGGGGGTTTATGACGATTGCTGCGCCCTTACCGGTGAGTAATCATAATTCCGCAGGGTCGTGATGTGATATTCATTGTCTGGTAGTTTTATATTCAGGAGGATTGGTGGACGTCTTCGCGCAAAGTCAAGGTTTGCCGCGCACTAACTGGGAACCAAATAGCGACATTAGAGGACGTGACTGGGCACCTACGGGATGCTTAACATTCACAGCCCATGAAGCAATCTAGACAGCCTGGAATTATCATAGCCCGCAAATGCAGTGTCAAGTAATTGAGATATATTAATTTCAAAGTTAATTGGTCCCCATCCCCCCGGTCTCGTCGGTCTCACTTCGCATTTCGCAGCTGACTTCACATAAGGTAAACATATTTGCTTATTTTTACTTGGGCCTTCTGCGTGTATCTTTATTGCTGCGGCAGGACAACCTCAAGATGTATATACGAAGTAGGGTTCCTAAAATCCTTGATGTTAGTGTGTTCCTTGGATCCCCATAATTGAGATCGTGTAAATGCACCCACTCTTTGTCCGTCATGTCCAAGAATGCGTGCCGCTGTCTTTCCCTTTCGACATCGTCGCCGGTCCATCCGTTTTCGTTCCATGATGTTCTTAGCTTTCTCTCCCTTTTCGTCATTCGCCCTGATGTTGACCCAACGTATCACGAAGCATAGAAGAAAAGATGTAGACAAAAGTATGAGGATTGCTGTCTTTCCGGAATGTAACCAGGGGCGTCCTTTGGCAAGAAAGTCTCCGCTCCAATGATGTTACCTATGCAATAGGAAGCAAGGGTCATGGTGTTTTACGGTCACCTTCTTAGTATGTCCGCTGGTGTTGCTGTAGCATTATAGGCGTAGATGATAGCGAGCGAGCTTCCGAGGAAAGTTACGATATAGTTTCCTGTAGACACCGTATTAAATCCCGTACTGGTCGTGGTATGAACTACACACCGAATAAAAGAGCCCCCTTATGTTGAGGTGTGGAATCGAGCCCTACAAATAATGCTGTGCCAATAATAGTCGGGACGATACCGATAGCGATAGGTAGCATACGCTCCCCCTATGAGTTCAAGTCCAATCAGATTCGCCAAAAATGTCATGCAAATATGATGTACTGCGTAGTCTGAGTACCATCCGCAGATAAGCACACTAAAGATGTCGACAACCCCTGATGGAGAGGAAAGTACCAGTGCTTGTTGGGCCCTGTACAATATCATTAATAGAATTTTGGAACGCTATAAAACAGTGACACAAACGTATAGCCAAAGCTCTATGGGCCGACAAGTTTTTTGATCGCAGGCAATATGTATATTTATATATAACGTACAGTGATTATTTTGTTCCCGACTATGAAGCACGTTAGTATGCACCCCGCCTCGTGAATATGCGACACTGCTTACAGTTACTTAAGCTTCCGTTTGGAATGGCCGCTGATGTGCATTCGAGTTTAGCATTTAACATGTACAAGCAAAAATAAAAATACAAGCCCCTATGACTCACTCATGCAGGTTAGCAGGAAGATTAACCATGTCCGAACGTCTGTTTGCTGCCTCCACGAGCTGTGATTTCTTGATGTTTTATTTTCCGTTCCGACCTGATCATCTCGTAACGCGCTCGAGTGCGATTACTCGCTCTCTTTGAGTGAGAAAGTTTGCGTGAACGGGAGAATCAGGCAGGAATATGATAACGAGAATCCCAACAATGAAAGCCAGGCCTCCGGTAAGGAGATACATGATCTTGTAGGGCGCAATTGTGGCGCTTGTGTCGAACGAGATACCCTGCGATGCTAAGCTCAATGAAGTTTATGGTATAGGCAGATTGGAGGATATACGTATGCTACGAATCCACCGAAGACTTTCATCACTCCGTTCTATGCCGACAGATTTGAGTGAGCAGTGGCAGGTGCCGAGAGAATGGCCTATATACCATGATGTAGAACCATGCTATTCTTTTGTGCCTGCAATCGATATTTTGAGGGTTGGAATGCCCAGTTTATATGAGACTTACTTGTTCCTTTCTCGTGTAAAACATAGAAATAATCAAAATCAGGATGGGGGCTACACATCCTTCCAATGCACCTACGCGAAGGGTTATTAAGGTAATGGGTCTATTCGTAGTGATCAGTATCAATTCAGGATATCTAACCTAGTAGCATCCTAAGAGCAAAGAAGGGACAAAAGGACCGCGGGACAGCATGAAGCATCATGATAATACCCCATAGAGCAACGTTACAGCCAAGATATTTTCCGAGCCTGAGCCGCTGAGAGATGGGCAACATGGTAGGAAAAATCCAAATTAGGGAGCCGAGGGAGAAAAGCGAGCGCGACAAGGTTGTAATCCTGAAAAACTTGGTCAATCGGACTTGAAAGACCAAAGTGAATTAACCACTTACTTGCCCGGTCACGGGCTTATCCCCATGATACTGCGTCGTGCGTAAGTTATCGACAGGCGCGAGTGACACAGACATGCTTACCTTGCGTAGTTTAAGACGTTTTTGTCTCTGCCGAGAACGTACTAATTGGCGTACATTTGTATAACTCAGGGGTGTATGCTTACAGAAATTGGGAAGCGTAGACAGCTTGACACAACGGCGGAATTACCCAATCCTGGATAGGCCGACAAAACAAATGAGGTCGAGCGTACGAATGTAATCGCTGGATATTTATCTTACTAGTTTTCTGCGCACAGCAAGATACTGTTCTTCGGTAAAACTCTCCTTCTCGCTCGAGACCAACCAGGGCGAAGAGCCTCGTCTCCATCATTGGGGTCAGTCGATAGTTCGTAGGTAGATACGTCCAAGACCTTCTCTGGATCGTGAGTGTGGGGCATGGATGTACCTGCTTTCATAACGAGGAAGTCTGAACTTCATCTGCCCACGACAGCCGTCCGAACTTTATATGGCCCCGCCACAGGCGTCAACTTGGTCAATGTGAAACCTTGCTTCAAGCGACAGCCGTAAGTCGTCCGTGCGAGCAACAGATAGCATAGACTCACGAGGTCACGCAAAGTTTCATGCTTTACGATTCATCAACTCAAAGCATGCATATCTTTTGTAATCTTGCCTCGATTGGTGTTGGCCTCTCACCAACTCAATACTCATCTATACTGCCGTTCAAACCAGCTGACACTGTGTCATACAACGCATCTACGTATTTCCAGTTGATTTAGTTTGCGCAGAGCATCCTGTCCAGAGGCGGCTCCAAAGGTCCGTATAGCTATACAAAAAATTAAGATGTGTACACAAAGTAAGGGTTCCTGTAGGGAGTCATTGTCAGATGAGCATGAACACAAGGATCACGATACACGCACTCTTTATCGGTCATGTCGAGGAAAGCATGTCGCTGCCTCTCTTTTTCAATGTCCTCGTTCTGTCCACCCATGGCGCTCCTTCACTCCTGGATGTGTTTTCTCTTCTCACATTCAGCCTAAGGTTGACCCATCGTATCAAGAAGCACAAGAAGAAGGAGTATAGAAAGTAGGATAAGAATAGCGGTCTTCCCTGGGATGTACCTGGGTGCATCCTTCGGCAAGAACGTCTCCGCACCAATCATGTTTCCAACACAGAAGGCTGCAAGGGTCATCGCGTTGACAGTAACTTTCTTAGTATGTCCGCTTGTGTTGCTTGCGTTGTAAGCGTAAACGATAGCGAGAGAACTGCCGAAGAAATTGACAATATAGTTTCCTACCATCAAAGCTCGCCTCAATAGGTGTACCAGTACCATGAGATGGTACCCTACCGAAGAGAAGGGCCCCCTTATTTTTCGGAATCGACTTAAGTCCCACGAGTAGCGATGAGCCGACCAGCGTGGGAATGATCCCCAGAGCGATAGGCAGCATGCGGTCACCCTACATTGAACGTCAGCTACCTTTTATCGCGGTATAGGCTAGGGTGCTCACCGCGCGCGGTCAGAAAACCATCCACAGATGAGTGGACTGAGGATGTCAACCACTCCGCCGGGAACAGACAAGATTAGAGACTCCCTAGGTCTGTACGTTTCGATACTCAGATTAGATTCGAGAAAAGTGGTCTCTGAGAAACGCACGAGAAGCCAAAGCTCTGACGAATATGGTAAGGTCACACTCCATTAATTCACGCGTGCTACGGACCTGAATCACGATGGCACACCAACTGCAAATCACGATTCATTCATTACCGGTGCATCTCAAGCCAATGGCACATTACTCACAGTTACTCAGGCTCCCATTCGGAATGGCAGCTAAGAAGTACGGTTGAAATATAGTTCTTAGCTCCAATACGGGAAGGCTTACTCATGACGGTCATAAGTACGATCAACCATGACCGCACATCCCATGAACGCTTCAATGACTTGGCTTTCTTGATCGTCTTATTTTCCGTGCCACCCTGATCGTTCTTACGCGCTCGAGTGCAATGATTCGCTCTTTCCTTGTCAGCCAGACAGCATGAACAGGTGAGTCGGGCATCCATAGAGTGACCAAGATCCCGACTATGATAGCCAAGCCGCCTGATAGTAGGTAGAGGATCTTGTATGGCGCAATACTGCGACCTTGCAAAAGAAATTCCCTGACAGCGGAGATGAGCGTAAATGGTGTTGAAGAAATCGAGACGCGAACATATGCCACAAAAAGCCGCCAAATATCTCGGAAACGCCGATCTATGACGATGTTGAGCATCGAAGAAGTATGAAAAGGAGTACGATCTGTCTCGTACCATGAGGTAAAAGTAAGCTATCCGCGTGGCCTAATAACTATTGAGGCGACGCTCCTTTGAGGTATCACGAAATCGCGCACCTGTTCTTTCCTCGTATAGAACATGGAAATAATGAGAATAAGGATAGGCGCCACGCAGCTTTCGAGCATGCCTACGAGTACGCAAATCAGCGCTTTGATAATGGTCCATCCATGGGTGACCCACCTAGCAGGAGGCGCAGAACGAAGAAAGGCCCAAATGTCTGCGGGACAGCGTGTAGCATCATAATGATAGACCCCAAAGTACAATGTTTGCACCGAGGTATTTGCCTAGCCTGAGTTTCTGAGAGATATACATCGTCGGAAACACCCAGACGAGAAATCCTAAGCAGACGGTTCAGAGCCCTCTGGGAATGTGAAGGAAGACAGACAACAAACCCAAGTAGAAAGCGAGAGCAACTAGATTGTAGTGCTGGTGACATAGTGAGTTTGGTGCAATCAATTCATGCCGTAAGATACGTACTTGGCCAGTGATTGGTAAGCCCATAATACTAGGACGCCCGGCAGTTTAGAGACAAGCCACTAATTTGCGGTCCAGATCTCACCTCGCGTAATTCAAAAATATTCTTGTCCCTATACAGAACATTATGGAAGTCATGCAATAAATGTGTGCGTATTGATCCACATACAAGTATTGAGAACAATAGACCGCCTGGCACAATGGCGGGATGACCAAGTCCTATGAAAGTGATCAATTGGCGAATAGCGGAGAGCGACAGTTTCTGGGATACATAACGAGTTTCCGCCGAACCTGGTCGTACTGCTCTTCAGTGAAAGACTCTGCTCGCCTCAAAACGCCCTACAAGCTGCAAAGCCTCATCCTTGTCTGCCAGATACAGTGACGAAGACGAGTCGACTATCGACTTCTCGGGGTCAGTCGCCTCGGTCGCTGTGCTCTCGCGCGCTTTTCCATGGTAGCGTCAGGAAGGGTTCTCGAGCAAAGCGAGAAACTGCACTGTGGACTGGTAAGCTCTACTTTATACATGTTCACATCCTAACGGCGCGTGCATGCCATTCTGGGGACGTGCGACACCCATCCGGACTAGAAGTTTTTGGCCCGTCCGGCATGAGCTCAATGGAACGGGCAGCATGTTCTCTAGGAAAGTGGCTGGAGAGTATTATCAGCGTTCCCTGCCTGAGTGGGGCCTCAGAAGTCTCACCGCGATTGCCTGTGACCAAACTACGATACAGTGGGAGCTCGGTTCTACGGATTTAGATCGACGATAGACAATTCTTCTCCATTGTCCACTGTCGAAGAATACACTTAGAATTCAACTGAGGGCTGTACACTCGCGTAAAGGTGCAGGGTGATGGCACAAAAACTCACCGTTTATGTCCCCAGATTTGACTGGGGAAATGCACTACTCGCTTCGGGATCTGAACGTAGCCACCTCCTGCCATGAGCTATTATCTGGCACGGATAAGGTTTCCTGAATATGCTGCCTGTGAGAACGGACATCAATTCCGTTCACGGAAAGTGAACGCTGTGGTTCTGAAGGATATCCGTCGACAAGTCCGCGCGTCCTGAGCAGCTGCTACAGCGGGTGCACATGCGTCGGATGAAAGGTGCCAAAAGTTCGTTCTTAAGCATTGTGTGCTGAACCTTGACGGAAGAAGGAGACAACAGAAAGCGAGGGACCGCCAGGGAGGAGGGCGTACAACGGCGATGTCATTCAAGGATTCAGACGCGGTTTGTTCATGGTCGAAGCCAAGAAAGGGTCTCGCAAGGCGCCGTTCCCCGAGTGATCGATCAATTCCGTATTGATCTGATCTCAGGCCTCGGGCATTCTCCACCCACGTGCGCCGACGCGCGCGTCGACGTGTTCTGGCGTCGGGCGCTCGCGAGAGATTGAGCAGCTCTCATCGAAGTGGCCGACGTACTGGCCAAAAGGCCCTCCTTCCTATTGGTCTCTATAACTCTAGAGGGCCAACCATGGATGTATCATACTAGACTTGGTGCAGTCAGCGCCACACCATGGGAACCACAGCGCGAAAGTTGGAGACCAGGTACGTCGCGTGCCGTTCGCTTTTCGAGTAGCGCGTCTGAGGGCATGACTATATCTCTCAAGAAACAAGACTCGTGATCTATTGGTACCATGGATTCAACAGCTACATGCGATACGGTGAGCCACACGCGTGATACAAGTGTTATTTACGAACTGACGTTACCCCACAAGCATTTCCGTTGGATGAGGTTCGCTTCGTTTGTCCAATGCTATTCACTCAATTAACAAAAGGTCCTAGTTGGCACCATTGTCATGTACAGGGAGAGGTCCAGCACTGGTACAATCCGTGAGTCTTGTCGTCGCATGTGCTCAGGTGTTCTCACTCACTAAGCCTTAAGAGCTAACATAGCCTCCAATGACGTTGCGGGTAACTTCTCCGTAACCCTCGTTGACGTCTTGGACACCTTTGTCGTCCTAAACGACACAGTGGGTTTCAACAACGCTGTACACGACGTCATTGAATGGGTATCATTTGACGTGAACACAAAACCTCAAGTCTTCGAGACGACCATCCGTGTCCTCGGCGGACTACTTTCCGCTCACCAATTCGCGGTCAAGCCAGGGCAAGCCGTTCTTCCTGCCATGGTATCGCGGAGAACTGCTGTCATTGGCGTATGACTTAGGAAAAAGACTCTTACCGGCCTTCAAAACCCCAACGGGTATTCCGTATGCTAGAGTGATTGCAAGCACCCAATCTTTCACGTCTACACGCTGACATCATGATACAGATTAACCTTAGACATGGCCTTCCGCCCGGGGGAATCAATAGACACATGTAGGCATTTATCGAAACGATGAGGGTAAAACTGTTGACGAAAATGCAGGTACTGCTGGTGCCGGCTCCCTCATACTAGAGTTCGGCACCCTCAGCAGACTAACCGGGGGGGCATGATCGCTTTGAGAAAGCCTCGCGTATAAGGCCTTTTTCGCTCTGTGGAATCACAGGTCAGACATCGGCCTCGTAGGCAACACTGTTACCATCTACACTGGAGTAGGCTCATAACAGACTGTCCTCTGTACGCAGCTCATGCAAAGTCCATATAGACGTGGACTGCGCCGGAAGTGAATAGCATAGGTGCTGGAATTGACTCCTTCTACGAATAATGCGCTGAAGTGGTACATTCTAAGCGGGGTAATAGATGCTGTCATGGGTACTCCACGCGTCACTGACCAAAGTCGTTACCAGGTGAACCTGAGTTCTTGGATGTCTTTCAGGAGGGCTACGCAGCGGTCATGCGTTATACCCGCGCCCCTGATGGATTTTTGGGTATGTACGTCCCTCTCGATCCACCTATTCCATCTAAGTGTATCAAGTATCGTAGTGCAAATATATTCACTGTAAGTGCCCTACGCAGCTCGGCAGCTGAAATTGACTCAAAAGCTTTGAAGGGTGAAGCAACATACCACACCGTAGACTCTCTATCCGCATTCTTGGCCGGGGTTGCAAGTATTGGCAGGTGACGTAGAAAACGCAGTCAAGTCGCACATGATTTGTAGGTCGTTTTATTGTCTCATTGGGGCAGTTCATGACGGGATACTTAAGATTGGAACCTTTGGAAAAAAGTTCGCCGGGCTCCCAGAAGGTCGCGTCAATTTCAGCAGGTGTTGGGCACCCTTTGACGAGATTCCTATATAGTATGGGACATGACTTACAGGGTTGCTACCGCCGTCCTTCCAATATCCTCTGCGACCGGAATTCATCGAATCCACCTGGTATCTTTACCGTGTAAGCGTGTTTTAGCCGTACAGCTGTTTTTGTGTCTGTCTGACAGTACGCCAAAGGCCACCCGAGATCCATTCTATCTAGACGTCGGAGGTTGGTGTAGCGTTACAGCTGTGTAGACCAACATCCAACTCACGCCCCTTCTAGAGCGGATCCTTTCGGACATTACTGCTCGAACGAAAGTTGATTGCGGTCTAACAGGAATAGGAGATCTACGAGAAAATACCAGGGATGACCGGATGGAGTCGTTCGTCTTGTCTGAAACATTGAAGGTAATGCGAATTGACGATTTAACGATATTGATCCGCTCTTGCTGACAATGCTCACAGTACCCAGTCTATCTGCTGTTCGAGAACGAAGATAACGTGTTGCACCAGGACGACTCAAACATGGTTTTGACCACGGAGGGCCATTTATTGACATTGGATCGCAAGCTGGAGAAACCCATATCTGCGATCAGACGCGAACTGAGAAGAGTGGAACATCTTTCGTGCCCTGCCTACGAACCACCGAGGATGTCCACGAAGCCCAACAATGGGTCAGGCCTGACGGCAGGCGTGTACAGCAGGCCGGACGTCGACTATGCCCGTGCTCTCATCACCGCACCCGTCCACAGGCATTGAAGAACATGTACTCTCCCCTCATGGGTGGTGTCGAATTCCCAAAGTTGATCTATACGTACGTGGCCTCGGCGGAGCGAAGATACCTCTTCCATGACTGACCATCATTGCGCAGAGCTACGACTTCCTTCTATAATCCCCATCTAGGATGGATCGACCGTTCAGGAGGACTATAACCAACTTCCAAAAAGCTTGTACCCGTAGCAGCACGGTTACATTCTACAGAATGTCACAGGCATCCGTGCGCATGTTGTAAGCCGCATGGATGGTAAAGGATACGACATAACCAAACGTAGGCATTACTCAAACTCCTTTTCACTAATTGCGTTAATCCTGTCATCATTTCTAGTGGGCCCCTTACAGTGTCAAGACGGGGCAGATTGTTTACATCAACGACACTAGCCTTGTTCTGACACCTCTGAGCGGTAATGGGCCTACCAACGAAGGGAGGAAGCGCAGACCACCCGAGATAGAGCTACGCCTCTACGTCGACCTCACAGGCTCACCAGACCTCATGCTTCAGCTTCAACACGAAGCCCCAACTGAGGCCTACATCTTAGCGTCGACGGCCATGTTCGGCGCAGACCCTACCGTTTTCAACCCTCACAGCCCAATACGCTTCGGACATGGCGAAGGTGTCCGACTTGTACGCGATTCCTCCAATCCCCTGGGTTGCGAACCCTACAAGCAGCAATATTCGGGAGGAGGCGATCGTAGTGCAACGAGGAAGCTGCACGTTCTTGGAAAAGCTCTACGAAGCTTCCATAGTGGGTGCGTCGGGCGTGGTGGTCATCAGCGACGAAACACACGGTATCAACCCGTCCGCCGATGCGAGTGAAATGAAGGCAGTAGGAGATCTCCTGGATGAGGTCGCCATCGTTGTGGTGAATCGAGATGATGGGGAGATGCTTACCGCAATGATGAATGCGGCGCAAAGCTTTGGTATCGGACAAGTCATGGTCGCCATTCCCCCACCGCCCGAGACGGCGTCGGACAGTCAAGATGCTTCGATACCTCCGGAGGAGATGCTGCATAACGCTCGGGAGAGCAACCGCGTTTTGTTCCTCAATGGCCATCCGCTCATCAACACGCGACTCCTGGTCTAGGGTTGCTCATGTTCATAGCGAGTTCTTCTATTGCCGACTACCATATTACACACAAGAAGGGACAGGATTCATCATAACTTAGTCATCGGACTGTACGACCGAGTACAAAGGCGCGTCGAGTTTTTCGGCTGCTTTGAGGAAAGTGAGCTCGATGATGAAGAGGTATTCATATACCTTGCCGCCGAGTTTGGCGACGAGCTCGCCTGCGGCCTTGGCAGAACCACCTGGAGCGGTCATTAGCCGCGAGTAGTGGGTCACTGGAAGCACAGGGCTACATACCCGTAGCAATGAGATCATCGACAACAATTACCGACTGGCCTGGTTTGATAGCGTCGGACTGCATCTCAAAGTTGTCCTAAAAGCACCTTGAGTTACTCTGTGTGCAGACAGAAAGTTCCCACTCACGATACCATACTCCTTCTCGTACGCAGCGGTGACACATTCTCCAGGAAGCTTGCCTTTCTTGCGGACTGGCACAAAGGCCGCGCCGAGCCTCATAGCAATGATGGGGCCAAGGAGGAAGCCTCTGGCATCGAGGCCTACAACGACATCAATCTTCTTCGACGGGAGGGTGGGGATAGTCTTGGAGGTGAGGTGGTAGACGAAGTGAGTGATCAACGTCTCAAACGCGACAGGGTCGCGGGAGAATGGGGAAAATGTCTAGGAAGACGATGCCCTGCCAAAACGCCGTAAGACGATGCATTTTATTACGCGTTGTGACAAGACAACTACACCTTCTTAGGAAAATCCGGGTGGCCTTCAACAGGCTCTGGAGGTAATCGGTATCTGACATGGTGGGTGTAGTGAAAGAGCACCAATGCACGCTGATATCCCTGCTATGGAATCGAGTACAATCATAATAATCACTTTGGAAAACGAGCAGAAAATTGTGAGTATGCGAGGTTCGAAAAAAGATTTGACGGCTTTGATTGGGTGAAGCTCATCCGGCGAGATACACAAATGATTAGGTGCCGCGTCATCGAGTCGTTCAGCTTCGGACTCTCAATGGCAGTTACGCTCAGTCATACCCGCACAGCTCGAGCAATTCAATCCAAATCAGAGAGCAAATAATGATAGCGTGATGCACAAAGAGCATAGTCATGTCATACCCTTGAGCATAATGAGAGGAAAATGGTGCATGATACAACAAGTGACGACAGAGAGTAAAGATAAGCTTATACGGACTCAAGAATCTCGGGCTCCTTGAAGTCCTTAACCACCCGCGTACCGGTCTCCTGCAGGGGTGATGCGTGTGAGATTAGAGGCACTACCAGAGAATTGATTAACGTACATCTGTCGACTCGCCGTGAAGCTCCAACAACTTCGAGAGATCAAACTTTGACAACTTCGGCGCCTTCAAGATCTTCGCCTTGTGGACGTAGACGTTTTGGGAGGGGGTAAATTGCCCGCGCTGCCTTCTCGATCTCACGGCCGATCGCCTCGGGGACGAACTTTTGGGACGAGCTCCTTCAAGTCGCAGCTAGTCGCCTCCCGGGTCATGATCTCGAACATCTTTTTTCCGGATCTCCCGAATCTGAGAGCTCTGAGCGTAGGTAGTCTTGCGAACCTGGGCCGGCCGGCGCTTGGTGAAGCCAATAGCGAAAAGGCGGATGAGGTAGCCGTCAGTCGTCTTAACGTCGACGTGAGCCTCAATGAGGGTTTGCCACTTGCGGACAAGTGACCGGAGCTTGTCGGAAGTGAACGACATGCCGTGGAAGTTTGTCAGGCAGTTCTTGCCCTGAACATCGTCGACACGGAGTTGAATCTTGCGGAAAGCCTGCTCCTCATCCTTGTTAAGGTCGGCGAGCGAGACCGGTCGACAATTCGGCCCTTAAGCGAGTCCGTTCGCGTTTTCTACATGTCTATCAGTGGTTTTGTAGAGAACTGCTCGGGTGGCTTCACTCACTGAGACCCTGAGACCGGTTGACGAGGGTCTTGCCGGACGTTCTTCACCTCGAAGAAACGAAGGGGCCTTGATGTCGTACCAATCTGAATATTGTCGTCAGTCTCCGAGAAAAGTAGCATGAGTTTATGCTACACACACCCTTGCGCGAGAAGGGGTCAACGACTTTCCTTCTTGATACCCTTCTTACCCTTCGAGAGACGCTTGTTCTACAGACGTTCCAGCCGTGAGCATAGGTTCGAGCTATATATCGGCACGAAAAGACCTTGCCGACAGCCATGGTGGGTCAAATGAGTGCGGTAAGGAAGGGACCGCGGAGTGTGAGCCGGCACTTGGGACGGGCTTGTTTGAGGGATGGCGGCGCACCTATCCTACGCCAGGCGGGGATTGTGTGACAAGCCACCGTGACATTTCGTCACAAACCTTAACTGTAGCAGCTACACTTGGCATTCCCACGCTGCCCACTCAGCGTGCAGCTCCTGAATCATGACACTCACTCGTCTACAATTCGATCTCGCATGCAAAGCCTATTTATCCAAGTACTCAGGCCTGCTTGCTACCTCTGCCGAAACCAAGGATGACTTGCTGAAGAGATTTTTCCAAACTGGCTGGACTTGGAAAGAGCACCATGTGCGCCACCCGATGGGTTCTCCTACCGCTTCACGCTCAGGTCTCGTTGTCAGCTCGTTCAAGGCCTTGGTCACTTGTCTCGTACTGTTGTAGTCCCATCGAAGAGCCGCCCGAGTCCCTATCATCTCTAGCCGACGACTTCGGGATCCTGGAGGCCGAAGACGATGCCACTGCCTGACGCTAGTGATAATTTTGCTATTAGCGACGTTCCAGCAATGATGTCGTATTCTCTCCAACTTTTCAGGTTTTCCCTATGTTAGCATTCTACTTTTCGTTTACATGCAGCAGTAACGCGCGATGTCTTGCTGAGTGTGTCGGCGCACTGATTGGATTTTCCGCAGATGGCACACCGGCTCCCCTTAGAGGACATAACGGCCTCTCCATTGTTCCTGACATCTACCTTGCCAGGCTCGAATAACTCGTCATTTGCTCTCCTTCCAGGTCCCCAGGCACAATATTTGCGATGCTTTCTCAGGGAGACCACCCTACGTTAGGAACTCCGTGTTTGGTACATGCATCCCCTGTCACACTGCCGAGGTTTTAGATGAGATTATGAGAGAAACCAAGTGTAGCGAGGGCGGATCGCCCTTTACGATGGCTAGAGGCGTGGTTCATGGTGCTAGGCAATGTTGTCGACTTTAGAGTGGATCAATAAAGGCATCGGAGGGCTGCTCACATGTCCTCGTCCCTAGTTCCGCGCACAGGCCGGGGTCGGATTCACATGCCTCCGAGCCCGACTGCTGCTTAAGTTATAAAATGTACCTCACCCGAACACGACCATCACCGGAGGCCTCGTCGTGCCACCCCACATTTTGTTGCTGCCGTTTCCAAGCGTGCCCCAGAGATCCTCGTTGTCGTACGATAGACGAATTCTTTGGCATCGCTAAAACGATTGGTTGAACAGGCGGAATATAAATTGTGGCAGATAGCATGTTTTGCCAGGTTCAACCTCGTCCCCACCATTCCGGTACCCTTACCCACCACCTTTCGTCGCACCATGGTGGGTGAAAAGGTCTGGGCAAAATTGCAGCGCTCTTAACGAATATCGTGTAGGCACGTCACCAAGCACGCGAAGTCGTCATCGTCGCCGCCAGCCGACCCCGGTTGGTTCCATCAACGGGGCGCTCTCAAAGCTGTAACCGCACCGGAGCTCGGTGTTACCGCACTCAAGCACGCGTTCGAGCAGTCCAAGGTCGACCCTGCTGTGGTAGAAGAGATCTACTTCGGCAATGTCGTCCAGGCTGGGTCGGCCAGTCGCCAGCGCGTCAGGTAGCCCTCGGTGCCGGCATGAAGACAAGTTCAGACGTGCGACCCACGATTAACAAGGGTCTGCGCCAGCGGTCTCACAATCCTGTCATGATCGCGGCGCAGAGCATATCCAGCGGGGCTACAAGAGTGTTGTTTGTAGCGTGGTGTTGTATGGAGAGCATGAGCAATGCTGCTCCGTGAGTCCATTCTTCCAGCCGTTTGCCGGTGGAAAACTCACACGCGTATTGCTCAGCTTCCTCCTATACCCCGCCAGAACCCGATTTTTCGGCAAAAATTTGAGACCAAGGACTCGCTCGAGAACGACGGGCTCTGGATGTTTACAACAAGTTCGCCATGGGTAAACTGCGGTGAACACGCGGGCAGAGAAGTACCCAGATCTCTCCCGAGAGGAGTCCCAAGATGCCGCACTGCATAGAGTCATATAAGCGTGCAGAACGCGCATGGAAGGAGGGTGCCTTTCAACGCACGAAATTGCGCCAGTCGTAATCAAGACGAAGAAGGGCGAGGAGACCGTCATCCGGGAAGACGAAGAGTAACAAGCGGGTTATTTACGAGCGAAAGGTCCCTACCCTGAAACCCGATTCAAGGCTTCAAGAGGAGAACGGAGGGTACCATCACGACTCTCCGCTCTAACCTTCATCTATAGTTTGAACTACGGTTGTCCTTCGCCGCTGCATCCTTAAATGTTCCGGCCGAGAACGGCGGAAGGAACGTGTGTAAGGCGGAACAACTCCTTGGCGAAGGTTATCTGTGAGTCCGACCCAATACTATGCGGCTCGCTCCGGGATATGCTTGCCTTATCGATGCCATTGTGCTCTACTAATTTAACTCGTTAATGCCCGATTGCGCCCGGGCAAGTAGTACTCCAATTGTACTTTCCCCGCATGCTCCCGCCTTTTGGCGATTCCGAAGTTCACTCGAGGGAATTGCAGGATCAGCAAACCTTGACGACATCGGTCTAACTATTATCGAAGTACAGACGAAATAGCGTCGTTCTCCCGTTTGTCGTCAGGATTCGTTGAGAAGTAGCTCGGTATTGACCCAGCAAAGATCAACGTGAACGGTGATGGCAGACAAGGCGCGTTTCCGGCAATAAGTTGCTAATGGTGAATAGTGGTGCGTTGCCCTGGGCCACGCCATCGAACTCAGGAGTCTCGCATTCATGGTAGCGCTTGGTCACATGCATGAAGTCTGGCCAGTATGGCGCGGCGGGCATACTGCACGGCGTAAGCAGATTTCGCTATCAAGGTTGTGCCAATTTGACTTACTGCAGCAGTGTTATAGGGCGGTGCGCATCCGCGCTGTCATCCAATGAAACTCGTAAATATATACGGGATCACTGTCGTGTAGTATTCTTTCTCCATGTTGTCGCTATCATACCTGCTTATACCATCTAGTCACCATCTCCGCCTCGTATTCTTTGTGGTTTGTGGAAAGTGCGAAAATATGGGTGTGAAAGTAGGCTTCTAGAAGAGAGGGCGTACACTTACGGTACGGGTGCGACTTCGCAGTTCAACAAGACTCCACATTGATGTTTCTATCAGTGTCCAATCCCCGACTGATCCCAGCAGCATCGTTAGCCATGCATAGTCTCGTGTATCCTCTGTGCCGCAAAACCGTACCGAGCAACGGCAACAGTGCCGTGCATCCTTGAAAGATAAACCTGTAGGCCCCACCATCACTACGAACCATACGTACCTGATTGTATAAATATCCGTGCGTGTGCGCTTCACACGGATGAGTAATACTTAAGTTCAGTGGTTCTCATGGCCAGTCTTGTGGTCGTCTTCAACGGTGCTTCTAAACCTACCATTTGGTCCTTTGGCCAAGTCCCCTACGTTCAGACCAGAGCCATGGACGCTCTCGTCCCGAATCCACAGCGATCAGGAAAGGTGTTCCGACTCTTTCTCCGCGTAGACGAGAAGCATGTCGTAGACCTCCGAGGTCGGTGTCGGAACAGAGTAGGTCCGATGACCGTCGGACGGAGACGAAGTCACCGGAAACTTGTGGGCCAGGGAGCGCAGCGCAGCAGTTCATCAGCGAGGAGTACAACAAACGCCTTCACTTCGCAAGCTTGTGAGGAGCCTCTGTCATCTAGGCAGGTCGGATTACGTAACAAACCCTGCGATATGATCATTCCCACCGATCTGCGCGGCCCGTTCCTACTTTTACCCAGTTTATTGTATGTCTGCTCGAGTATGCGAACCAGAACTATGACTTACCTGTGCAAACCGCGACAAGACGTCTCCAAACTATGCTAGGTCCGGTCCTAGCTCTCAGCCACCAACCCAACAGCCCGTCTGAACACGTTTGCACAGCATCATGGGACTACCGATCAAAGGCCTATCACTACACTTAGTTTCTCTAGCCTTTTTCACGCGGTACGCTCGATGTCACGTTGTCGCTGTGACATTCACTCAGCTGTCTGGCCATGGGTTTTTGGTCTGGGAGTTTCCTACCGTGTACATACTCACAGAAAACTCCGCGTCGCAAAAATATCTTGGTGCGAAACTCACGTCCGTGGTCCGCCACTTAACTGATCTTCTGGTCTCCGTCACTAGGTGTGAGACATCGGTTGTTTGGGGGCGCCCATCCTTATGTTTCATGCTTCTACGACATCTTTCAAGGCATTCTTTGCCTCTCCCCGTTTCCCTCCCTGGCATGTGCGAATGCTGTGTTTAGCAACCTCATCTTGGGTGCCTTCATTGTCTCCATGTTTTTTACAAGAAGGATGAACAGTTATACGTCGAATATCCCATCAAGGCGTCAAGCCCCTCTAATTGGATTACTCTAGGCCAAGCGCGTATCATGGTTCTATGTTATGGTGCGCGATATGTCATTCTTACGAGCTCTAGTCGGTGATTTGATGCACTCTAGTAGAATGTGGACTTTACCTCAGTCTTCGGTGGCTTCGTGGCTGTATGTTATCTACTTTCTACTACGGAAACTTCCTCGCTCCCTACAAGATTCATCTACCTCCTCCTTGGCGGGTCTTTTGCCATCCCTCCTTCGGAGATTCGCCGTGCTTATAATGGCTACCTCGGACTCTCCGGTTCATAGCCGGCGTCCTGACGAAAGAAGAACGTATCAGTGCCGCGCTAGCTGCGGTGTGCGTGTAATGATTCAGCGTTTGGTACGCAGTCGAACGCAAGCAATTGGAATAAGTATCAGATCATCAAAGCCGTTACAAGTGACGTTCTGTATTTTGCTCGACATCGTGGCTGAAACGGGACATTTAATGGAGTCAGGGTCCCGTTTCCTTAACATTCCTAGCATCTCCTAAGGATTCTAAATCCTATCGTTCCAGCCGGAGCACTTTCCCTAATTGCTGGGGGTACATTGAAGTGCAACTTTTAAAAGTGTTTACTATCGAGGTCTTACCTTCTATTAGATGCGCTCACGCTTTACGACGGGCCCGCCACATGAGCAGTCAGGCAGATGTCATCATCGAACGATTTTCGGTTATACTGTTTGTCCAGAACCCTGGTTTTACTCTGACCCTCAACTGATAACGGTTTGTGAAACAGGTCAAATGCAGACACTCATTCTTTTCCCACTCCAGGAGGTGTTGGTTGCCTCTATGATGACGTTGTTCTGCGGTTGGTACTCGGACAGATTGTAAGAGACTACGCTAATTCTCTGGGACGATAGAAACCAGCTCACGCGTCATTTTTAGGGATCGACCGATATCGCGTGATGACGCCTGATCGTGTACGCCTTTGGTCCCAACGATCGTCGGATGCAAGCCATGCTTATTGGGCTCAACGACTCCGGCAAGAAGGGTGTCTTGCTTTTTGGTCGGTAGACTCATTGATGGGACTGGTTATTTGCTGCTGACACGTGGTGTCGGTCCAAGCCACATATCTCATTGGCACTTTCGGTTAGTGCGTCTTGCGACGGTGTACGCTTATAACGCCAGCAACACCAGCGGCCACACTAAGCAAGGTGTGCCTCTTGAAGTGTTGTCTAGAGATTGGAACTCAGCGCTTACTTTTTCTCAGAACACGATCAACTCGATGACGATGGTGTCCTTACGTCTTAGGAAATATCATTGGGGCACCGAAATTTTCCAGCCCAAGTGACGCTCCGCCTATATTCCAGGGAAACGGATAGCCATATTGGTACTTCTCACGGGCCGCATGATCTTCATCTGTTGTCTGCACTCCTTGCGCTGGATTAACATTCGTATGAACAAGACGAAGCAGACGAAAACTAGAGGAAGCAAAAGGTCCGCAACGTAACGGAAATGACTTCACCGGAAGATATTAGAAGGGAGCGCGGAACGACACGCTTTCATGGATCTGACAGACAACAGTACGGTTCTCCCCAACAACCCCATTCAGGCGTGCACACTACTGACGCGAAATCGTTAGAAAAACCCGTTCTTCGTGTACGTTTCCTAAGTTGTACAAGTAGTTGTTTCCTGTTCCCAAGAATCAACGCCGTGTGATACTAACGCTGAGGTTCTAGCTGCCGCAATCTTTGAGCGGCATCGCAATGAGAACGCAACGTCCCGATTCTGGCAAGCGAACTTACACTTCAGGCTCCTTCATGCTAAGGCGTAGGTTGAATAAGGAGTGAGTGTCTCGTTGAACACGCATGGGTATCTTCCTCTGAACTCACGGCAATCTCTCCCCGTGCCGCAAAGCTCGTGACTTCATTGCAGAGGAGTTGAAAATTCCCAGCTGCTGCCTAAATGCTAGCGTCCTCCAAATGCATAAATGGAGCTCTTCCAAGCTGAGCCCGGAGGTTGTGTTTTTCATTGCTCTCTGGCGCGATGGTTAAAATCATGGCAAAGGTTGATACCACTGTCCCCGTACTGATGAATTCGGAGAAGGCTAGAGAATCATCGGTCACGTCATTAGACCTGAACGATAAGGATGAGGCGTTACGACTTGTGGGGCTTGAAAGAGCAGAGACCTTCACTGAGGAAGAGTATCTCAAGGTCAGGCGTAAGCTGGTGAGTCCGTTCTGAGTAATACATCTCGAAGGCTGCTACGAAAATACGCACAGGATTGGGTGATTCCGCCACTTTGCCAAGCGGTCTATTGCTCGCAATACCTGTAAGTCACCATCTTTCGAAACATCATCCTAGTCCTATCGATTACTAAAGTTCACCCGAAGCGACAAGAATGTTCTCAATTACGCGAGGTCAGTGCTCAGCCTTGGACTGTTCTAGTCCGTATGCTCAATTGTATGTCAGCATCATGGGTCTACCTGTTACTGGTCAGGTAAAGCGACTCAGCTACCCACCATCGTAGAGACAAGCTAAATTTGTGATGGGCCAGCACTACAATCTCATCGCGCTTGCTTTCTATCTCGGTCAGATTTCTCAATGATCCACCTCCGTAACTATCTGATCGCCTTTAGGATTTCTCGTTTGGGTTTTTCCGACGATGTACATCTCGCAAAGGCTCAGGCTGGGCAAATACCTTGGGGTCAACGTGTTCCTGTGGGGTATTATCATGATGCTACACGCGGTGCCCAAATCATTTGGCCCGTTCTTCGTACTCAGGCTGCTCCTAGGTATACTTTCCGCTCAGAAGCATCATACGTGTTCTCAGCAAAATATCTGACAGGGGCACTGGAGAGTTGTGTGGCTCCGATATTGATTCTCATTATTTCTATGTTTTACACGAAAACGGAACAGGTGAGTATCGCTCTGGGACTCGTCCACGTCCATGAATATTCATGAATCCTACAACTTTTGGAGGCTCGACGCATCTCTGGTTTCTCTACCTGATGGTATGCTGAAGGATTGTCTCTTCTCTGGAAGGCGCTCGATCGTTACATAGAATGGGGTCTCAGGAATATTTGGAGGTTTCGTGGCCTACGTGCGTATATTACTAGAAGACTCGCCAGACTTTGTTGACTTCACTTGAATTTCTCACTCTAGGGCATCTCTTTTGACGTTGGGGCAGCTATTGCGCCTTATAAGATCCATGTATTTGCTCACCGGCGGCTTGCAATTTGTGGTCGGGAATCACCGTCAATTGTATTGATGCCTGACCTCATTCCTCTTAACACGCCACTACTTCCTTTCTAGACAGGAACGTCATCATTGCAGTGGATACGTATAGGGCGCGATGATCAAGGCGGGGGGACAGAGGAATAAAGTGTTCAATTTTACGACAACAAGTTATCGAAGCTTTCTTGGATATTCGTTTCGTAGGCTGATCGTCGTGTTGACACTCACTGGAGTGAGTGTTCCTCACCAGGGGGGGGGGGGGGTTGATGAACTGGAATCATGGACTGAGTAGTATTCCTGACGTAGCTGCGATGACCACAACGGAACGCCCTGAGTTAAACTCCGGGAGCCTCATACAATGCGTATCTCAATTCTGGCAAATGGTGAAACTTCTCCCCATCCGAGGCAATCTCAAACTTGTAGTTGCGAAACATACATTACTTAAAAGGTACGAAGATAGTGTGTTGTTCATGATTACATACTCACCAATTCAGTAGAGCTATTGGTATATGACACGCGTCTGTGTTGAGAGCTTCTTGCTACTACCCCCGCTTGACCAAGTGGTAGTCCTCACACAGACGTCTGATGAATAATGTCAACGTTAGTTCCCAACAAGCGTTGATCCCTCTCTTCGCAATTGGAGCAGTTAGGGGATATGATCGCAGTGCCCTGTGTGTGGATGGTACTCGGATTATTATGTAAGCTGTTTCGTATCGTATCGATGTGTGTTGATAATGGCCAGGACATTGACTTCTTGGCAAGGGAGAACGGATGCTACCGATCGTCTGTTGGCACTGTATTCCCAAACAATAATATGGTTCAGTCTGCTTTGTCGGGCTAAAGTCCGTTCCCCAGAATAAAGGTGCTCTCCTCTTTGGTGAGCGTATAGGATATGAACGCGGCGCGATATTGAAAAAAAAAAATACCACACTTGATGTAGGCAACTACATCGTGACCTTTTTCGGCAGCTCTCTTTGCGCCATTGTTTACGCCTACAATGCTAGCAATACTAGACGGACACACAAAGAAATCGGTAACAGTAAATGCAATGACGCTCGCTGCGTTTCTGCTATAGGCAACATCATAGGGTCCGAGACATTTCAGCCCAGGATGCTCCTAATCCTACATCCCCGGCAAAACGGCTATTCCTCATTTTGCTCTGCGTATCTTCATTCATGTTGTGTCTGGTCATCCGTTGGGTGAACATTCCGATCTGAACGGACAGAAGCGCAGACTGTTGGAGACTATGAAAACAAGGAACGGTTGGACCTGAGGCGGATGTCGAGAAAGATAGGCAACACCACGCTTTTCTCGACTTGACACAGATAAGGAGTAAGCAGACACATGACGGTCGCTAGAATTCAGACTAGGAGCTCACGTGCTGCGCAGAAACCCTCACTTTACTTACAACCCACTGAGCAGATTATTTGTCACTCTAACTGCCATTGCTATACGTTATTACTAAGTTGGATCGATTGACGGGACTGCGCTGTCCGTGTCGAACTTGGTGAATTGCCACATCCGAAGGTTATCAATTCTGATCTTCTCGCCTGTCTGAGCTGAAATCTTTATCACAATCCAACGCACGTCACACAAGACCAATCATCGTCCCTCAAGTTGGACTCAACCGGGACACCTGAAACAGAAAGCATACTTTGAGCATGAGCACAGTCATAGACTGCACATGTCTGGCAGCGCTCGGCGAAGTAAAATGCTGAAAGGCTAGGGTTCATTAAGATTGAATACACTTGCTTTCAATCAATCACCATTTGACAGGGCGAATGGTATGGATGCTCACGGATCGCATCTGCACAAAAAGTGCTTCCAAAGTCCGCGCTCATGCGTTCACACACCACGATAACTACTGCTTCAGTTCACTTTGCGCCAGACTGTGACCAGGACCCTACGCCTAAAAACCCTGGTTTCTACCTAGGTCGGCCCACTAACGCACTCAGTGTATGAGTCCCGGATGTCATATGTCGCCGCAGCCTCTACCCCTGCCGACGTGATGTAATACGACGCTACTCTCAGTTCGCCCAACCTTCGACCTTCCAACCCGTTTGATGACATGAAGGGATATAAATAGCGCAGGAGACGACCATCTAGATTTGCGCTCTCAAGCGGAGATTGAGAAAAGCGCCTGCTTGATAGGCTTGGGCCCATGCTGGCGGTGATGAGTGTCAAAATTCATGAATTTTAACGGCATTACGCATTAGTGTCAGACCACCGAAATTTGGAGCAGGAAAAAGATCCTCGAAAGGCACAGTTCTTCGCATTTATTACAGGCCGAAAGCACTCTTAGTCTCTTTTTTTGCCTAGGAATGCGCGTGTTTTGTCATTCTGTATATAACCGAACAAGTGGATTGCGCCTATGCGTGTGTAGAACGTCTCGTAACACACGGACTGACGGCTCTTCGGATCCAGTCAAGTTTAGCTCCACTTCGACGCAAAGCTGCGTACTGAAGACCTCAAAGGGGAGCTTAGTAAGGCTTCTACGGGCAAGAAAAGGAAGCAGGAGCAGCCTAACCCTCAGTCGATTGGGTGCTCTGGACAAGGTTTTTCCCTCCAGGGGAGGTACGCGACACATAGTTCTGATTGGGTCAGTATCTGTTCATTTCCATTGCTGGTATTTAGCACTAAACGTGAGTGCATCAAGTCCCCGCTATTGCGCGCAACTTTCACCCTCAAGGGCGGGGTAGCGTGAGTCTTCTGTATAAACTGGACAACGCGTTTGCTATCTAACCCAAGCTTGTCCATTTATGCAAGGATCCTCAGCGTGTCTCTGCAGGACAGCACAAACACAGCACAGAGCCGCTTCAACAGTCGCCTCAGAGCTCTGACGGGACAGACTCATAGTTTTTTTCAGCAGCCCTACATACCTTTGATGTGGGACAAATTGTGCCAAGAACAGCCCGATTCCGATCACGTCAAAGTTGTCCCAAGCTCTTCTTTCAGATCCACCAACTCGACCAGGACGGCGCTACTGCCGGTAGCCAGCAATATGGCATCACGTCTTACAAGTCCTCAATTTTGAAAACCGACGTTTTGTCAGGGATAGGTCACGAGGCGGTAATTGTCACCTCGGGCTTCTCTCTGGACGAGCCCTGCACTGCTTTCAAATCCTGCAGAATACTATAGACTGCTTGCGGCACACGAGAGCTCGAGGAAGTTATTAATTAAGCTCGTCCCCCAAAACTATGTACTTGGTCACTCAGAAGAAAACTGCGTGGAGCGGTAATTGGTTGAAGTGCCCCTATCAAAGATTGTGGATCTACAAAGTCTATGTGACTTATAGCATCGCGAACCCCTGGTCGCAACCTCGTTGCATGCCGACTTTGTGCATAACCTAGATCGCTGTGCCATTGTTAAGGTTTGGTCGTCGGAATACCTACAACGTTAGGGTCACACTGAAACCCGATGATGCCGGCGAACAGTCTCTGCCCATTCCACCACGCGCCAAGACGCAGGCAGTCGGAGGTATCATCGTCGTAGCGTGAGGAGCTGACTTGCGTTCTAGAGGCGTCCTGCACCCTCGCGCTATCCTCGTTGCAAAATCCTCATTGTCTTCACCTATGGGAAAGATATGCAACATCGGCAAACGGATGGAATTCGTAGCCCTCCATTTATGTGCTCGAAAGTTCCCCTTTGAATTCAACGTCCGACCACCTCTCCAAACCCCAAAAAAACCAAAACCGGCTGGGAGTTCACCATCCTTTTCCAACTCTCACATATTCTTGAAACCGTCCGCCGCTAATCCAAGATACTCCGTCCATGCCCCCGTCTTATTTTCCATACATCGCCTGGGTCGTTCACGGAAGAACAGGGAGCAGCCGCAAAGGGAATACACCGCCAACCACACTGACTACGCCAGTGTATGATCGTATGATCGTGGACAGTACGAACCTCAACCATATAGACAGGCCTCCCCATCCCAGAGGAACATGACTCCATACATTGGAATGAAGCCAGGAGCCCGCAAGGAAGTGTGAGGTTCTTCCCGTCGATTTCAGTGTTCGAACCGGCTGAATAGCCGCTTCAGTGGGCAGAGGAGGTAGTGGAATATCCAGAGTCGTATTCCGGTCTTGGAGACCACCAGCAGAACAGACAACGCGCCCGTCAGCACCCCCCCTCATACGCGCACCACGGTTATTCAATGCACTGTCCGAGTCAACGATAACTCCGTCCGTTGATTATTATGATCACCACTTAACGCTCGTGAGGGACGGGCGCCTGTCCTATCAGGCAAAGATAGAGCTCTTTGGTCCTCGTCTACAAAGAGGCTTTGCCGTCTATGAACGTATGGGGTCTCTGGCCTTCTGACCCCAGGTTTAATTATCTCTCCCCCAAAAACGAACCTCACGCAGCACATTCCCCCCACGGGACGTCGTTCTGCCCCTCTATCACGCCTTCACGCCTTCATGAGGCCGGCTGAACATGCGCAACATGTATGCTGGCTCGCATCAACCACCGGTATTGGTGCCCCCCCAACACGTCGGTTCACAAGCGTTTGAACCGGAATTTGTTAAGATCCGCTAGTTCAAAACCGGGGTTTTCGTTTGGCAGAGAGCCGAACAGAGCGTCGTTCGTCGATCCTAGGAAGCAGGACAAAAATTACCTATTCCAGGGGTGCGGTAGGTCGTGTAATTTGTGCCTCTGATGGGGTTTTGAAAATTTTCAGTTCAAGTACTCTTTGAGGGTGATAATAAGTCCAGAGAAGAAAAAACCCGACAGTTCGCTTCTAGTGACGGCTCCCTTGAGAAGACAGAAACAGGATTAAAAAAAATTTTCCCCCCCCCCCCTTGTGTCGTCGTCGCGTTGAGCAGTGTGGGCGCCCACGTGCAAAAAGGAATACATTATTAAAAAAAAAATTGGGTGAATCCCTGGCGCGAGCTAGCACTACAGTGGTTTTCGAAGAGATCGCAGGAAATGAACTAACACAAGTTGTTGTGCCAAGGACCCCTGGCCATCCAACCGTTGGTACCATGAGTGCACATTAACACTCATGCTTTTCCAGGGTTGGCGATTTCAGTGGAACGCTACAAAGCCTCAACGCCAGCGTCCCAGTAATCATTGAAGATGACCATGGCAATGAGATTGGGGGTACACGGTCAAGGCTCGATACGACGAACATGTACACCTTGATTGACTTGTCGTTCCGTAGACTCGGCCTTTGAAGGACGAAGTCGGTCGCTAGATTGCGCGTATCTTAATAGATCGGACCGAAGGATTTGCGTACGCGGGACCGGGAACATGGCTATCGACTGTGGACGCAGGTGAGCCGGCTGTTTATGAAAAGTGTTCCCAAGACAAGTGACCACCTTGCAGTGGATTTACGATGGGCGACCTAGATTCCAAACGATCATCACAGATCTCGCGTTTTTTTTTTTTAAATGGGGAATTGAAACAAGAATACCATCGGTCAGTTGTGCTGTCTCAGTCCACGACTTGAGATATCAATGAAACGGTTAGTTATGATCAGGCGGGAATATCCCAGGCTCACTCTGATCGTCGTCCCGGCCTCTTCCTCTCCAACCCATAATGTGGTGTTCATCCCTCCTAGCACTACATCGTAAGTCTGTCATGAGCAAGTTACTGGTTACAAGGGCTGGGATTTGCTACGAAGCCGTGCGTGTCAAGCCAACACTCGGGCACGTCTTCGCGAAGAAATCGCGACCTAACAGGGAGACATATGAGCCTCGTCATGTAACCAGCAGCAACACCAAGTCGGGTCATAAGAGTCTTGAGGTTCAGCAAGTGTCGTCCATTTGGGACGATTTCTACAGAAGGCGGCCCTCCGGGCATGAGTGGTAGGTAGCTTTCTTGGCATTGCCCAACCTCCAGCTGATGTTCTCCCAAGAAGCGTATCGAGTGGGCTCATCCAACTACAAAGATCACACGGTAGCACAGTCGCCGACGATGAAATATCATATTCGGGCTCGGGAAACGCATCTGGTTGATGCGTGTTGCGTGTTGATAACATGAACATGAACAGTTATGGACATATGCCATTCTCATTATCCGCATGCATATTCTATTGTCGATAAACTTTCATCATATGCCTTTACAGTGAGACGCAAAACAGCACCCTTGCTACCGGAGCTTTCCCTTCCAGTTCTTATCGTTGGGTACCTCTTACTGACATCGTCCAGTTGCGGAGGCGATCTCATGCACTGATAAGCTTCAGCACACAAACGCCAGAGAATTTACGCGACGCCCATATTTAATCCGCGTTCCCTCTTTGCTTTGGCTTTTGCTGCACCGCGTCATCCCTCAAACAACTGCTTGAGAGCAGGGTGATAGTTTGGCCCATGTGGTTGGTCCTGTTGAGAGGAGTATGAAGCCTCAATACACCATTTCGGACAGAAGACGTACCTCTTCAAGTTTCTGATGATTTCTTTCTTTCTGCTTTGCGAGAAGACCATCTCTGACATGCTTCGCTGCTTTGTTGCGCTCTTTCGAACGTACTGAGGTTTTCGCCCTTTCCTAGCTTGGCCTGTCCGGAGCCGCCTCGAGAACGCGGCCAGCCAGGGCCTTCCGTCTTTGAGCAGGAGTCAGCTCAAGATCCGAGTTCAACGAGCCGGAGAGAATTTTGTGTGCACAAGTTTGTGTAGCAGTGCGTCGTTTTGGGCATTGGACCTGGATATTTTGCCGTTGGATCAGCCCATTAGTCGACATTCGGGGCAACATACAATTTCAATCGTCGGCGTCTTCATCGGCTGGGGAGCGTTTTCTTGAAGTAGCAGCGGGTTGCTTGAGTAATTTTTTGATACTTGGATGACTATCTGAGTAGTTAGTATAACGAAGGCGAGGCCCATGGGCGCGGATGAAACGTACACACCATGAAGGCCTTCAGCTGTGTCTTCGATGTTCCCTGGACTGTCCCGACCGTTCCTCTGGATTCTGAGAAAAACAATCACGGCCGGCCCGGCTGAACTTTCCGTATAGCCAGCTCTGCCTGTATCCTCTTAATATTTTGATGCATCTAAAGCAGGGGCAACTCCGCACTTGCCAAGTCATCCTCTTCGCTTCCTTCACTCTCCGAATCACCAAAGCCAGTCCACTCCTCTTCGTCCTCCTTCTCACATTCAGACGATGTGATATCTACTTTGAGGTTTCTTCCAAGAGCTGGGACCTGGTTCCGGACCACCTTTCCGCTTGGTCGCAAGTATTGAAGAGTCAAACGAGGACATGAAGTCCTGCCCGTATGCATTTAGCATCTGGAGTAGCTCTTCCTTGTCTTCTGCCATAGTTTTCTTGGTCGGGGCACGATGTGAGGTAAACAAGTGAACGAGGTATGGTTGAAACTAAGGCGCAGACTCAAGGATCCATCTTGCAGCGGAAAGCGCCACAAAGTTTGAGAAAATACCTAAAATGGGGGTTCCGACCGCGCCTGTGTCCCGGCCTCCGCCCCAGACTCCGCCCCTCCGCCCCCTGTCCGCCCCCTGTCCGCCCCGTTGTCCGCCCTTTGACGCGGAATGTCCGCCCCATGCGTGACGAATATGCCGTGACATGACATATCCGCGTCACCGTCCGCGCCGGCGTCGGTGTCATCCGTGTCGATCAATATACAGCTTGTAACTAAGCGTGAGCACAAAGCAAGCTATTGAGGACTATAAGATCTACCCAATTTAACTTTTGGGAAGCACACTGAGCAGCAAAAACATGTTTTCAGTGGGCAGGCCGCATATGATCAGCATTCAGCACTTAGTAGTGCCTAAGAGAGTTCAAAGCAGTCATCTGATGTTAATATTCGCGAGGTAAACAACTCGTTTAACCTGAGAATTGACTAAAATTTGTATTATCCATGCCCAGAGTCAGTGATGTGAAACCCGGCGAATATTCAGAGCAACAGACGTTTGTTCAAGCTCTTGGCACGATGAGAACAAATGGGGGTTGAATTTATGATGCCATCACTGCATTTACCTTAACGAGTAATGCCTGCTTCTGAGTGAGGTAGACAAGCCAAAAAAACCAAGATACTTGACCTGTGTGAGTTTAAAATGATACGAAATGGGTGTAATACGCTATGGGATGAGTATATCTCATGGAATCGGCTCCTTCACGAGTATTAGCGGCACCGCACCGGGATGCTGGGGGTGGCATGTACGTTGGTATTACTACCCCACCTTAAGTAGTCTTTACAACGTCAGCAATATTCTCAATCTCGTGCGCCAAGATATTTCTTTAACTTTAACCAGACCTCTCAGTCCTATCCAACATTTTGTCGTGGTGGTCATGGCTTGCAAAACCTTGCTAGGCGTTGCTGGAACACGCTGCGCGCTAACACGATAAAACTCAAGTCCGGCGAGGCCGGGGAGCTGCCACGCTCACCGAAGCAGCACCGAGGTAAGCCAGCGTTGATGCAACGTTGATGGTCGTGTGATGGTGCATTCCTACTGGCTGCTGATTGTGCAACCTACCGTGAGAATCCCCGACCGATTTTATTGTGCACGCGAATATTCGCTGAATGTTCAAATACCGTGCGACTTGCATTTAGTTTTATGCACTCGCGCGCACATCACTGCCCAGAGTATCTTGAAGGGTGGAATTTGACACAAATAAGGATATAGACCATGGGCGCGGAAACGCGGATAGTCACTTAGCGTGATTAGTGTGATGTGGGCGCCTGATATGTCACAGACGCTTTGGGGCGGACAGCCGGACAGCCGGACAGCCGGAGGGCCGGAGGCGCGGAATCCTCATTTCTCGTACGCTCTCCAAAGTTTTACCTCGGCGCTTGTGGCGCTCGCGGACCGAGCGGCACAGCAAGCCGAAGCCGCCGAGACGTTGCAACGCGACCGCCATGGGGAAGAAACGCCAACAAGCGATGCCCCCCGCTGAATCCTCCAAACCTCTGTTAGATATCTCGGAACAAGAACAATGGCGGATTATCAGAGAATCCGGGGTGTTGAAGACAGTACCAAACCGAACGGAAGGGAGCCCGTGCGGCTTCAGGATCCGGAGGGCAGTTACTCTCTCCTATTAACTCTAGAAATATTTGCGGCTCTTTGCTCTAATTATCCCTTTCTCATGTTTGTTGCTTATGATGGAAATGTGAGCTCCATATGTCAGGTTTCCCTACATGCTAACTTTGACATCCTAGCCTTGTTCATTTGGTTACCAGTAACGGTAGAAAGCCCACATATGAGGAGCTGGCGGACCGAATGATACCTGGAGTTGCCGAGTAGGTACCATGTACTTGCGCTCATGTCTCTTCTTAACTTTCGATTCTCAAGTTATTGCTATTGCTATATTCTACAGTACGCATCAGTCACGATGTTGGACAAACGTTGAAGTCTCACGGGCCACTATTTAGCCAATCGTTACAAGCATACCAGGTTTATGCAGGCCGCATTCTTCGCTTTAGGTACAGTCTCTGGGGCTTCGCCTCATTTTACATGATTAATTGGCGAATTGGCGAGATAACAGTGAAAAATGGTGCGCCGGCATCATCTTATCATCATCGACTATGGGCTACATTTAAACTCTCCTGCTAGCTTCCACCTCTGGCTACTGCTTGGATATATGCCTTGCACAAATGAATCTTGGCCCGGCTGTGGCCAACCTCGCAGTATGTCGGGGCTTTGACGAGGTACAAAGGATGGAAGCTTTCCATTATATGATGCCACTGGCGTTTAGGAAAACTACTCGTGAGTAGGCACATATAATTGACCACGGCAACCCTTCGAATTTTAGCGTCGCAGACGTTGGAACACCTCGTGTCATTAATCTATAATGCTAGGAATTTACATGTGAAGCGGCTAGATAGAATCACAAGAATGTGACCCTCAATGAGGATTGCATGCGAGGAGCCTTGCGGTAGTCCCTCTTCTCGCCTGTGAGATTACGGCTGGGCCGTAACAGTGTGAGAAGAGGGACACGCAGCAGAGCGCGGCAACTGACGCTGCTTCATTTGCTGTTCGCTCGATGATACGCCACGTACACGGGTTGTAAACTTGCACCCGGATGGCACCTTGTACAAGCGGTAATGAAAGCTAGAGCAGACTCACTTGACCTAGCGTATCGTCAGTCCGACTGATACCTTCTCCCGTCCTTCTATCGGTACAAGAACGATGCATAGTAGTACATATGAGTGAAAGGGTCCGAGGCATCCTTCCGTGCACGCGATCATTTCTGAAACCAGTTTTCAGACCCCTGGTCCTTCGTCGAACTCTTCTGCCAAGGTCTGAACTTTGCGCTACATTGTGGGATCATTGAACAAAAAATGTAGCTGTAGTGCTGGTTAACTTACGCGATATGTGATGGTTCGGCCGTCCATGACTGCACGTAACACACGCATTTGCCACCGCAAACGCCGATTACACTTCCTGTCAATCTCAAAAAACACGCTTGTTTTGATCCAATCGTTCGGTGAAAGCCTTGTAGACTCGATCATCGCGGGCAAAATAATAAGTCTGCCTCCCTTGGTAGTTAGAGGGTTTCATCATCGATTATATGAACATGGCGCACGGGTATCGGTTCGCCCGGAATGCTATCCAACGCACAATGCCAGGCGGCCATCATCAACAAATCCGCGTTGCGTTGGCCACAGCTGTGGGGGGAGGAGCCCGTCAGACCCTAATCCATGCACTTAAGTGTATGCGCTTACTAATCTTCCAAAGCAGCGATGGCTTCCGCTTTAACCTAATTGTTTTCGTCGCGAACTTCCTCACTGTGCCTTCAGCATTCTCCACCGGTTTACCAGCGGTACCCTCCCGTAGGCTGCCAGCAATACTGGCCACCTGGGTCTCTACCCACTTATCGCCTTCACTTCGACTCATGATCAAAGTCTGTAGAAATGACGCTATGAGATCACTCTGCGACTTTTGCAGGCCATAGTCTATAGCGAGCTTCAAGTTGGTACCTACGGTCAGGATCAAACTTCATTAATTCACTTTTTAATGTGTCAACATACGCAGTGCTTTCAACCTGATCTTCGTTCGTGGTAGCGTCATTTCATCATCTTGAAGGTGATTGATGTATCTCGAGAAGGCCCCAAGCAATACGACCGCAACGTCCTGATGGCCTATCCGCATCGCATGGAGAAGAGGTGTCACATCACCGTTCTTGCGCATCAGAAGCTAGTGTGTGAAACGGCTGAGTAGTGCATAGGGAGAGAGAGGGGGATGAACGGAGCCAGGGGAACTCTCACCTCAAATTCACGCTCTCGAACCTCCATAAGAAACATGATATCCCTGCGCTCTACTGCTTGAAAAATATCTGATAACGGCTTTAAAGCGCTGCGTTGAGAATTACCGCGTTGCAGATAGACCAGATCCGCAAACCTCAGCTTTCCAAGGTTTTTTTTTTGACTCCTTCTGCTTTCCCAGGCGATGCGAGGCATTGACAGCGGACGAAAGTGTAGACCATGACGGAGGATATACTCGTAGTGGCGAGTGCGGGTAGAACGAGACTCGTCGGTCTCGGAGTCTGGACTCGGTAATGATTGAGGCGAGCTGGGAGGCTCAGACTGGGAGCTCTGGGCTGGGGCGTTCGCCGCAGTTGCTTTATCAGCTCTCTGGGTGCACAAGTCGCTGCTTCTGGTCCGCTGCAGAAAGCCTACCATGGTCACAGCATTATCAGATACCCATGATTTAGTCGCATGTAGTAAGGACGCCCCCACCTGTGCTTGGGAGTCGCCTCTGGGAGACATGGTTCTGGAGATAGCCGCTCTTTCTGAAGAGGCCCAGGTGTGATAGCTGCATGATCGAGACGTTCACCAAGGGCGAGGAGGATGTGAGCGTTGTTGAACATTCTGGGAGGTTGAATTCGAGAGGTCGCTTAGCAGGAGCATCACCGCAGCTTGTTCATTCGTTGATAAGTACGCCAATCGTCTCCAGCCCAGCGTTTGGTGGCCAAAAAAGCCGTATTATGGGGGAAAGCGGTGTGTGCACTGCACAGGCCCCCAGCCTAAGCTCAGTACGTCGACAGAAGATCGTTTTCAGATTATTGCGGGCCAGATTTTTCAGACAGCGGGAGACTCGCAGGAAATGTAGCTATGCGGTGTATGCAATAGGCGCGCACGCAGGTGGCCAAGACCCCGAGAACGCTTCTTCGCCCGCACCCCTACGCACGCAAGTGGCACGGCAGACCCAAGAACGAGTTCGGCCATTGTGTTCGCATGTGCAAGCATCAAGAAGATGCATCTACATGGGAAGAACCATGTCCGTCACCTAACGGATGAACTGCGGATGGCATTCCCTGCGTCCAGCGTGATCAAACTGAGGTCAGTTTTGAACCGAGTACGTTGCATATAGCAAGCCTGTGGACTCCAATTGATCTTACTCTTTGTCCACCGAAGCTCGGTGTAGCGGGGTAAACGCAAAGAAAGAGAACGTACCAGTGTGGAAGATGAGCACCAGAACTCCATACCTGCTTCTAGAGAAATCGCAAGCTGGACAGCACATCGGAAAACAGATTCAGAGACTAAAAAAAGCCGCGACGGTGGTTTACTACGAACCCGGTAACAAGCCTGCAAGAGACCAAATTATACCTCAAAACTGCGCGCGATAGATGCTGTTGGTCGTTATCGCGACGGTATCTTGAAGTGGGCACGTAGGGTGTTGTCTGAACTTGGACCATGTCCGGCTGACCTGCTCTGGTCGGCGGCGAAGTCTTCCTTGGAGGACCTGACCGAGACTACGTCACAAGATTTCGACAAATACCGAGCCATCGTGCAGAATTGGGCATACGAGATGCCAAATTTGGATCCCAAGTCTAGACATCATAACGTCTCCTCACATCTCACCCAGCTTACCAACATTCTAAACGGTCGTGTCATAAACCGACAACGACAGATTTCGTGCAGTAATTCGTGGTGAGGGAACATTTTATCATATTTGATCATCGCGGTCATTGATGAGAGTATCAGTTTAAAAGGTCCACCACCGCCATAATGCTCGTTTGAGGTCCTACGGAGCGGTTTGACGATGAGATTCCCCAACCTGAGACTCGCTGCCATCCACGGACTCGGGCATCTTGGGGCCCTCTCAGGATGAGGTGGCTTGAGGTACGCCCCCCGTGCATTAGGCTACTGTCAGGAAATGTCTCGATACTGGTATGACTAACGTCGTGGTGGACCAATAGGCACATAACAGCGACAACTTACCGAAATGACTACACGAGAAGGAGGATAAAGGCAAACCAACGCCACCAGACAATTATCCTGCACCTCCACAAGGAGGCCTCCAACCACTCGAGGTACACAACGGCACCGTGGAACACATAAAGTTACCACAGACTTCGTAGTCACTCCTGAAGCGAGGGATATGCTCTATCCCAATGGTCGCTGTACGATCGTCATACTGGGCTAGTGCACTGCCCGCCTCCACGAGTGTAGCATCCCAATCACGGAAGAAGTTGCCTAGTCTTACACGACGCGAGGTGTTCCGCCTTCCAGGAGCTCCGTGGAGGAGATACAAGAGGGGAAGAGAGAATGAGAGTAAGAGTAAAGCAAAGGAAAAAATGAAGAAAGGGAAGGGGACAAGAGAGGTGGTCCCCCATATATTGAGTATCCTCACCTCTGGTGCAACTCTTCAGGCCCACCGCAAACTGACTCGTAAGCTTCAATCGCACTGAACGACGCCGTTGCCCATTTACAACTCTCACTCCGGTCCAGTCACAAGATTTCGGCCGTCGTATATAGCGGCCGAAAAGGATAACTCGTATCATCAGGAGCTGGATTCAGTCCACAGCATGACCTGACTGCGTTTTGCCGGAGCCCTTCGACAAGATTGGACGCCGCATGCGCCACGTACCCAGGGTCCGAGAAATCGCTACAACGGGCGAAATTCATTGAGGGGATCCAGTGACAAGGACAATTAGGATATATCCCGAGGACCGCGATTGTATGCCTAACTCGCTATCCCCCCTGGACTACGTAATGGACACGGGACCCTCTGGTACCCGACCACTGTCAACCCTGAACCTTCTGAATACGTTGAAAGGCTCCTTCCGGAAGAAGAGACCTCAACGTTACCACTCGACTCATCCCCGACCAGACACAAACCTACCGCAACCTCTGCGGGAGCTCGCGAGCGCGGCCTGCGCAACGAGGCGACACCCAGGGCGTATTTTTGCTGCCTGCCAGACATCTGTTCGAGCAAGGGGATACCTGGACTCCCGATTCTTCATTACGCCTGCCCCTATTTTCCCCCTCTGAGGTAGACCAACGATGACTTGAAGACGGCCAATATGAGCACCAAACACCCGCTGTTACCGAAGGAAGCGACCGCTGTATAGGACCCATACCCTGACCAAGAGCTGGGGTGGGGGCGACGACTGTAACCCAATCGTCCGTCACCGTCGGCGCTTTTTAAAGACGGTCACACACGGCACACGATGCTCATTCTCTCCCGGCTGCCGTGGACCCAAAACATCCCCCCCTTCTCCGTCTTTTCCAATGGACAGAAGGCCACTGTCCGGCTTGTTCGCGGCGCGCCGTTCTGCGTTGAAGAGGGGAATCTGGAGCGCCTCGTCGCGTATACCATGCGCGTTTCTCGTGCACTGTTTTGAACAAGTCATTAGAATGCCCAGCGGAGAAGCTGAACTACCTGTATGCGCCTCTTGAGCCATCTTGGGATCCTTCCGTAGCAGGACCCTATTCCACACTGGCAGTTACTTGATGTGAAAGCATACATTTCATGGTTCCAAATAGAGGAAGCAGCAGATCACTGGGTGACGCCACTCCTTCCTGAGGACAGAGATGCAGGCACGCTATCCGTTGAGGATTTGCGTCATTCAAGATCGCTCAGCCGAATTCACCAATCGGCATTTCGTTACGAGGCTTCGACGAGATTTGACACCCCTCAGTAAGCCGGACCCGGAATCCGTGAGCTCATCATTGAATTCTTTTGTGTCTAGGAATCCTCACCAACCTGTAGCGCGAGGGACCCTATGACCAGTTTATCTAGCCGTTCTGCAAGGAACATCGCAAGGATTTTCACGGTATACGAGATGAGACGCAGCCGCTCATAGAGGTTTCTCTCGTCCCGCCTCTGGTAAATCATTTGTCTCCGGCTTCGAAGTCTCATCCAGGGTCTTCAAAGCCCTCGAACAAAAGTACGCCGCTGTCCCTAACATTATAGTGACCGTGGCTAATGAGAATCAGTCTTCATACCTGAACTATGCTACAAATTTGTGATCCCTGCTAGGTCAGTCACACATTGTTCCGTCTGAATATATCAAGATTCAACGAAGTTGTAGCACGTTTCGAACTGCTCTCTTGTTGCCTTCGATCACGCATATGATCGACTGTATGTTGCTCGCAAATGAGATGACCGGCGATCTTTTCGCACAAAATTCAAGAACGCCATCTCCTAGAGGCATGTTACGCCGTCCGCTATACCCATCGATGGATCCGCACAATCCCATAGTGAACGATCTTGAGCTTCTAGGGTAATGTCATCAGTAGTGAACCACAATGCCTCAAGCTCACGAATCCCAGGTGATACGGTCCTCAAGAAGATAATGTCCTTGTACTATTTCGTCCACTTCCTACCAAACGCGACCCGGGCACACGCTGAACGGAGCCCGTTGCCGAAAGCCGTCTGCAATAAGGCCCTCCACCAAAATGCGCTGGCTGCAGGAATACCTCGCCTCCATGGATACAGGGAAAACCCCTCGTCGCAAGATTTGGGCACCCATATGTCGTCGAAGGAGAGAACGAAAGGTGCGAAAATGATAGCGTCGGCGTCGATCAGGGCGGTTCGGGGCCATCGGGGAAAGGCCCGAGGAAGAGCAAACAGCAAAAGCGGCAGGATGAGGTAGATGTTCAGTGCTTGGAGACAAGGTGCGCATACGACCACCCATATACTTCAACAACCACTCAGCGTATCTCTGTAGACCATAGCCGACGTCGTGGAAGCTCTCATCGGGGGGGCTGCGTTCAGCACCGGCGACACCGAGACGGTTTTGCAAGTGATGCGCGAACGCTGTGCTTTAAGATGCCTGAGATTAGAGCAGCACGCAGGACTTCTGGAAGATTTACGAGCCTTCACATGTCGTCCTATCTTGCACAGTTGCCACCGAAAGACGGTCAAAGCAGTCGGTGCTATCACAGGTTATGATTTTACTGGCGCATTCAATCCATTGCGGACGCCTTGGTGCGTAACTCTGTTAATGAGCTGAGGGAATGGTGCTCATAACGCTGCCTAGACGCATGGATCTTGCATTATGGGCAAAAATTGGTCGAGCATTTACGAACGGTTAGGAGTTTCTAGGTGATAGCATGCTTGACTCCCGTGTGGTCATCACCCGTTCGTGAATGTCGTGTTTCTACTGACACACCAGTCAAGAGGGGGTTCATCGTGATGGATATATTTCAGTCGCATCCCACACTTGTCTCCTGGAGGCCTGTCCGTTGCTCAAGGTACGTTTATGTCAAGCGAGCTGATTATATGTGCTAATGTCCGATGTTGAATTAGAGCGCGGATGGTCTCCAATCAGACACTGGGCCACATTGGCCGTCCTCACGGGTCTCACACGAGCACGTCAGATTCTCTGCAGATGTTCGGACGAGCCAATAATGCTTTACGCCAAAAAGATCCTCGCACTTCGAGAACCACGAATATCGACTCGCGAAAGCAAACCAAACCGTCTTCCTCGACGCAGTTCGGGTCTTGAAGTTGAGGCTGCCCAATCGTGCCGTCTTTGATGTCTTGTTCCCAGTACCGAGAGCTGACGAGAAGATTTATGTCTTGCTTCAGGTAATGGGAGACGTTATTGTGAAAGCCTATCGTAGCTGCGATCTACTTGAACTGGGACCCATAATTCGAAAACGACGGGCGTAGAGGCCTTTTCTTCAAAAGGGGTATTGAAAGCCGTTTTCTACGACCGTCACATCCGGGTCCATACTCTCGCCCAGCATCCGAGCCAGAGTTCGCTTTTTCGAGCTGCTGCAAGCCGAGGGATGTCAGCAACATGCGATGCGTAAGCAGCCCTGCAGAAGGGGGGACACTGAGTCGAAGAGTGGTAACAGTCGAAACGCTGCACTTTTTGGCCTGGGTTGTTATTGACGTAGTCGTGAATTGTTCTCCCATGGTGTCGTTTTTTAGCTGGCGCAGTTTGAACGTCACGACAAACGCATCAATGCGCAAGGCCGCCAACGCCGCGTTTGAATGCCCTTGCAAATGAAACCCAGGATTTGTCGCCCGGAACTGCGAATTGCAGATGCAGAATCTGTGCAAAAAAGCGCAAAAGATGCAGCTACACAAAGCAGGCCGGGGTATGAAGACTGAGACTTTTGTAAATTCTCAAGGACTGTCCCACGCAAGTGGTATGATAGGTGCAAAAAAAAATCGCATTAGCGCATTGCTGTATGCGTGGTTGCGTACAGATTATAGTCGGGCACCCGTTTGAATAGACGGAGCCGTCTAGGCGAACTCTTCATGCGCACAAGAACTGTGTGGGATGCGCAGCCGACATCTAAGACTCATCTAATGCAGGGGTGTCCTGTCGTCCATCAAAAATAAGCCTGGTGGTATCCATCTGGAGGTATATGTCCTGGAGCGGTAGCGAGACGTCTAGTCTGAGCTACCAACACGCCGCCCTTCGACTTGGACCTATGGTAATATGCAAGTTAAGGTTAGACTCATAGGCGCGTCGGCGTTTGAATAGAGAAGCAGTGACGCCACAATTGGTAGTACGACGCGATGAAGGGGATGCTGAAATGCCGACGATGAGGTATGACGCGACCCGTGGCACCGAAGATGCCCTTCTTCTTGTACTCGAAGGGGATGTGTCTACAGTGCGAAAATTTTGTCCAGTCGCCCCCCCCCTCGCGCAGAGGGACCCGAGCACCCGAATAAGCCACGGAGTGTATATCGTAGCGCATTGTACATCGCCGTGGGCGCAGAACATTGTTGCGGACGGGGGCGCGCGGTGCGCGACGGGCGGCGGAGCTGGCCGGGTGACGAGGGCGCGAAACGAGGGGGGAGGACATGGGCGGCTAAGTGGTGGGGGGTCTGGATAGCCAAGGTCTTGGTTCTCGGCTCCCGCGCGGGCGAGTTGCCAGTCACAGCTCTATGGACTGCCTGTGCTGGGGCGCGTCTAGGATTCGCCGGGACACCATCCGAAGGAGCAGAGTCCGACGGCGCTTGCCCCGTATGATTAGCGCTATTGTCAACCGCCAACTGTCGTAGGGGCAGACCCTTACGGGGTGTCCGCCATTACAGCACAATATTGCGCAACTTTGAGGTGGCGGCGAATGGCTGAAAACAGAGTGTGAAGGGGCATGTTTCGGCGCACCTTATCAAATGTACCTACAAGTCACAACTAATGTTGGGCACAGGGAGTAGTATTTGCCAAAATTGATAAACAAATTGATAGTGATTTCGTTTGTGGATTAGTTCGGGAGGGTGCATGGGTACAGTGTGGAGCGCATAGCACTGTGATAGTATAATATGGTATCATTAGATAGTTTGGGAATAGATACTTCAATGGTGCTGCCAAATTTTGAGTTAGTGCGGCGTACTTTGTTGGGCGTGCGGGCCGTGATGAGGAGAAGAGGTATGGACTCTAAAGTCCGGGTAAAATCGTGTCAGGCCTCTCCTGAGTCCCGCCTAGAAAGCTGGAGGGGAATGAATAACTTACGGTTAATGGCGCAGAGGTGTTTGTCGATTATGGCCTGCGCAATGGAAGGAGGGCAACGGGTCCGACCGAGAGGGCGGTGGCCGAGGTCCTGTAGCTACCACTTCTTGCCGGCCAAGGAGGGGGGCAAATAGGGATTGTACGGAACGGCAGTACGCAAACGTTTTGAAATATACAACTATTAGCGACACACGCGTTCGCCGCCATATCTGCGGACGCGGCGATGGGCCGGTACGCCGCTAACAAGGTACGTGAAGACGCTCGTTTGTTAATATGAAGAGTCATGCCTGCGCCGAATGCGCACAGAGCGCGATGATAGGCGCAATCCAGTGGACGTGGGGGTAACGTCGTGAAGGCGAGCCATACAGGCACAGGCTTACGGGGACCATGACTCCGCCGATCATCGCAGGAAGGAGACGCGCCTCTGGAGGCCGGAGGGCCGTTGTACACGAGGGCAAGATTGCTCATTCGCCTGGATCAGAACTTGTTCAGTTTCTCATACGAAGCGATGTTGGAGGTGACTCACTTGTTGAAGAGAGGCTGGCAAAGAAGGGCGGCGACCATGCCGACTCCGATACCAAGGAAGCTCATGCCGACAAATTGCGTGGATGAATCACATGTACCTCACCAAAGATGATAGGGAACGCCTGGAACGTAAGGTACAGGATACCAAGAAGAAGTGCGCTCCTGTTGTCGATGTTAATCCACGTTTCCGGGATACGGATTGAATTATAACGTACCATAGATAGAAGGCAAGAGAAGTGCCATACGATCTACCATGAGCAGCTCAAATGGAACATAGCAGCTCTGAAGAAATAGACTGAGTTAAGGTCAATGCTCTACGGTCAAAGGGGTGCCCAGTACCGCGCATCGCTCGTAGCCTTGCGGAGCTTCGCTGCCTTTTCTTTGAGGATAAAAGGAACCAGAGTTTCTGGTACAATCTAAATGTTGTGAGAAATCGCCAGCAGACTCCGTGAGATGTAACGCACAATGAGCAATAGCATCCATGTGGTGAAGGTCCAAATGATGAGAACCCGGAACGTCCACCGCCAATCAGCAGCATTTTGGTTGATAAATCCAGAGACTAGAGAGGTCCCAGTACGGGGCCAATAAAGGGTGAACCCGTGTACACGGCCATTGGACTGTGAAACGGCGTGAGTCACAATGAAGTAGTGGATCGCGAGAGTGAACGTACGTTGCAATCTGGTGGTTATCAAATATATCACTGATACTGCCACCGGCCACGCTGAGGAAGGCAGAGCTGCATGAACCCGGTCAGGAAGCGGAATGTGAGGTATACGCCTAGAGTGAATAAGCCAATGTCAGAAGACGAACGTTATACTTAGAATCCACACAGACAGCTCACCGATGTGGGGGCGGGAACGCAACGGCCCACGAGAAAGCGAAAAACACAGTCCGTAAGAGATGCTGGGTATATCCAGTTGCGTCCGTAAACCTCGGACAACGGGCCTACTAGCAAGGGACCAATACCTATAGAGTGATTAGTAAACAATCCACAAAATGCAAATCACGGACGGAATTACCAAGTCCAAGCACGAAAAAGGCTCACACCGAGGATACTGGGCTTCTTTACCTAACGTGGAAGGTGTTTCTCGAGGGGCCGGTCTCGGCAAAGGCAGCCTACGTACAAGATATTAGATGCTAGTACATCCAAAATGTGCGGAGTTCTTACCATCGAAGAAGCGGACGTTGCGCAACAGCGTGCCGCCGCAAAGGACGAACACGATGGCCCACTTCCGCCATAGGGGAATATTCTTCGGGTCGTCCGCTGGCTCGAGTATGACAGCAAGATGGATCTACGTGAACCGTCCGCAGGTGCGTCCTGGCTGACCACGGGCTCAGGTTTTGAAGAGACAGTTGCTCTTTTCAACGGTCCCCTTCGCCGTGCATCTCTTTCGGCTCCCCCATGAAACGTCTGTGAGGTCCGAGCAGACAGAGACATGTGCGAGGCTCAAGTGAGTATGGACAGGGAGGTGGTTGGGTACCGTAGAAGGAACGTCATCAAGGACAGGTTCCTGGCTGGTATATGTATCCGAGGATGAGTCTGCATGACTGCTATCGGGGAAATTAGCATCTGGGCGGCGCTCCTGTTGGTCAGGATTGCTTAGTAACAGGCGGTTGATATGGCACCACTTGGATACCAAGGAGAAGTTCCGACTCGCTTGTATGTAGCTGGTGACACACATCCCGCTCCGTCCCCGACTTTTCGATTTTCTCAATCCGATTATTCGGCGGTATGTTAAAAATGCGCGCCTCATGTTTGCCTTTTCTGAGATCTTGAGATCTCATCCGAGTTCGAGGCTGAAGTTCAAGGTGAAAGGGCGAAGCCCGGGAGATAACAAAACAAGAGTCATATTCATCTTTTGCGCACGAAGACGGAAACAGCGACTTCGTGGTGGACCGGTGACCACTGGTGGCCGTTTTCCTGGTGACTGTGAGCCCCAGGAGCGAGGCGCCCTACCAGTAATACCGCTCTGCTTACCGAAGCAACTGCTTTGTGGATGACAAACTACTCGCTGGGGGTAATTCAACATGCACGCCTCCGTACGTTCTCACAGTACTCAATTTTTGGCATAGTTGCATAATCTGGCACAATGTCGAGTTGGCGCCCCGCACTGCAGTCGCACAAAATCCCATCCGAAGCAGTCGGGATCCCGGGTCAACTGGCAGCTCTCTTGAGCCTAGCTCAGAGTGATTTTGCCACCCACCGCTCAGCATCATTGAAGTGGCCCACGCGGTGCGAATTTGAAGCAAAATAGTGGCTGAAGCAGAGATACACATGTAGGAGTATCCTGTAGCCGGTAATACAAAAACGGTGTATGATAGCAAGCCAGGTCTGGAGGGGTCCAATGCGACAGAGACGTACTACTCATGCAGTCTTATTGCCCGGAATGACCTGGTTGTCTGCCTCCTCGAGAACCAAAGCACGCAGCTTGTTCTGCAACCGCTCCGCTTCTTCGCCCGCCGCGCCCGTGCGGTTGGCCATCCGCGCCTGGCCGCCCGGGGTTGAAAACCCATCTCCGCTTAGACCTCTGCCTTGGCGCTCGGTCAACGAGGGTCTTGCGCCACTTCCAAACCGCCTCCGTCCGCGCCTGGTTGCCTCGTGCCGTGGTGCGGAGCACGTTGAGGTTCTTGAGCTCCTATTCGCGGGTTGATGGCAGCGAGTAGGTCCTTTTTATCTTGTTGCGCCAACTGCCAGCGCTCCTGCTATCCGCGCACGGGAGTGTGGGTTTGTCAACTCCACGGTGTACGCAATACACCTCTACAGGCGCCGCAGGTGTTCGAAAACGAGCTACGAGTCCTGAGGCTCTTGATGTACTCCTTCTTGCTCGGACACACGGATGTACGGCGTGTCGCTAACGGCTGCCTCCGGTGCTTGAAAGCCGAGTGTTGGTAGCTGATATGTTATCTCGGAAACGGCAGGACTCCCCCCGAGTGTCATATGGTGCGGTCGCTGACCTGGTGTAACATTTGAGCACGAACAATGAACACAGATGAGTCCGCGCAGGATAGCTCACACTTCCGGAACACGTCGAGGCTTGGTCTCTTGGCGCCATGGAATGGGAGCATCTGGCTTGGGATTCGTCCTGGTGGTAGGAATAGTCCGGTAAAACACCGCGGGTTCGTTGCAACGGCGCGAAAAACGCTTCCAGTCAAAGCGATGTGCTGTAGGAAGCCAGTATGGTTGGTGATGCCCTACACGATGTGGCAAACACTCTAGAGTGCTTCATTGTTAGTATGCTTAAGCCGAAAAAAAAAAATAGGATTGAGACGTGACGGTAGTATTGGGGGCTCCGCGCTGTGCCTGTGCAGGCGGGAACTTGAAACCGACCGACGAGAAGCTGACATTTCGAGTAATGTACGTTCCGGGTAGACCTACTATCCGGGCTCTCTTCTTTGTCCTACGAGTGGTCCTTCAGTACACCAAAAAGCGCACATGACCAAACGTGCCAGTCACTCACAGACTGTGTGTTCAAGGGTACACCCGGTTTGAGAACTTATTGGTCGCTATAAGAAAACCTGGTGTATAAGACCATCCGGGTCTCCCCTAACGGGGCTGGGGGGAACTCGGATTTGGTCGCCCCCGGTACAATGTTCCACCACTTGATACGGTCCTTGGGCTTCGTATCCCTTGAACTTCGGCTGCTTGAACACCGTACGCTCCTTGTGCCACGCACGCGGGATCACGGCCTTGACATGGCGGAGGTCTCTTGTCCAAGTATGTTGTTCTGGCCGAGAAGAGAAACTTGGGACGCGGAGAGACAGGAACGGGTTTTGGAGGTCGCATGACCTAATAATCCCTGCGTCCTGGACCAGAGGACGTTGCGGCCTGGATAATTAAAGAGCGGGAAGGGTTAGCTGCAAGTGTTGGCAGAAAGCAGTCCGCGGCGGTTGGTTTGGCGGTAGAGCGCGCAAAAATGATGCTTACATAATCCCACGAGGAGCGCTTCACGTCTCGGTGTCGCTCAACTTGCGCTCGACGTGAGGCGAAGTCCAGCGACATACATGACAGTAGTTCTTGTACACGCCTATGTTCGCCTCATACGTTGGTTCCATCCAACATGAGTGAAAAAAAGCTCAAGAAGTTTGTATATTTAAAAGTTGCAAAGACTTATGGAGATATACAATACTTGATCTGCAGATCCTGCGTTCTTCTTGTCTCCTTTTCGCGTTCGCCCGTGATATGCTCACGTAGTATAAAACACGCGGAGAGGATTGCAAGACAAGTAAAAGAGATACATATACTGTACCCGGGGCAGGTACTTTGGCGCGTCCTTCGCAAGGAATGCGTATGCAGAGATGCATACCTCCGCCTATGTAGACATGTCAGAACCTAGTTCAAAAACATGTGCGACTGACTTACAGGTTCATTCCTTTGCCACCAATCTGGAAAGCAAGGGCTACTGCACGTTGGGCGTGTCCTTGCGCTATAATTAAGGTTGTCAGCATTCAACCCGCGAGTCCAGCAATGCGAAAACGATTGTGACTAACCATTCATGGCAAACCAGCACAACGCCATCGGCATGGCGGTGTAGGTTCCATGTCGCTCCCAAGGAACAGCGCGGCGTACTCCACATGGGTATTATCATGTACCACGTACAGGATTACTCGAATCCTGTGAGCCCGATACAGGCCCCAAGAGCGAAGACAGAATAGGAAATCGACGCCCAAATGCGATAGCACGTGAACCGAAGCAGTCGCGACAAACATGCCGAACACGAACGCGCAGAAGTAAGGGGGAATGTTGAGAAGATCGAGTGTGATGGCGCTGCGTGGCCGTATCCCTTGAATAATCGTGGGAGAGAAGAATACGCTGGGAAGTAAAAATATCAGGGCCGGTGACTCAAATAGGTTTGTCGAAGAAAGCTCACCAAAACTGTATGTTTCAGGAACGATGAGCCCGAAGATAGCCTACATCATTGCACCCAGATAGCTTTTATCTTCAAGGTGTTCAGCAATGTAAGACAAGCTCAATCCATTGAACTCACAGTCCGTGAAAGCACTGAGGACATCTTTGAACTTCACTTTCTCATCCCTCCCGAACGACCGACTCGTCCTCAAGTCTTTTGCCTTTACAAATGCTTTCTCATCTGGAGTCAAAGCAAGAGGCCTTCCCTCCGGAAAATCGGAAATAATAAAGAAGAGCCCGATCGCTACCACACAGGTGAGCGTCCCCTCTGTGGTGCCCACCATAGGGCTCGACATCGGCGGATAACACAATAAAATACATGCCTAGGATGAAGATCCATCGCCAGGGAAAAAAGCGCGGAGACCCTTCAAGCCATCCATATGTCCCGATTGCATATCCCCAGCAAACCTGAAGAGTTCTTTATCAAGCTGCGAGATTTTGAGACAGATAAGGGAGCAGTTACCGGCAAAGGATCCCGCCAGACTGTTGGAGTTGAAGAAAAAAGTAAAACGAGTTGACGCCTCTGTGCGTCGTACCACCTGGATGTGGATGAAGATGAGCCTTTGGGATTAGTTTTATTGAGAGAGGAAGCTATCTCACATGGAAATTAGGTAAAGACATCCCGGGAAAACTCCCACTATTCAAAAAATCCTAGATGGAATATGACTGGCATTAGTTGTGGCCCGTGAGAAAAGCCTCACCCAGGAAGAAGCGCCCGCCGTGAGCCATTCCCCGTAGTTTTTCGTTAGAACCTTCCATGATGGTTACGAAACCGAAGCCCAAAGATTGCAAATGGTCACTTCCCACAGGTGTATCAGTGTCTGATGTCAACTTCGCATACTCGCGGAGGATGAGACTTACGCCACACATTGGGCTTGAAGTGTTTGAGGAGAATATTAGAGGGTAATTCACAAAGGATATATGTTACAAAACTGGTGGGAAAAGTCAATCTTCCGCTTAAAGGCGGAAACTAGGCACTACTATATCAGTAGTACTGTATTGACTTGCTCTGTACTCTCGTTGCCTTTGAGTTTGAGGTCGGTTTTGAGGCCGAAAAGTGTGCCGCGTTGGAAATGTTGACCCCTGTGAATGGACTTTCAGAGTGCGACTAGTCCGAAGAAGCGATCGAAACGAACCGGTCGAGAAACGTGAAGAAATTGAGGATAAATATGAAGGGAATGACCCTGAGTCAATCTTGCGCATCAATGCCTTTTTCATCGACGCTTGGGAAGGCAGCTCTGTAGTCTTTGCAAGAGCCTGTCTCACAGGGTTGGCCACCTACTCGTAGACTCTCCTTCACGTTCACACTAGGAGCCTTGCTAGGGTACTCTAGAGAGAGTTTCTCGCGACTCGCGCTGATGATGGAACTTAGAGGGGCGTCTCATTGGCACAGGTAAAACGACGTACTATCGGCAAGACTAGCCATTTGGACTGCAAGCTTGGGAGTGCACCTGTATCGGGGGACAGTGGGTGAAGGTACCACCACAAGGGAGTCCCTCATGATCGAGTTCGCACGTGGTGCTTTATAAAAACTGCGTTGGTGAATATGTTCCCAGCGCCATAGCGATGTGACCAAGAAGGCTCAGCCCAGGAGAAAGTCCCGCGCTCTGTGAAATGTCATCTACTCGAGGTGCTAAAACCGGAGCCATGAGGCCACTATGTAAACGATACCGAGAGCGATTGGCGACAGGTGTATTCAAAACTGCTCTGATGGATGGATCCTCTAATAGCGCGACTGATGGCCAGTCTACTCGCGCTTCTCTCAGAAGCGTGAAAAACCACCTCAGGGTACCAAATGGATTTGGACAACACCTTCACACTAATCACTTCCACAGTTGATGGTTAAGATGACATTTACTGGGTGGTGCCACGGGTTACGCTTCAACTTTGCGGGTCGGTCTCCCCACCTGTATATAGCCTTTTTGGTTCAGGTGAAGGTTCGTTCGCCGTGGTATCACACCGGTGAGCGTTACACTGCCCCCCTTCTCTTAGGCTCGCGCGGAAAGAGAAATTCAGACTAACTCTGCCGATACGTGGCGAGACACACTTGACAGGACGTCGATCATCACATGAGCCGAAGACATTAACCGCACTACGAAACATGTAAACGCAGCTTACCGCTTGGTTTCTATACATGGTAGGATCGGCAAGTAGCTCATAACGCATCAGCAGGCACACGCAGGATCCAACCCATGTGCACGATGGCATCTTGCTACGGTTCACCGGACGGCTGAGTATAGTCATTCTTAGAGATCTCGGGCGCGCTAGGCTACACTCCGTAAAGTCGCGCGTCCGTTACCGTCGCTTCTGCCATCCTCAGGTGGAACTGCAATATTGTGCCATATTCGCAAGCCGCATGTGGTTGTACCTACCCACCAACGTTAATATTGACGAAACGTACTTTCCACACCTCTGCCTGATACTATACATTTCCGACGCCCCTAAGTAATTGCCGACCTAGTGAAATCGAACCTTCCTCGCCTTAATTTGTCTCGATATTTGGCACATCTGGCAGTTCGCGACGTTGTTGTAAGCGGTCCAGTATATTACTTTTCACCACGACGCGCGAGAAAAACACGTAGGAGCGCAATAGAACGCGGACGGCCGCGAGTTAAGTACAGTTAGTTTGTGTCAGCGCGCTCGCGACGTCGTGCGAAATACTGTATTGTGCTGACAGCGGCCTCGATACTTCCCCGCCTCGTAAATATGCCAATGCGCTGATTCAAGAAGCAATTTCGCTTTCATGATCATGATGACGATGTAGAAACCTATCATAGTGGTCCTATGCGTTTTATACCCAGAAAAATTATACGAGCTACAAGCGAATTGCTAACTTGGCTATACGTACAAATCCGGACCCCCCGACACAAAATCATTAGAGCACCCGATACCTATAATCAGGGTTCAGGTCTCCTAGCCTCCTGCTTTCTCCTCGATCGTAGATGTTGGCCTTGATCACCGGCACGGTCCCTTCTCCGATTCTCCCATGCTACGTGAGGAAGTAGCGAAATCGCATGAGACGGTGGAGAGACAAATGAAAGGATAGGCCGATGCTATATCGCCGTTTTTGTATGTCGGTGCTTCTTTGAATGTTTGCTCCGCTTTCTTTGAGAGGAAAGAGTGTACGCCCAGCAATGATTGGAGCCAACCGACTGTCAAGCATTCGGTTGAGTATTGAGAGGTATGAATAAGCGTCCGCGCTCTAGCCGTTCCCCCACCTTCCTCCACCTCACCCCCACACACCTCTCCACCCGACCGCCTCCCACCCTGTTGCCAAGCCCAACAACTTGCCAGCCATTCCAACCGCTGCTTGCTTCTTCTATGGCCTTGACCCACTAAATTCAAGTATGCATGAGTAAGCGGTATCGTGGGAGGGTCATCTGCTGAAATTAAACTCACAGTTCGTAGCAAACCAACACATGGACAATCACCGGCATACTCGAAGCTACGCTGCCGGAGGCAGCAGCATATGAACAAGCCGGCGTACTGGAGATTTGGATTATGTGCAGGCTGCACATTGAATAGGGTATACCGAAGCCCGCAAGAGCGACGGGAGGTTGGGGAGGCCTCGTGGGGATGAGCGTAAAGATGATCGGTGGCCGATGCGATCGTAGAAAGGATCGCCAAGGTCATCGCGATTTCCGAAGGCACACTGCCCATGGGGGTACCGCTGACCAACGAGCTGCGTTCTGATAGGATACGTGACCGAGCGATTGAATGCTGCATGGGCGTTCGGTCGCGAAGTATGCATGCTATGAGTGAGATATAGGAGGATACTTAAGCCGCCGGACCGGTGGCGCGCGTTGTGAGCCGTAGCTAGAAGTTACTAACCGTGAACCATTTAAGTCCGGGACAAAATGAGGACCGAAGTACATGAATCCGCAAGGATAGAATGTTCCCTAAGAATATAACACAGTCAGGCACAAAATACGTATGCGTCACCGGCGTTTAGCTTACATTCTTTGAGAATACTACGCCAAACGTCCCTTGGCTTCAGGGCCTTTGTTCTGTTTGTGGTGGCGTTGAGATTCACCCACATCCTCTTGCAGCCTGGCCTTGACGAATTGACACTTCGGGTTTTATCTCTTCGGCGGACAACCACGAAACTTCTTCCGAAAGTCGGGGATGAGGAAGAAGAACAAGGAGGCCTAACGACGCAGGTCAAAACTCCACTCTGAGATTGGAGCTTTAGTCCACGAACAACCTGGATGGAGATTTTGGGGTTGTACCTAAGATGAAATGAAAACCCACCGCCATCCCCGTTAGCCTCGGATTATGCCGTCCATCTTTCCGATCGCAGTTGCAAGAAGACTCCCTCCGAATGCCCCGGCCAGGGTGGTTGCAGCAAAAGAAGAACGTATACGCGCTTCTGTGACTCGGACCCTGCTTGTTACACCTAATTGGACAGTGTTTTAGCCTCAAGTTGGTCGTCTCGTATGGTCGGTCAAAAATACGCACCAACATTGCAAGAACGATAAAACACACCAGGAACATTCCGCCTTTCGAAGAGGCCTAAAATCCGGTGAGAATCGTGTAACAGTGTTGCAAATCATGTATGGGACATACCCAATAAAGAAACGCGTTTGTGCAATGAGCCCGCTATAGTTCTGCGTCAGCGCCTTGTAGCTAGCACAACTGACCAACCCGAAAAAGAACATGCAGAGCGGCACTAGTCTGTTCGGCGTTCGCGTCAGAGCCGGTGATGAATGCGTGTCAAGCATTACTCACGCCAAACGTGACACTTTAGGGCTTGAATCCTAAGCGCTTCATAGAGTATTTGAGGGGATCTCGAACAAAACATAGGGAACGGAAGCTGTTCAGAGCTTCAGCAACTATGTTTGTAAGAATCGGACTGCTGAAAGCGTACAAAACGACCAGGGCATTGTTGTATTCGTTGCCAGTGAGTTTGAGGTCGGTCTTGAGTCCGTAGAGAGCCGCGTTTTGAAATGTTGACACTGCCCGTACAAGTATCAGGGTCAGACGCGGAAATTACACATCACGTTGGGGGACAGCTGACCGGTCGAGGAACGCTTAGGAGATAGAGGATTGCAGAGGACGGGGGACGAGGCGAAAGTCGATCTCCTCATGAGTTTTTGCCTCGTTCACGGTCTTAGGGTACCGCGCTCCTATAGTCCAAATGCTTCAAACGAGATACGTTTTCTCATCGTCTAGAGGGATAGAGCGGGTAGACGACGAGATGCCATTGAGTGTTGCGAATCCTGCTGGCGCAAGGATGCTGGAAAGGAGGTGTTGAGTCAATATCTCGGTGGTATGTGCTTTAGAACGCGACGCGTCGAACACGGTACCTCACCGTTATAGGCTGCATGGCGGGGGCGAGGAGAGAAGAATGAACAGACACTCCTTGAGTCCATTACCGAACTGGAGGCAGGCAATACTTCTTAGTGAAGGAGTCAAAGGACGCTCGGCAAACTCCTGGTCTCTGGTTACATTTTGGAGTTACAAAGTCACTCATAGGAGTGGCTCAAATCGCGTAAAGCGGCGGAAGGGCAAACTGTCTCGCTCCACGAGTTCGATCATGGCTCCCAACCAAACTTTCGCCGACGGAATTGCTGATGGGGCGACGAGCGAGGTCAGGTATGACTCCTAGGAGCCGTTCATGTCGCGTCGAGAAAGCTCGGTGCCGAACGGCATCCGTTTAATATCGCGCCGGATGTAGCCATGCGAATCACCACATTCAAACGACCTTCGCTATACACACGATTATCCTCAATCTGCGTGGATCATGTTCCATTTTGCCGTCACCCTCGAGAATTTCGCCACAGAGCACGCCCACGCGAGGGTGGAGTGAGTTGCAGGTTTCTTGATCATTGCAGGCCGGGGGACTAACATATGTGCGGCGCTAGCAGGATCTACGAAGGGTACTGGTAGTTGATGGCCGGGGTTTTTAAAAAAAAGACAGAATCAATATAGCATCAGCTGTGTACAAGGCACCCGATCAGCCACACGCGGTAAGTTGGCAAAGTGGCGGGGGAAAGTCACCATGTGTCAGAAAAGCCAGGAGATTAGAGCTACCGGATCAACGAAAAGTAACGGCGCAAGCTTGGATGACGCCAACGGGATACGTACACCTTTCTTCCCACCCCCGACCCCCCTTTGCCGCTCTTCCCCCCCCCCCACCCCATTTTATTTGTTTAAACCGACTCCCCCACACCTTGCTTTCCCCCCCGATCAGCTCTCCCCCCCTCACTTCCGCCGCCTCCCCAATACCTTTCGAGACGCTTTTTTTCTGTGCGACACGCGACGCCTGGTCGACCCGCCCCCCCGCTACCACTTTGCCTCTGACCTTCCCCTGGTCTCAGAGCCACCCCTCCGCATTCACCCCTCGACGGACACCCAACCACACGCATTCTAACTCACCTTCCCGCCTCCTATCCTACGCGATTCCCCCCTAGAAAGCAGGTTGTTAATGTGCCAACGCCTATTGTTCCGAGACCTTCCTCTTCAAACAACCTTTTTCGGTTCGCCAAGTACGCGTTCACGCAATGTAGTTTAGGGCGCACACATGACCTCGTCCCGCGGGTGTCTGAGGATTTCGGCTTCATCTCTTCACCGTCCACTTCCGTTCTGGACTTTACAGCCGGGAGGCATCCAACGGAGGACAGGCACACGCGCTTGAAGGACTGCTCGGCGTTCTAGATTGTGGTACTTCACCGGACGTTGTACAGGGCTCCTATTCAAAGGTCTCTGCGACGACTTCCCCGCCGCGAGACGTCGTCGCTAGTAACTGCAGGCTGTTCCAGTCGGCCTGGCGGCAGCTACCGGAGTGGGTTCGGACCCCGTAGCATCGACTGTGTGGAGAATCGACAGGCTGATGAGGCTTGAACGATGGTAGTGTCGTCGGGAACAAGCTTCGCCTCTGAAGATTCGTCGACTGGCGCGATGGTTTTACGGTTAAGTCAGTATCAGCAGGCAAACCCACGGCAACCCGAAGAGTCCCTGAACTCATATGTTCAACCTCAACCTACCTTCTGATACGCTAGCCGGTTGGGGGGTTGGTGGCCGGAGACGGTCGTCAGTCACAGAGTCATCAGTCCGGGTCTCGACTAAAGGAAGCTGGGCGACGTCGTCTCGGTTAAGCCGGATGTGTGAAGTCAAAGGATCGACTGTTGGAGAGTTGTTTTACGGATACATATAGTTCAGCGATATGAGTCTCGGCAGCTGATATGATTTAAGTCCGCGAGACTCCAGTGTTCATGTTGTCAGCAGTCGAGGGTTCGAATGACGGAGGTTCGATCGTAGTAGTGGAATTAGCGGCCGGGGTATTGGTTTTGCTGAAGGCTCGAGAGATATAGACATCAAGAGGCGGAGAGTTGACTGCTGTTGGCTCGAACAACCGTAGCGCACTTGAGCCTGGCCATTACTGGGGTCGATGACCTATGGTGTCAGGGGCCAGGAGAGAGTCGACCGCTAAGGGAAGAGGTTCAATAGCCATGGAATCCGGTCTCAGGAGAGATGGCTGCCGAAGGCTCTCGCAATATGAGGGATAGCGATCTGCGAACCACCACCCTACTCGGTGATTAACTTCAATGATAGCGTCTCTGTTTCGGCCACCGTCCTAGGGGATTCCTCCATAGCACTATCCCATTCACTGTCCTCTTCATCCTGATGGCGTGAGATAGTGCCGTCCGTCTGTGGCAGGGGTTTTGTAATTGGGAAAGGGTGCGTTGGTCCCCCATGTCCACATCACCACCTAACATGGGAGTTACATGTGGTGTTGCACATCGTCGTAAGTTGGGAACTTACCCGTGCAGCGGTTTCCCCTGAGGCGGTTTCTCTTCCAGTACACGAGACAGACTCTCGCGAATCCTCGTAGAGAAGTCGGTATCTGTCAATGACGGGATATCCGACACTGCGCGTTCCAAGACTGGATACCTGTCGTTAGTGAGCATAATGAATATGGAGGAGGTCAGATATGACGATCACCTATCTAGCTCTTGTGCCAATTCGCGCTGAGCAGTAGCCTCCGGTCCGAAGAGTAGTTTGCTGTCATAATGTAGCCTCTTGCGCACGATACCTTCGACGCGAGCCACAAAAAGGCGCCAGACCTTCCTGTGAAGGTTTCAGTTCATTGAACGCAATCACTGCAGGTAAAGTCACGCACTCCATCCCGGAACTCTTCAAGGAGCTCACGCCTCAACCGGTCAAACTCTCCCGACCGTTTAAATCTGAGGGCGGATTGATGAGCACAAGAGTAAACTCTGAGGAGAATGGAGGGGCTCACTCTTCAGCCAGCTGGGCTGGATTTTGAATGGGCATCCTAGGAATGCGGTTCAGGGCATAGAGGTGAGACGAGTGGCGTCGCTTGCAGACGAGAGAAATCCCATGAGGGTGGGAAGAAAGCGGCGCGTGCGCGAGAAAGCCGACCGGGATTTTGCCGGTCGACTGTCCCTGAGTAGGCGCGTCGAAATGAAGCGATGAGCACGCTCGCCTGCGCCTGCGATCTTCCCGGGAAAAAAACCTACGTGGTCTCAGCATCGGATCGGCCTAGCCCTGCGTGGGACGATGCGGCGGAGAGGAATTGCGAGATTGTATAATTAGCGTCTCAGGCTAGCTCTGAGCCCGCTTTGCACCCTACCACCAACCTTCTGAGACCATGGTCGAACTTCCCCCCACTCAAGAATGACTTGCTACTGAGGGACTGCAAGAGGTAGACTGATACAAATCTTTGTTGTTAGTATCCGCTTGACATCGCCTGATTTCTGCAGGCGAGGAGACCGAGCGTGCACCCGTGTGGGTCATGCGACAGGCAGGGCGATACCTTCCAGGTACGCGTATGCTCTCATCCAACCCTTCTAGACACTCATTTTGAACAGAGTTCAGAAAGGTACGCGAAGATCACGAATCTTTGAAATCTGTCGCACCCCGGCGTTTTGGCTACGGAAATCACAGTCCAACCCATCCGCCGCTACTCTGGCCTTGTCGATGCGGCCATCATCTTCAGTGACATCCTCGTTGTCCCCCAGGCGATGGGCATGGAGGTTCTCATGAATCCTGGTCCCACATTCACCGATCCCCTTGAACACTCCGAAAGACGTTGCCAAATTGCGGTCTGTCGTGGATGTGAAGAAAGAGCTGGGATATGTCTTTGAAGCTATCACGATGACACGGAAAGCATTGAACGGAGAGGTGCCGTTGATTGGGTTCTGCGGTGCGCCGTGGACCTTGTTTTCGCGTATATGGTGGAGGGAGGAGGGAGCAAAACGCTACAAAAAGTCCAAATCATGGCTATTCAAGTACCCGGAGGAATCCAAGGCACTCATAGCGCGCATTGCCGACGTCTGTGTTGATTTCCTCGTCGGGCAAGTAAAGGCTGGTGCCCAAGTAAGTCGAACGAACGGCGGAATTTTTATTGCGGTGGCTCACAAAAACACATTAGTTACTGCAAGTCTTTGATTCATGGGCGGGCGAACTGGCGCCACACCACTTCGAAGAATTCTCCTTCCCCTCTTGTCAACACATCGCAGAAGGCGTGCGCAGTAAACTCAAGGCGGAGGGCATCCCCGCTGTCCCCATGACGCTCTTCGCAAAGGGCGCAAACCAGTCCCTCGCATCCCTGGCTGAGACTTCCGGCTATGACGTTCTTGGACTCGACTGGTGCATCGAACCCAGCGTGGCTCGCGAGCTCGTCAAGGGCAAAACTGCACTACAGGGTAACCTGGATCCAAACCTGCTGTACTACGGTGGCAAAGAAGCATTGGAGCGTGAGGTGAAGCGTATGTGCGAGAGCTTCAAGGCTGGAGGCAAGACACGGGCATGGATAGCAAACTTGGGACACGGTATTACTCCTGGTGTTGACCCAGAGGACCTGCGCTGGTTCTTTGAGTGTGTCCACAAGTATTCTGCAAATTAAAAAAAGAGATGATCATGTAAGGTAGAGTAGAAGTGAAATGTGTACATTTATTAGAAAGCATCTCGAGTCTCAAGTCATATGTTGGAAATCAATTAAGTTGACCATCCGGCGCAAAATATATAGATCTAGGCGTGATATTGATACATGTCACCTCGCTTGAGACGGGGATTGAGGGGGAGAGGGATGTGTGTCAAGAAAGAAATGTACATGCGTGAAAACCCCTGAGCATAGGACTACTATGAGCGGTAACCCAAGGAAAACTTGAACATATCATGGGCGCGTTGAAAGATAACCGAGTAGTAAGGTAAAACCAAAGTACGGCTGATTGACGTGAATGAGACGCGGATAGCGACGGAGATAGGGGTCAAGAAAAGGAATCAAGATCGGCCGCGGTACATTGCAGACATGAGGGGCGCAGATGTTAGATACGTAGCAGAAAGTGAGGTCCTGTGGGTGGGAAAGCGCACTGCACGAATATCATGCAACGACATCAGCAGCAACTGAAGCTACTCCTCCGTCGCCTGATGGGGCGTAAAATTGGGTCAGCTCCGACTTCGCGAGCCGGGTACAACAACGGCCGACGCGTTGTTCGTCATCCAGTCCTGCGTTTGCGCTCCCTTGGGCGCGGTGCCGACTGAGGGCTCCTGGACTGAATGGGTTGACTGATGGTGTGTCCTCGACGAGTGGGGATAAGAGTAGGAAGGGCGGCACGGGGCACAGGCGACGGAGGCTGTCGCGGTCGCTTCGAAGCCGCACCTACAGCTGTGCCGTGGTGGCGGCAGTACATCGAGCCGTGGTCCCGTTAGTCAGGCGTGGAATCTTGTTTGAGATTGTCCGTTCGCAGACCGCAGTGTTCGTGTAGTTGTCGTGGTCGTGGTCGTTGATGCTAAGCCTACCGGTTTCTTACTAGCAGCAGCAACCGACCGAGTTACTCTCTCGTAGGCCGCTGTTCTGACGCAGTGACGCGTGCGCCAATAGGGCGCGCCGAAGCCGGCTTCTGTCTCGTTTTCCGCACCGGCGGCGCCACACCCAGCGCCGGAAGAACGTCAGCTCCTTCGTCTTCCTCTTCTGGATCTGAATCCTCGAGTGCCATCGAGCTGCGTTTGGCAGCGGGGGTCTTTCGTGGCTGGCCTGGTGGAGAAATGGCCTTTGCCCGAGCCTGAGCCACCGCCACATGTCGAGCAGGGGTCACAGGTGGGGGCACTACTGGTGGGGGCGTAGAGGGCATGGTGAGCGATGTCGTTGTTGTCGTTGTTGTCGTTGTCATAGTCGTAAGTTCAGCCACGATTTGTTCTTCGTCATCAGTCTCCGCTGGAGGCGTAGCTGGCGTGACCATGGCGTTCGCAAGAACAGATGTGGCAGCCTGTGTCCTGGTAATCTCGTCTACGGCAGCCCATTTTGCCCATTCGAGCTGTTTCAGGTACATATACTGTTGTTGAGGCCCAACGACGCTACCGGGCCTTACAATCCGCATGAATGCTATCGCTTCGGTTGCTGTGAAGTTATACTTCCACACAAGATACGCGCCGATGAGCGTCCCGGTCCGACCAAGACCAGCCTTACACTGCCGCAAAGTCAGGTGAGTACCGAGGTAGCGAGCGGTATGAAAAGCCTACGTGGACAGCCACAACACCACCTTGTTGAATCACTTCGTCCGCCATGTCGATAAACTTCCTAACGATTTCGTCTGTAGGGTTGGTGCCATCATCGAAGTACAGCTCCGTGTGATTTATCCCTCTATCCAAGAAGAGCTGGCGGTCATAGAGAGATTGTTAAGACGGACCACCAGTTTGACATTTCTCTTTTTCGAAGTATTCCAGACAGTTTTGGAATGGCGTGGATAGCTTGCGCTGTAAGGCTAGGTCACTCTTGCTCGACGACGGAGAACCGGCACCGCACCGCCCTGTGCGTCCTGCAATCGTTTCTCTCCCCTTTCTCTTTTGATCCAGACAGGGTCTACGGGGGATGCAAAGGCTATGAAGTTGGGTGTAAGCCAGTTCCAGTCGCCGTTTTCCACCTTCTCGTAGTACTCGTAGTCCTCAATGTCGAACTCATTCATGTCGAGCAGACCGTTTTGTGTGGCCTTGTAGATACCCCAGAGACAATCCTGAATGTTGAGGTTAAAATCTGATCTACCCCTTCCCGCGTCACGGAATGGCATGAAACTCAAGTTCAGCGATGGGGTGAAACGCTTCCCATGGAGGTCGATGCTGCACGATCATCTAATGAATAGTTGAGCCAGAGCCGACACGACTATCGTGACGATCCGTACCACATAGAGAGCTAACAGCAGCGCGGCGTTCGCTTTACGCCTCGGGTCGTTTGAGCTGTATAGCACTAGTCTATGTGACGAGAGGTCTTCGTCCTGGGCCAAGGTGAATAACATGCTGTCGACGCGTCGGTATGATACGCACTTGGAGTAGCTCGTGAATTAGAATGCACGCCTTGTACACCATCGCGAGGTTTAAGGGGCCCCAACTCCTGGAAGAACGAGAGATACACGAGTTGGTCGTCGATGGTGAAGTAGTAGTACTTTGCATCATCGTCGGGGGTTACGGAGGTAGAGGCGAGACCTTGACCGCGTATCCGTTGTTTGTTTTCAGCTTCCCCTTCGTTCAAGACGTCTGGCCGCGGTGACGGATGCGGAAAGGACGTGAAGTAGAGCCTGGCGGAGGTGTTGCGCGGATATCAACCTACACCCTGAGGTGGCCAAGGAGATGCTTTTTGACATACCTGCCGCCAAAGTGGCAAAGAGGCTCACACGGCGCAGCCATCATCTGCAAGAAAGTGAAGCGGATGGTGTAGAGAGCAAGCAGAATCAAACGCGGGCAACTTCCTCGGTGCAGCAAGGCTGCCTCGTGGTCTCGTGACGCGACACGCGGCGACAGATTAGGCGCGTGCATGACCGTGTTAGCCTCATGTCTTTCTTTTACATTGTCCTCAATTGGCGTCGTGACAGACCTGTCGCGAGGAGGAACCCTGCGGTACACGAGGCTCAGACAAGGGATATTTTCTGCATGATTTTCTCTGCGTGTAACTTGTTCGGAAGAGTTTATACCGCGCTGGTCCTCACGCCCGGTGTGAGAGATTTATTGCTCCATCTTGTCTGACGTACCCGGAGTGTTCTCACATATCTCGCGCCAAATTCTTATGAGCGCGACGCGGTAATGATTAGGGGAAAGGAGGCGTGCTGGAAAGGTCAGCCGCCTCGACGACAAAGTGGGCAAGAGCGGATGCCTCAATTTGGTCATCCTCATATTACCGGGGGCTCCCCCGCCTCCTCTCCATCTCTTCTTTGCTCTCTACACCGACTCAACCTCACTCTGAGGCCGTGCGCTCCCAGCTGCTCCCAGTCGTGGTCGCTACATTTCAGAGCGCCTAGGTCGGTGCGTGTCGCGTCACGGCGCGTTCGCGTTTCCGTGCGGTCTCGCCGCCTCTTTCCCATCTCCCATCACCACAAGTACTCTCCCCCCTTTACATTCCGGAACAAGCTGTTACGATAAGGCACATATCCGTTCTTAGTCGACAAACACAGCGACATCTACTTCCAGTCATGCCGGACAGTCAGATCTTCAAGGTGAGATACCGCAGCCAGGCCCTTGCTAGGTCTTTGGTACTGAGTTCCCCCAGGCTACGTACAGCGGTATCCCAGTCTACGAGATGTAAGTCAATGGTACACAAGATTGTCTCTGTAGACTCAACTTCTACAGGATGTGCAAGGGGGTTGCGGTCATGAGGCGCCGCTCAGACTCCTGGTTGAACGCCACGCAGATACTGAAAGTAGCTGGCTTCGACAAACCTCAACGCACCCGCATATTGGAGCGTGAGGTACAGAAAGGTCTACATGAGAAAGTCCAAGGAGGCTATGGGAAATACCAAGGTATGCCACAAACGCATCCATTTCCACGATACTAAACCGAGGCTCCTGAAGGCACCTGGATACCTTTGGAGCGCGGAATTGGTCTTTGCCAGCAGTACAATTGCGAAACCTTGCTGCGACCTATCATCGAATTTCACCCCGAGGCTAACGACAAAAGCCCTCCTCTAGCCCCAAAGCATTTAGTCGCGCCTCCATCTCATCCTCGGGTACCGGCTCGCCGAGAACAGCACGCTTCGACGCCAACGGTTAGCACCCGCTCATCGCGCAGGGCGGTCGTCGAGCCGGAAGATGGCTCCGAGCCCGACTCGTTCTCGATAAAAGGGTCAGATGATGGCTCCATGACGCCTTCTCCTTCGGAAGCATCATCAAGTTCGAGAACACCGTCTCCCATTCGCAGTAGCCCCTGCACCATCGCATTCGGTCCTCGGTGACGAATTTCGTTCTCCCTCTCCACCTCACTCCCGGAAACGAAAGGCACGGCACGATGACGGCGATACAGACGTGGAAAGCGGGCTGCACATCAACGGTCGACACGAGGAGCCTGCAACTTACGCGGATCAGATCCTGGAATACTTCATCTCGGACACCAACCAATACCGACGGTTCTGGTCAACCCTCCACCTGACTTCGACCCTAACATGGCTATTGACGACGATGGTCACACCGCACTGCACTGGGCAAGCGCAATGGGCCGAATTCGTGTCGTGAAACTCCTCTTAACATCTGGAGCAGACATTTTTCGGGTGAACAGAGCAGGACAAACTGCGCTGATGCGCAGTGTGATGTTCGCGAACAACTATGACGTCCGGAAGTTCCCCGACTTGTATGAACTGCTGCATAGGTCCACGCTCAACATCGACAACAACAACAGGACAGTATTTCATCACATAGTGGACGTAGCCATGTCGAAAGGCAAGACACACGCTGCTCGGTACTACATGGAGACTGTTCTTGCACGGCTGGCGGACTACCCAAGGGAACTGGCGGACATCATAAACTTCCAGGACGAAGACGGCGAGACCGCCCTAACGCTGGCGGCACGCTGTAGGAGTAAGCGACTCGTCAAGATTCTCATCGACCACGGAGCAGATCCCAAGATCACGAATAAGGAAGGCAAGAGCACAGAGGACTTCATTCTGGAAGACGAACGATTTCGTTCCTCCCCATTGATTCCTTCTAGAACGATGTCAATGTCCTATCGGAACGCGCAAGCGGCGAATCCCCCTCCCGTCCCTATAGCTCCTATTATTCCTCCCTCTGCCATACCGCCCCCTCCGAGCCTCATTGCACTGGCGCAGGGAGAGAACAGACCTACTTTACACTATTCTACGACGGGTCAGAAGGCTGCAACGCGGTGTGTCAATGACGTTGTGCCATGATCGTTGGCCCCCTTTTGACCAGTCTTGCTACTGCCTACGACCAAGAGCTACGGGACAAGGAACGTGACTCTAACCAAGCGACTGCTCTGCTGGCCAACATTCAAAGTGAGATCCTGGACAGTCAGAGGACCGTGACGTCGCTTCGCAACCAGTCACAGGGACTCCCCAAGCCAACTCACGGACTGGGCGAGCTCGAGGGTCAGCTGTCCGCAAAAATGGGACAGCGATATCGATTGGGTTGGGAGAAGTGGGTGAAAGACGAGGACAGAGCGAGAGAAGGTCATTCGAGAGATGTCTGGTGGTCAACTGCGGCCAACCGGCATGGAGAACGGTGTCTACAGAGCACCCAACGTGACGACATCACCGACCTTCTTATGCGTTACACTCGGACATCCCCACGGAACCGTGAGGCCATCCGCATGGAGTGCGAGAGCAGCTGAGACAAGAACTTCAGTTACACAAGAAACGGAAAGTCGAGATTGTTGACGAGCTCGTAAAGGCTCAGGCCGAGGCAGGGACAGGGGGTAGGATGGCACAGTACCGCAAACTCATATCGGCCGGGTGTGGAGGTGTTGCGCCGAGCGAGGTAGACAATGTGGTCAAGATGCTGGTCGAGGTGTGTAAATACCCTGCGTAGATAGGATTTTGCTTTGCTGATTCCATGTGTCACAGACACTCGAGTCGGAAGAGTCTAGTGTTCAGCGACCGCCATGGCTTGGTGCGGGATTGGTACAAAACATGTAGCGACCGCCACACTTTTTGTTTGCTATGGCTGATACCACATGTGTATTCTTAACATATTCTATTCACTGTACTAGTACTCTATTGCCTTGTATCCATGTGTTGGGTCTCGACTATTCGATGACTTTGCCCAAGTTTTGATCCTCGGTCCCGTCCCGGATTCCGCGCCGAGCTGTGAGGCGCTCGAACCACAGGAAGCGCCGCCGGGGAACGCGCTGATTCCCAAAATAGGAAAGGAGCCAAACAAGTCCACATTTTCAGACTCTCCTCCGCCAATTGCCGCGTCCGTTCGCATCCCAAGCAGCCATGGCGGTCAGCACCCATCTCCTCGCAATTGTGGTCGTTGGAGCTCACCCTTCTTTGCATGAACAGAGGTCGGTGCTCATTTACTTTACGCGCAGCAATCCGGGCACGTCCCGTGAACCGGTACGTGGCACACGAGGGGCTTGGCCGTTGAACGCGCTCGGCTCACAGAAATACGTACGCTCCAGCTCCCTCGCTGGCTCGTCGCGATGGCTGGCCACCGCTGCTACGGAAGCTTCTTCATCTATACCACCACCTCCGGCTGTGTCTTCTGACCCGAAGCTTGTCAAGATTGTTGACGACATCTCCGGCCTCACGCTTCTGCAAGCTGCCGACCTTGTGACGTTGTTGAAGGTGAGCTGAGCATGGAACATTGCAGTGGAACATGTTGCTAATGGGAAAACTTTTCTGTAGACACGACTCAACATTCAGGAGATTGCTATGCCTTCAGCAGCGCCAGCAGCAGCAGCTCCGGCTGCCGCCGCTGAGGACGCACCGGTAGAGGTACGTGACACCTTAGCCATTCGAAGCGTGTCACTGACGTTCGTACAGGAGAAGCCAAAGGAGAAGACAGTATTCAATATCAAGTTGGAGTCCTTCGAGGCCACCGCGAAGCCCAAGATTATCCGTGAAGTCAAGGCCTTAATCCCCAATCTTACCCTGATCGACGTACGTTGTTCTTAACATACATGTTCGCGCTGGGTACTGAGCAGCTCGGTAGGCCAAGAAGTTCGTCGAGTCAGTACCAAAAGTCCTGAAGGAAGGTCTCAGCAAGGAAGACGCTGAGAAGATGAAGAAGACCTTCACGGACCTCGGCGCCGTCATTGTCCTGGAATAGACGGCTTTCGTATTAGATTCTTACGGGTACTACTCACCTTCTAATATATATTGGCTTCCCATTGACACTAAAGATGTTTGAAACATGTTCATTCTGCTGTCCTTGTCGCAGCGTACGTATAATTACAAGTGACTGTGACACTTGATCGTCAGAGAGTGGAAGGAAATGGTAAATAAACAGGGAAGGACGGCTGAAAGCGGCGTTGAAACGAAGACTGGAGATGTTTGGCCGCGGGGTTGGAACAAATACTGGAGATGGATAGTCCCCATGTGGGGGCAAGAAATGAAAGAGTGTTCAGGGCGCTTAGTCCTCAGAAAGATATCGGTATTCGAAGCGGAAGTCGCTCTTCTTTCGCTGGCACCACGACCCTTCCCAATCGAAGTAAACGTATACGCCTTGTTCATACTCCTCGGTGATGGCTTGGGGCTCGGAGTGGCGTTGGAACCATGTGAGATACTTCACGTGGAAACGCCATGACTGCCGCTTCAACTCCTTTGCCGCGAGATACCTATGAGGCCGAGTGAGGGGACGTCGCTACTGCTGCAGAAGAGACCTACTGCTGATATGTGCCTGGGTGGAAATAAAACACATAGAACAGAGTCTCCACGTCAAGCTGAGAGAATATCCCTGGCGTGCTTAGAATGGGATTCGGTGATTGAGGGTAGTATGACGGTGTCTGGAAAGGATTGTGCGGGGCACATAATACTTGGGCCTGTCCACCGACGTAGTCAATAAAATATTATAGTTGGTGCAACAAGAGACACACTTCTCGGTGTCTTGGGGTTGGGGCATACTTGAGTAACTACCCTCGAGGAGCTTATGGAGATGCCCTAGGTCTGACATACGGTGCGGCGCTGCGGATATTGCACATGGTCAATGTCACGACGCGCCTGACAGTCCCGATGGAGGACACACCTTTCTGCTTCACATTCTCAAAGGACGTCACCAAATCTGAGAGAGAACCAGGGAATGCGCTCGGTGTACTCTGCCTGGGTTGTTGTTGGGGGAGCATCTGCTGCGCTCCAGCGGATGGCGGCCGTGTGCCCTGCACCTGCGCTGCTTGTGGCGCGCCTATCATGCCCGGTGGCTGCTCAACTCCTGGGGTGAACTGAGGTTGTTGCGAAGGTACCGGAGCTGGCGAAGACCCGTTGGGTGCGCTGCTCTCAGCATTTCTGACTGAGGATACTGTGGCGGTTGGGTTGATAGGGGAGATGGAGCAGGTTGTGCCGGTGTTTGCGACGTGCCGTTCGTAGATGGCGTGTGCGAGTCTGCTGGCTGCTGCATGCCTCTTAAGTAACGATCATACAATTAACCATTGTCTCGCTTACCGCTGCAAGCGTTGTCGGTGGCGAGGCATCTTTATGTATAAGATTAGTGACTGTAGACGAGACTCGAAACGCAGCAGATTATGCACCTGCTCGTGACCTTTGCGGCGATGATGTTGGGGCTACACTGCTAGTTAGAGCCTCTGACAACGCAGGGGAATCGTAGGTAGAGTCGTCGATGGGCGCTACAGACACCGATGCAGCTGACGAAATCACTGGACTCGTCAATGACGGATGTGTCAAGCTCGGAGAAGATGTTACAGCAGAAACTTGGTCTGCCGCTGACGATGTTGCTGATATTGACGGTGCTGTACTGGCGGCTGGTTGCGTTGATGAAGTTGCTGAAGATGAAGTCGCAGGAAGATGCGAGGCAGGCGTTTGCGCTGAGGGTGATGGGGCCACTGCCGCTGCTGCCGCTGCCGCGTACTTCACCGGTAATCGTGGTTTGGTATCGAGACCATTCTTGAGCATACTTGACATGGGCTTTTGATCGAAATTCGGTTGTGGCGGTGGTTTCGTGGCTGTAGAATAGGAATTCATTGACAGAGAAGGAGAATGTAACTTGGGACAACTCACTTTCTGTAGCTATCGAGGGTTCTGGAAGCAAAATTAAGTACTTAGTGATGTGGATAGGAAGGATACCTACTCCTAAGAGGTAGCGTTCCGTTGGATTTCTTCATTACTGGACTACTTTCCCGTTTACTACTTGTCACACTCTCCTCATCATGTTGGTGTTTCTTCGACGGTGTCCGAGGAGGTAGGTCTAAACGCAAGTTAATACGCGTAGTAGTATCAAGTTTGCATACTTGCCTTCGCTCGGCTCCTCTGACTCGTCGCTCTCCTCGTCGTTAGCAAGACCGAACTTCTCTTCCTCCTCGTCAAGGTTGAGCTCATCGTAGATGCCCTCATCCTCGTCGAAGTCTTCTTCCTGCACACAGCACACCACATAGTCCGCCAACCGTTCTGAGAAATAACTGTATAAGGACGAACCGGATTACTTTCCACGAAATAAGACACATCCTCTTTCAGACCGTTGACCTTCTCTGTTGAGAGGGACCCGTTGTCTAGTAGCCGTAGTATGAGCTCCAGACGACTGATATGCCATTTTCGTCGTTCGTTGAGATGTTCCAAGTGCTCTAGCCGTTCTGCAGCTTGGCCGCCCCGATTCTTCTTCTTCACACCGCCCTGCAGGGTCTCGATCTCTGCTTCGGCTTGTTCCACCTGGACTGACAATTCTTCCACCTGTGACTGGAGCCAGTGTGTAGTCTCCATTTTCTCTTGCTGCTTGGGATCCAGTTTCGCAGACTGAATGAGACCCTCTTTCGAGAACGCTTTCGTCTTCATTTCCTTCTCACACGCTTTGAACTTCTCCATTTGCTGTCGAGGTGTCAGTACTGAGGTATACGATGCGGAAGTGTATCCCGCATTACGTTCGTCCGCTCATAAAGCAGACCATCCCCCTAGACCGCACTTTCCGCGCAAACACGGGTGATAACGTACCGTCTCAATCAACCGACGGTTCTCGAGCAGGACAGTCTTGTCCTTGATGTCATTGCCTCGCAACCCACGTCTTGATTTGATCGCGCAACCGCTGGAGTTTCTTTTATTTGTGTTTTCAGGTCTGTCTCGAGCTTCTCCTTCTGGGTTTGGTTGGTCGACGCCTGCATCTTATCGTATATACTTTCGAAGAGCTCAACGCCCTCTGAGACCTTCTTCAAGGTCCGGTCGATTTCGGCTGTGACATGCAGTCATATTTCAGCAACGAAGCAGTCTATATAGCAGCAGAGTAACGCACATTGAAAGCTTTCGTGCCGCCATACTGGACACAGAGTAAGGGAAGAGTATATCACTCAGGAGAATAGCAATTAGACGCGTGTAGTGACCACCTGCGAACTGTTTGCTCATATTTAGGCGTCTCATCACATGGCATTAGCGCCCATAAGAGGTAACCTGGGCGCCTGACTTGTGCCGAAGACAGCTGGGCGGGTACGCAAAGGTACGCAACTGCCAGCATCTCTAGATCATCAAACGAGCCGCGCACGCTCATGCGCACGGCCTGACGTATCGCCTTGAAAAACACAGTGGCATAAAATTCATCGCACCGACGGCCAAAGCGGAATCCTACCGCACCTGCGGATAAATGTTTTCAAAGCCAGCGAAGCCAGTTCGTATTGTTTTACACGCGTGGGAAGATCGCTAGACGCCTACCCTGTACAGTCTGGTCGATATAACCGTTTTAGTTCACACATCGCCACTACATACCTGGCCCGCGACGCCCCCCTCACGACCCTCGTAACGACTTTCTACTTGTATATTCTGCTTATTCCCATACCATCGCACTTGCCATGAAAAAGTCTACGGAAGTCCCTTTCCTAGTAACGGCCACAAGGAACCCATCTCTAGCCCCCTTACCAAGCACTCCTCTCGCCAAACCGCTTACCGCGATACAGCCCCCAAAGAAAGTCACATTCGCGGGAGGGGGGGTGCAAACGGGGGGCTATAGGAAGCCACCGCACCATCAAGAACTCTCAGCGACTTTGAGAAGGGGGACTTTTTTTCACGTCGTCAACGATGTTGGAGAGGGCGGTGCGGTATCAGGCGGCACACCCTGCTACGGGGGCGAGGGGGCTAGTTCAAACTGGGGCTATGTTCGAGGAGTTTCCATGAAGGGCGCCGCAACGTACGTTTCTGAAAGCAATTTGTACACTGACCGGCACTCTAATCCTATTGAACAGCCCGAAGACCCCCGCAGCTGCCCTCATCCCAACGCCCAGGGACCACGTCCTAATCGTCTCCTAAAGCCCAAGCCTTTACGCTGTAGTTCTCCACGACTTCGCAGTGTGAACTGGACCGCGCAGATGAGCTAGAAGCGTGCGTACGGGAGGTGATGCAATCGACGTGTAAGTCGAGCCCAATCTACAATCGCGAGTGGTTCGTCCGCGAAGCCCATAGGAAAGCTGGGTCCGCCCTGGCCTCATTCCCCGTGGCCCTCCCCCCCCCCCCCCCCCCCCTCTTTCGTCGAGATTTCGCTGACCCAGCAACTGGAGTGTCTGCCGTGAAGACTGCCTTGGGAAGCGTTACGTGAGACGCCCTCATTGATGGCGGAGAGCCCTGCCTGCCTCCTGTAGTAGGAGTGGAAAGCGTCAAATTTATGACATACAAAGCGAACAGCATACTAAGCCTAGGGGTTCTGGACGAATCCAGCGCGAACAAACCATCTTTTGCCGGCGTCAGGTAGGCAGTCTGGCTTATCTGCGACTTTTACCCTCTCTACACGTTTGAAGGGCTCCACGCCCCTACCACATCAACAAACGCCACAGCAACCGACCTCTCACCAACCGATCACATTCGGACTCCCGCATTGCTACCAAGAAGGCATTCTCATAATGCTGCCAGATGTCCAGATCTGTGTGCTCAAGCTGACGAAACCGAAGAGTATTGGTTCGTGCGCTGGCTATGCTGTCTTCCGCAGCCATATACGGGCCAAGTACACTCTGCCGCCCCGCGAAGACAGCTGGTTACTTAAGTTAATAAATCCCTGTGTGCGTGTTACAACGATTTTATTTTCTACTGATTTTCAGGTGCAGCTGCTTAGACAATCTTTCCAACGTGAACCATGGTCGCGATGGGTCCAGCGTATACTTCCAACATGCCAGGGACCAGTTCACCACAAGTTGACCACGAGATACACCAATACACTCCGGAGAAAATACGAGATTGAGATCGAATTACCTCGTGACATTCAGCTGTGCGTACGTTGCGTTTTCTCGAGGGCCAGGAACAGACACCTCGAATTGAAAGAACCCGCCTAAATCCGGAAATTCGCTTGCGCCGCTGATAGCCCGGAGATTGCTGGCCAAGTACTGTCTCGAACCTCTGTAACGCACGGAGAGTTGATGAGGCCCTCTTCTCCTACGGATAAGCGACACCCTGGTACGCGCCAATACCGAGATACACAGTGGAGGACCAGTATTCTTCTCGCGATGCGCATAGTCTAAGTGGCCGCTGACTCTGGGCTAACGAGGAGGGAGATACGCTAGGACGGGAGGCTACGACGAGCCCATATGGCAACGGTGGACATACGTGTATCGTGAGTTATTCACCGCGGGACAGCAAGTGGCCAGGTTCAAGTGCTTCCATTGTTACAAAGAATGGGCCGATATGGAGATACCATATAGCGCATCTCCAGATCGGGCTCACGGCACCAAATTCACGAATTGACGGGTACGACGCCTAGAGTTCGTAGATAGCACTCGCCGTCTCTTTTGAAATCGACGCCACCCGTGTCGGAACAGTTTACGCGCGCGTCTTCGTTTCCATTCGTACCTCATGACCCTATACTCTTACAGTCCGCTCCTCACAGCAGTACCCCTATGTCTTGTTACACTTGCTGTATTTCCAACGTTCCCCGCCATGCTCGCGCTACCACGGTCAACACACCCGCCTATATCAGCATCCGTTCCCCCAGGCAGCCCTTCGGTGAAGATACTAAGTTTTTATTGTCGTACGGACAAAGGATTGAAGAGTTCGTTGCGAATCTCGCAGTCTGCATCCTCACGCAGAGATGGACCGCCACCTACCATGATGACCAGTATGATGGAATTACTAGGTCTGGTACGCTGCGGGCTTGCGGCCATACCCTCCAAAACTGATGCACAGTACCGTGAACAGTTTTTTCATTACTGTCGTTGTTCTTTCCTTGAGAACAACAACGTACATCTTCCTTGTGACAACGGTATGAGGAAGCTCTAGGGCTGTGGAATTGTTGATAGCTACGGAAACCGACCACGTTTTCTCTGGGCGCAGAGTAGTGGTACTCAGACTTTTTGTCATTGCTTGCTCACGATTTCGTCATTCGGACCGTTTACACGGCACGGCGTAATTTTTTTAGCATATATCGTTGCACTGCTACTTCGTTATCTTTGACAGCGATTGGGTGAATCACTTGTTATAGTAGTTTCCGGGTTGGAATCGTTGTCCCCAGTATTTGAAACCCATGTACTCGTTGTCCCTAGCACAAGTTTGTTATCGTCCATTCGCAAATACCCGAATTTGAGCTTGTCACTCTTGCACTGACTGCTCTTCTGCGGACGACTATCCCTCTGTGAGGGCTTTGAAACGAAACTGGCAAATTGCTACGTACACACCCAAAGACCGCCACGTTGGCGCTGAATCGACACTCGCTCCGGATTCCAATACTAGTGATCACTTGTTCGGTTTTACCTTCCAGGCATGCTTGGCCGCCAGCACACGCTCGTTCCACGAACCTTCGTGGTCCGTCAACACAGGGACAACAATTGTACCAAGGGCTCATCGCTAAATCCCCACCATGCTCAGGCACTATCACATGGGAAACCGTCAGCTTTGGAAGCTCTCTGAGCTGATATCTTCATCCCCGCTCTTGACTTCTTCGCTCTTGGCATTCAATATACACACGGATGTCGATCTGAGCACAATCCTTTCAAATATCGGCAACGCGCTGCTTTATTCCAAAGCTAGCACATCCAGTGATTGCCTATCACTCCTGGAGGTTATACCGCGTTCCGCCCACAGCCGAGACACAAGACTTGCATCACAGATATGTGCAACTTCAACAGGCAGCCGCATAAGAAGCCCCCAGCAACAACCCGGGGAATAGAGGAGACGTCATTTAGAATGGCATGGAGGCTATATATCCCGAGCTGCCGGCCTTCAGCGACCTACACACGGGAAATTGGCGTGGATTGAGGAGAAGATGCAAGGTTCTGCAGTTATAAGCATAGTGTTGCGCCCTGACGGTTATTCTTACCATGCACGCGGACAGTTTTCTGGGACAGCACACACGTTACCCCCCCCAAATACAGGTCTGTATACGGGCGTCGAATTGCCATACGCACGCGTTCGGATTTGGATGGTACCCGGGTTCGCCCACTCCGCTGAGCCCCAATCGCGGGTTCTTTCCTGTGGATGGAATGAACACATCGGACAGAATTTGAGAAGGACACACACCGAGAACAGCTGTTAACTCAGGGAGCTACAAGAAATGCTGACGAAATTTCACGAAAGGTACAAGTGCGCTGTCATCGCTGCATTGGGTCTCGAACCCGCCCACAAAACGGAGCGTCATCGTTCTCAGCCGCACGCGCAAAACATGTGAACACTAATCCCATCTGCAGACCACAGACATCATAGAACTCACGCTCATACTATGTACTCGTTTTTTGACAAGCTGTTTCATCTCCTCCGAGACCGGTCAGACAACTTGGAGCTCTGAGCATCCGATTAAACCTGGGAGAGCGCGCGGAAAAATCTGCCTTGGACCGAACTCCGAAGCCTCGTGGCACGGATCTCTCGATGGGTTTGGAATGAGGGGTCAAGGTGGTCCCTGCCGTCTATGAACGAGACGAGGATGAGGATGTTGAAAGTCCAACGACGGATCGGCTTGCACACTTACCCCACCCTACTACCTTCCGGAGGCACGCAGGGTCTACGATATCTCTTGCCTCCGCCGCATCCGATGCCGTTCGATCCCTTCCCTCGGAATCTCGCGACGGAGAAACGCTTCAAAACTCGCTGAATCGTTGTACAGAGACGCGGGCCCAGCTTGCGAGTCGTGTTCGTCGTTACGTCACTCGAAGATCACAGCCGCGGGGAAAGCACTCGAACCTGGCACATAGACGAAAGTCGCAGACCAAAGTACCTGATGAATTGCTCGATGAACAAGACAAGCTGGAAGATAAGGGAATCAATGCAATGGAGGATATTGGGAAATTTGTTATGAACGTAGTCATGCAATGGAAGAAGTAAGTATGATCCACTCTAATTGTGAAGTGGATGTTCATCTTGTGTCTAGGGCTGACGAAATTACGTTGAAACGGTCAAAGACAAGAACACCGCAGAGACTTTGCTCGAAGAAAGTCGAGATAGCTAAACTCCATCATCTACGTCCGTCAGAAACTCATCATTCCTCTCCCGCTTGGCCGGCTTGACGAAACGTTTGGACATGAGAGGACATCAGCGTTAGACAAGCAGTCACACTTCCCCGCCCCCCTTCATCCGATATCTCCTGAGCAGGATAACGCGGAATCAGAGGATTGTGGAGACCTTGGCTTCTGAACTCGACTCCGCGCGGGCGCTCAGTTAGGGAGGTCGAGGTTGCAGTGAAGGAATATCAGTCGATGTTTACGATGCTGTCAAGAAGGTCGATGCATTGGCGGAAAAACCCACAGCGGAAGAAACGATCAGTGGTCTGGAACTGCTCATCTTCCGCTTGAAGGAGGGCACGGACGACTCGGCTGGGAATGGATCGGCTCCAAATCTCGGCTCCGAAGCATGCTTGCAACAATCCAACTATGCCAGTATATCTCCGCCCATCTTCCTGATTTAGTGCAGCAGCTGCAAAGACACTGCGCCCAAGGCGGATAAGCTACTCCTCGCGGCTCGCCGAGCCTATTGCCGACTCGCAATATTCTGGTATCGATACTGAGTTCATCGCGAGGTCCACGGAGGTGTTCGACCGTCTGGCTACTGTCTGCAAACTCGTCACAGGACAACTTGTGACGAGGCCCTTTCACAGGCTGACACCTTGAAAAGGGTCCCGGCGTATATGTCAACAATGGCAGAAGTCTTCGACCGAGTCAATACCATTCGAGACGACCTTCGAGAGACGCAATACAGAAAGGGGACCTGGAAGTCGGACTTTTAGACGTCAACGGAGCCCTTCTCACACGCCGGAAAGCCCAGCGTCGGGTCTTCCTAGCCGGTTGAGCCTCCTTCGGACGTCTCCACCGAGGCAACTCAATACGCCTTGACCTGGACTTTCGACAACGATGTGTGGTGTCTCCGCTTGGAACAATATACACCTGCACTGGCGGGGTTCATCGCTTCGTGGGTATCTCGATGAATGGCCGTACGCAAGTCTGAGGGCTTTTGTATCGAGGATACGCACGGCGAATGGCCAACCTCGTGTGCTGCCAGTTGACCGCCAATGCTCATGAACATGGAGGCGTACGGGGCGAAACACAGCGCCTTCAGCCTGCAGATTGATGATTTTTTTCGAAGACAGGACGCTGCGAGAGCCTTGCGCAATTGGCACGTCCTAAGCGGTCAATCAACAACACTTGAAGAGTTGCGAATGAGTTCTCGGATTACGAGCGAGCAGCCCAGACAGCTTCATGCGGAAACCGGACGCCTTCCAACCAGTCCCTCCCTCGGCGCATATTCCTTATGGTCACTAGGCCTGTCCCGACAGGACCTACTCATGCGTGCCATTCCTGATCACATTGGCCTAGGTCCCATGTCTCAACCGGTCTCAAGAGCCGCAGACGTGACTGTCGCACAAGCATCCAACGCGTCAGTCTCGCTCCAGGGATACTGGCATGCGCTTTGATCGAGACCAGCATTCTGCTTGGTCGATAGAAATTCTGAACGTGTGATGTTCTGCAGAATAGCACGCTCAGCTAGGCGAATGTTAAGGGTCTCCAAGTACCGGCACCGGTGCTAAGATCATATGATCGACTAATCGTGCAGCCTGACAAGCAGCTCTCGATAATTAGCACCGACGGCCAATCGGACATGGTATTTACACGCGGCGTCAGAAGCTACATCTTACAATGCTCAAAGAAGGCAGAGTCGCTCAGAAGGCGCAATAGGGGCTGGCTACAGCGTCCATGGCAATGCTGCCTGCCACAGCCATTGTCTTCTATTCGTGTGAACTGGAAGACATCTTGTCTCCTGCAATACAGCAAGTGAAGGGTAAGACAACCACGAGGGTACACCTTGCGGTGCTGGCTGTGACTGAACGGAGTTGCGTCCACGCATCTTCACAACTTGTCGAGCAAACACGTCGGTCGAACATCCCTCCAGGCCATCCCGATCAGCGGGACCTCCTTTCTACGACGCCGAACGATTCTGCTTGAGGATACTGTGACGGCGAGTCAAGCCATGGCGTAACTCTCAATTTCGGCTCTAGCAGACCCAAGCTGTTTTCCGAGCTTTTGCTGCCGAGTGGAGGAAGAAGGCCCGAGGCTGGCCGAGAGCCAAAGAAGCCGAAGATGATGAGGCGGACCGCCTTGCGTGGTTTGGAGGTGGATGCGTTAGCAAGGCGTGCTGAACGAGAAGTTCTGGAGGCTTATGAGGACGCTCTATAGTATGAGGCTGAGAAGAAGTACGGGCGAACAAGTAGTTAAGCACAAAGGCGGGCCTGGCGGATTATCGGGAAAGGCGGGGACAGACGTGTAAGTAAGCGGCAGCGGAGGATAGCAGAAAGCGCTGGGGCCTCTGAGGAAGCGAGAAGAGAGTGCGGGCAAGCGGAGGAAGAAGAAAGGCTGGCAGTTCGTAATGAAGCTGCGAGGGAGGCAGGCTGGCGAAGGCACTTGAAGAGAGAGAGAAAGTCTCGAGAGACGTGGTTTCTTCAGAGAGAGCTGCGCGGTAGGGGAGGAGGCGCGGGATAGGCATGCCAAGGAGGAGGCTGGAACAACCTTTCGAAGGGAAAGCTAGAGTCTCCACCGCTCAATGCAAGCAGAAGATGAGGCTGAGAGAGCCTTACGGAAGGAGGCGAATAGGGGTCGCGACTCAAATAGCAGCCAGAAGAGGATCTATTAGCATGGGCAACGGCGTGTCGCTGATGAAGCTGGAACTCTCATGTCTCCTAGGCGAGAAGAAGTCGTACCCACGACCGGCATGCGGAAAGCCGCGGATAAGCGTTCCCCCTGCCGTCCCGAGAGGAGGTCGAGGGCAGAATTGTCGATCAATCTTGGTTGAACATAGCGCCATTTCCCCTGACGGGCTTCAACGGTACACACGTATGTTTGTAATAGCTATCCACTGTCTACTACATGCTGGCTTCACTAAGTACTTCCTTCAGACGTGTTCGGGATGGACGGCCTGGCCCAACGAAGGGTCGATCATGTCCCCGGAGCTATATAACCTACGTCAGCTCATTGCAAACATCAGGAAACGCCGTACAAGCTGTCAATATCGATGGGGTCGCGGGAGCGAATTGAACATGGGTCAAGCGATCCTACCTTCGGAGAGAGATAAATCGCCCTGGGGCCAAACTCGACAAGAGCTTCGTGGCGATACTGGATGAAATCAACCACTCTGCCCCAATTCCGTACCTGAATCGGCTGCAGTCGACTCAGACTTGCGATCATTTGCGAGCGGAAGTACAGGAGGCGTCGAGCCTACTTCGCAAAGTACATCAGTCTCGCGAACGTCTTGCCTCTTCTGTTCAACGATGCGATAATGCTCTGAGCGTGATCTTCTCGAGCACACGACAGTTACCCCCCTGGCGCCTCCTTCAGGGCCACTCTCTTCATCCTACAAGCACGGACACCCAGACTTCCGCCTGAAGATCAGATATGCTGCTCGCCTTGGGTGCCTTCACCAAGAAACTTGTTGAAGAATACACACGGTCCAAAGCCACCGCTCTCGCTTCAGATGCCCGCGCTCAGTAGGAGCTGAAAGACAAACGTATCTCCCAAACTTGGGAGGAGCTACGAGCCATGGGGTCGGATTGTGTCGCCGGCCATACCTCGCGACCTTCTAGTACGATTAGCAATGGTCGTGTAAGTCGTAATGCCCCGACCCCTGGTCCTATTCCGGGGCCGAAGCGCCCCTCTCTTGGGGGTAGATCGTCCCTTGGTTAGCAGGCCATCGATGTCTGGGTCATGTCCAAAGCCCCAATTCCTTGCCCCTGCCCTTACCAGGAAGGCCGGGGGGCGTCGTTGCCCAACGATCCGTGTCCGGGGGCTCAATACTCCTAGAGAAATTCCTAGCAGGTCGCAGTCCAGTCGAGCATCCAACACTTCTACTCAACGATCAAGTGTCTGGACACTATCACAATACCCCGTCACTAGCTCTCGATTGTACCGAGCCCACCTTTGCTTCTCGTCAAAGAACTAATAGTTCTGCCTAGCGGAAGTGTCAACACCGATCGGGAAGCACCAGTGGGGAAACGTGCTTTATCTCCTAATCCCTCCTACTCCCCAGACCTTCACACTCGCCCACGTGCTAAAACGAATCAGAACATTGCCCAGTCGAGTTGCTTCGCCCGCATTTTCGGAGCTATCTCATTCACGGTCTGGTTTGCATGCGTCTCGCTCGTCCACCGGCTCGGTAGCTAGATCAACGTGGTCTCGAGCTCCACGCCAGTCCTTCCCCTGGCATACCGAAGCCTTCACCACCGGGCCCTAAGCCTTCCAAGGAGACTGAGCGAAAACCATACGTACCAAATCCCAAGAACAAGCTTGATGTGGCCGTTAGGAGACGTAGTGAACAATCTCCCCATCAACCATTAGCATCGAGGTGGTGGGCTGAAACATGGGAAAGACCAAAGTGGCAAGTACTGGATCGGAGATCTGAAGATCCTAAATTGTGCTTCTGCCCAGAATCTTCGCGGTCGCAAACGGTAATGGTTCGTGTTGGTGGGTGGGTGGACAGAGCTGTCTAAGTAGGTCGGATTGTGAATGGCGGCTAATGCATGCTAAATCATATACTTACAGGTTCATGCAAGGAGCATTTCGCTGACGCCTTCCCGCTTGCTGCCGGAGTCCTCACTCCGCGCGTGGGGACACGAGAAGAAAGAGTGGATCATACTCTGCCACTCCTCCCACAATCCTCTATACAAGAGTGCTGAGCCCTCCTCTACATCCAACTACCCTGAACCACAACGCCTCCACGTACCGACCCGTTACACTTTATCTAACACCCCAATGGGACAAGAGTCCCAAGTCGGTCAGAGAGTTCGGCCCCAGGATCGCGACAGCGCTACAAGCCTATACAGTTCATGAGTCGACGACGATCTGATCGGGAATCCGCCCCGATGCTACGCAGTGTGACACACCAACCTAGCAAAATGCGTTCGAAGAGGTACAGCGCGAGAGGTAAGCATAGCTCCTCGACAACCCCACAACGGCGGCTTAACCCTATGTCCATTGCATCTATTTTTGCCTGTTTATTTTTGCTCTGCTCCGTTGTGCTAATCGCCCTGGAGCTCGCCTGCCACGCTTATTTTAGGGGAACTCTAATATGGAACCCTTGAGCTTGAATCTAGGGACAGCTGATCGTTGTGTGTGGCCTAAGTCGTATTCCCAATGTATCGCCAAGATCGTACACTGCTTCCATATTACTTAACGTACGGTCTCATTTTACCGAGTAATTAGGCATATTACGTCACGCGTCGACGCGCAGATCCGTAACACGTGCTGTTACAGCTTGACTGGCGTTGACAATTGACCCCTTATACCGTCTCTTCGCGTTTCGTACAACGAGGTCCTATTCGCTATAAGAACCTTTTTCCAATTCCCGGCGCAACAGTCGGGAGTTCGAGCATGGATAGCCTCAGATGCAACAGGTTGACCGTTGCCGCAGAGTGCTCTCGGAGAGGTGAAGCTGTAGTGGTACGTACAAGATTCTAGTCGACATTGTTATCTGGATGTGCACACTGTACAATTTTTACAGAACTACATGTAACGAGGATCCTTGTCCTAACGTTGACCCTGCTTCGGGATCTTATCCATGACCAGAGACCCTTCATTCAGGCCTCTCACATATTCTGCTCGGTGGTGGCGTACTCCACAGGGACCTCGTGTGAAACGCTTGTGGGAGACGTTGTTGACAGTGGACATGCGCAAATGAACTATTCAACGCTTCAAAGGCTATGCCCAGGTCTGCCGAATAGTCTATAGGTTGTGAATACTCACGAGACATGCATAACCAGCTTGTGACACATGCTCTCACCGAGCCGTAAGAGCCCTTTCAGCTACCTATGCGCGATAATCATGTCACTATGCAGAGATGATGTGGTGGTATGAGCCGCATTGCAATCCGTTCGGCATATATTTTAACCCCTCTGTCTAGGTTTGCTCAACTTCACCCCTCAAATGACTACAAAAAAACAGGTGGGGGTATATGCGCTCTAATATTAATCTTTTAATGCCTAATGCACCTCAGTCTGTGTTGTCAGGCCTGAACCCTGGCAATAATTATTGAGATATGCGGGAGGGATGTTTCTACCGGCAACGTCGTGATTGTTGTGCTATCTAACGCAACTTTCAGGGCTTTGTCGTTCTGGCAATATCAAGTCCAACAGGAGCAGTATGTACACGCGCGAAACATGATATATCCCGTGCCATTCGACCAATCGCCTACAGCTCTTTCCAGCAAGCCGTGATTCGGAACGTCAACGAGAAGAACGCGCAGATGCAGAAAAGAAACTCAACAACGTCGTGAGGGAAGGATTCGTTCCGGTCTAGTAATTCTACTCCAGCACTCGATTTCGCATACGACGACACCTTAATCAGCCACGGGGGAAGATCCAATATAGAGCTCAACACAAGATAGCAGGCGGAGTTCCTTTCGTGTGTCACATTTCTTGGGTCGAGTAACATCGTGTGTAGAGCTGCAGCGCTGATCTTGAGCTAGAACGGGCGTAAGGCACTAACTCTTCAGGATTCCCGCCACAATCAAAGAACGAGAGAAAGAGTATCAGAAGCCTCAAACTCAGTCTAGAACATTATCCTATTTTATTCCCGTCCTTGGTCCTCTAAATCCTTGCTCGGTTATTGGCGCCGTAGGCACGAACACGATAAGGAAAATCAAGCGCAAGGCCCTCCTCCAACCGGTGGCCTTGGCCGGAGGAAAAGCGCCACGAAAATCTAACGATGCCAGATGAAGCGAACACAATGTCCAGGGCCCCCATGGTTCTCGCCACACCAGCGGCAAGCAGCTTGATGTTACCGCCGTTCGGATCGGGGGCATGGACGTCCAAAGTGGGGTGCAGTTTGTCGTTCTACCAGCATACACCCGCTAAACACGTGAATCATAGATACAAAGAACACCCATAACAACAGAACGATGCAACACAGGGTCCTGGCGCTCCCGATGGCGCAGCAACGCGGGGGGGTAGGGCCGCGGCAAACTTGCCTAATCTCCCGGGCCCCTCGCGACACACTTCGCGCGCCAGCCATTCAAACGCTCCTGGCCAGGCTGATCGGTCGTTTTCAGATCCCACACATCAATATCTGAACATTCGGACAACAGCGCGAACGAGAGTCGAGACCCTGCTTGGATCTGTGCGCGGCCGAGCACCCATACTCCCCAGCCCCGCCAACGGTCCTGCGTGGTCATGCCAAGGGGCCCAGAGAATTCGCACCAACCAAGGAATACAGGGTCCGTAAAACTGATTGCACGACGCGCGTGCGTCTGGCTTGGGCTCACCGCTTTTGAGTAGTAGTTCGGTCAGCCCAGTGTAGTGCGCAACACCGGTGGCTTCAGGCCTGCAAGTTGAGTAGACTATGTATACGGGAGAAGCGTGCGACTCATGGTGGCTTGTGTGACAGTGTGAAAAGCAGATGCATGTGAAAGCGTGATCGAAGCGGAATAGTGCTACATACTGTACGAGAAATCTGACTAAAGAAACCACGGAAATCTTACTGGTCCGAGACTCGTGTTGTAAAGCTAGTAAAACAAGACTGTATGGTCCTAAGAAATAACCGATAACGAAGCTGGGATGTGGGTGTCATGGGGTAATCAATCAGTACGCAACGTTCCGTTTTTTTCTCGTCTCTCAGAGATACTGCGCGATAGCGAGGATATCCTGCCAGCTCTGCGGAGGTAACTACGCCAAGCACATTCCTGTCGGCATGGGGTAACAGATCCGCGAGTTTGTCGACTTGCACCTCAAAGTCCGGCCCCGAGGGCGGCGGAGGTGGCGCGAATCGAGCGGTGGAAGAGTGAGGGAACGACGGACGCTCGTGCTCTGTCTAGAAGTCGACATCGTCTCGCTTCTTGAGAGACTGACGGGTTGTGTGGGGTTCGGGCTGAGGGGCGGGGTAGGCGCTGGCGCGATTGAGATCGTCTGTGACCTGCGATATTCTATGAGGGGGTGCGCGCGGGCCTCCCTTGAGCACTGGTGTGCTCTGAATTTGGATAGGTCGTTGCCGGAGGGGCGAGGATTCGAATTGTTGACTTTCTGAGGACACGTGAGGGTGACGGGGGACTCATGGGGGGCCTTTCGCGTAAACTCGCAAGCGTGCTGTCTGCCGATGGAAGCAAAGAATCCGGTGCGCGATGGTCCGCTCGCCAATGGGACTTGAATACGAACGCGTTGGCGACATGAGAGCCGGTTTATACACGGACAGACGGGCTCGTGGAACGCAGGGTGGCGGTGGGTTATGGAACAGGTATGGCAGGAGATCGGGAAGGAGCACTTCATCGGCACTGCATTGTCAAGTCTGTTGCGGTATACGCATCCGCACGCACTTGGTGGAATGTCGCTTCAGAATCGACAGAGCCGTGTGACACGTCGCAGAGGTTGAGTTCGGGCACATACCAGATGTATTGAGGGACTCTTGACGAGGTTTGGCGTGCTCTTCCTCTTCGACCTCTAAAGACAAGGTAAGAGGTCCTCGACACGTGCAACGTTTGATTTATGTTTACCGTTTTCTCTCGCTGCGACTATTGCCAGTGGCTAAGACCGTCGGTGTAGCCAATGGCCAGCTTCTTTGATTTTCAAAGAGTATGCTTCCACTCGTTCGTTTAGGGCGTTTTCAGCCACAGCCAACACTCCCTAAAAACAAGAGCCTGAGGATTCGGATTTACAAGCCTTGGACTGTGATGCGGTTTCTCTTTGGAGTAGGTAACGGGATGGCGTACGGGATGTTCGTGGGTTGAGCCTCTAGTGTGGATGACCGAACAGGAGGGACGAAGGTGTACGAGAAGGGCGGAGACACTTTTCAAAAACTATGAAGTTGCCTCTGAAAGATTGCTGGAACTAAACCCGTAGGGGACTTGGACACTTGGAGTCGTCAGCGCCTGTGGCCTCTGCTGTCTTGGAGTGGCGGTTGTATGGCAGGCAATGACGTGTGGATGAAGTGTAAGAGGCGAGCGAGGAATGCTAGATACGCTGGCCGCTTCCGGTCAACGCTTGTATTCGCCCGTTCGGTGAGAGAGGGGGAACTGACGTTGCTCTCGAGCCAAAAAATGACACCAGCTTGACTCCCGTCCGTAGTTCAATCGCACGGAAGCCATACTGTATGGGTCCCCGACCGTAGACATTCGGATCAGACCTCATGCTTCGACGGACCGGTTAGATTCCGCTGGCCGCACATGCCTCACCTTCATACTGATCAATCTGAGGAGAGTCCATGGGGTGAGTCATCATTGTGGTAGACGAAGAGGGACGGGAAATGCGCATTCGCGTCGACTTGTCATCGATTTGTGGTTCGTTTTAGCCATTTGGAGTTACCTTTTGTGCCACCTAGCATGAGGAGTTTTAGCGATTACGGTCTAAGTTCAGACCGCGCCCATAAATAGATAATCTCACTTTGAAATACCTATTCTCTGAGGAATCAATACTGATATCTGGCTCGGGCAGAATGCATGGAAGTCGACGTGCCGCTCTCCTCGCCAATTTTTCTGTGTCGCGAGTCCGCCCTTGACGGTGACCTCGAGGCCACCTAGACGATACAGACGGAGGAAGTTGCCGAGATTCCTTGAGAGCTTCCAAGTTCGTCTTGTTGATGATATTGGCTGGTGGTGGTGGTGGTGGTGGTGTCGCCGAGGGCAAACATGGCGTTTCTCAGTCTGGGTGGTCGCGGAGGGCGGAGAAGATACAGGCTATTGACAGAGTTCGAAACATAGGACACGATGGGTGGTGGTTGGTAATGGTCCAGCGGTTAGAGTGCTTCCCGGGCTCGTAAAATAGGTAAGAAGCGGGGACGGCGAGTCGTACTGCGCGTCCTGCGGGTCAGTGCCAACGGTTGATTGGGTGCATAGGTTTGGCGCATAACCCGATCAGAGGTCCAAAGTCCACAACGACAGGTCCCACACTCCACCGGCTGGCGAAACGTCTTTGCTCTCAACCAATTGCCGGGGTTAGTGCCGGTGGTCGCGCTGGCGTCCCTTGTCGGAGTGCTGAAAACGAATCTCCCTGAGACGCTGTAGTCCCCCCTGAGTCGTTGAGAGGTCCGGTGTGAAGGCGCCGCGTACAGGCGAAGGAGAGCGTGATTTGCCAGGGGTTTGAAAAGATGGGTTCTTCCAAGCCACCTGAGCCCATGAGCGGACCTATATTTCTCGCGAGGAGGTGGGGACGAGGTAGAGTCGATACTATCTCGACGATAGAACGCGGTATAGCGCTCGTGCCTACGATCCCCCACGTCGCGACTTGTTTGAACGGCGGAAGGTTTGCAGACTGTTCCGAGGGCTTCTGACGCTGACGGCTGTGTGTGTGCGCGGTAGGAGGCGAGCCAATATAAACCTGAGACGGTCGGTCGTGCAAATGTGGGTGCAGTAGGGGGTTGGCGTGAGGTTCGTATACGTGGCCGGCGACGCGTCCGGAAAGGCGCGACACCAAGGGCGAGGCCGTTTACGTGTATGCCGCGTCGCGAAAGCAGGGAAGATGAGGACACACTCGTGTGTATTCAGCGCCCCTCTACTACTGCCTTTGCGAGAGACACAGACGGCGGTAGTGCAGAATCAACCTCGATGATTGCTAAGCCGACGGCGGTCTGTGCTTTCCTGGGAGGGCACGCTAGGCCGTCGTGTGTGTGACTATATGGGGGTCCTTTGAGGTGTTGCCGTTGGCTGCGAGGAGCGCGTCGTGGACTCCCCTGAGCGTACTGCAGGACGAGTACTCCGACGTAAGACTGGGATTCGTGAGACTCGTGGCGGCTCAGGGCAGGTCGTTTGTGTCGGTGGTCGGGCTGGCTGGGGTCGTGATCATAGACTGTCGCGACCAGCGAGGTCAGAGGGCGTAGTAGGACAAAATTTGATCAGTGTCGCGGCGCCGCAACGCTCGGACGCAGAGGAGGATGAAGAGATGCTGGGGTAATTGAAAGGCCCCGTGGTCAGGCATTGTGGAATATCGAGATCTGTGAAGCGTGAGTCGCACGTCCCCTGGTGTCCTGGCAGGCTTCAGCCGAAGATGAGACGGGATAGCCGCCTGCACGCATTGATCGCATAGCTTCCGCGGCCATGGCAGCAGCCTAAGGACGCTACTTGGGGCTGCAGCTGCGGGTCGCGACGACCGAGGCTGGCGAAACGGAGAAGGCTTCTAGGGGTACAACGACAACCAGGCGGTCGACATCGCCGTAGTAGTAAGGGTAAACCCTGTCTTGAAGCGCCCTCTCGACAGAATTGGCGTCCTCACGTGCTCGCTCTCTAGCTTCCGCCATCCGTCAGCATCGAGCGAGTCATTATATGATTGACGAACGGCGCAGCACAACAAAGAGCAAGTACACACACGTACGTAGTACACAGAATCAACGGGGAAACTATGCAATCCAAACCGCGAAGCCGTTGTTGTTTGCTATTGCGACTATAATTACAATTTGTGGGAGCGGCGACGGACCGGCCTTATACAAGCTCCATCTTCTTTGTGCTTTTTCGCAGGACTCACCGGGATCTTGCCCTTTTGTAGCCACAATCCATCCGAGCCAGGGCCACACCTCGACTACGGCGCGACATCGAACCTGCTCAATCGCAGACCACCTTCTGTAGCGTTTAATTGCAAATGTCGTCGAGGCTCCGTTGAGCCCGGAAGCAGTGCCTGCGGAACTGCGTCTGCTGTGAACGGGATCGGTGGCTTCCCGTTTCGTACGGGTCGGACCTCCGAGCTTCTCGAGATCGACCTCGAGCTCCATGCCGCGGCCTCCGCGTCCCTCTGTCAACTCCTTGTCTAGATCCCTCTGGGGGGGTCGGCGGAGCACAGACGGCAGCATGCCGCTTTTCTTTATGCCGTATATCTGCTAGTGGTGTATGTTTCCGTGGAGGGGGACTGATGTCGGCCGAAGCTCGGTGCAAGTGATTGCAGCGAATGCCAAAGTCATGTTATCCTGTGGGAGGGCCCACCGTCGTGGCTACAGCACACTCTGAGTCATCCTCCGCGGACGGGCATGTTGATAGCGATGCTTTACAAGCTCCATGGTGCGTGCTCACGCGAACTGTGAACTGCCACAAGCCAAGTTATTTCACCATCACAAAACAAGGATTCTTCTAGTCGGGTGTTAGGGCTCAGCGATTGAGAACGAAATCCGTTTGGCACTTTCCGGTAACATGGTATCGTTTACGGTAAGTCTGTAAAAAAAAGAAAAAAAACAGGGGCGTCGCGAGGCCGGTTCGCTTCAAGGTTTTCAGGAACATGGCTTGTGGGATGATCCATGCTTCGTTTCCAACAAGATATGGTGGAGTGGGAAAAGTGGCATTCGCCTGGATGTGGCAAAGGGAGCAGCGGTAATACCCTTCACCAAATAGTGAACTTCTGTTAGTGCGCACTTGAGGTATGAATATCGGGCTGGTGGAGGAGATCGGGTCCAGTCTGATGGAGCGTAGCGTATTGGTGGTGGCGCATTTTCCGGGGTAGGGGGGTGCAGCAAGCAGTTGCGGAATCAGTAGAGGAAATCGAAGTATGGGGGGCCGCTGGGGGTGAGCTTCATCGTGGGTCTTCCGCGGCAGTCACGGCAATTGTCCTGGACGGCATTCGGTGGCCGCCGGCACTCCCAGCCAAGTCAAGCTATCCTGACGCTCATGTGTGAGTTCTTTCTAGCCTGTCACATTAGTCAGTCCACTGGCGGTTGAGGGCCTGCAAGCGCTGAATTCCACTCGGACCGGGCTAAACGAGGTTGTGTTACAGACCGTCTCGGTCGCACCTGACTCTTATCTAAAATTACGATTTGCATTGCCTGCTGGTGCAATCGTTGGATGACAATATACCGGGACTTCGCCAGGTGCGAGCTTGATCAGGATTCATGCCAAGACACATAGAGCAACCACCTTCCCTCCAGTTCGAAACCCGCGCCGCCTGAAGATTACGTCGAGACCTTCTGCTTCAGCCCTGCTGTTTGACCGAGGCCCGAGCGGGGACAATCCTCGCGTAGATGCGTTCGTCCGCGACTTTCGCGTCAAGCGACCAGCAGCAAGGATGATCTTGGGCAGCCGAACGTAGATCTTCGATACAGGCGCGTTTTAGTGCAAGAGCCGATAAAGACCTTGTCGATCTTGACCTCCTCCATTGGCGTGTTGGGGGTGAGTACTCCATGTATTTGAGCGACCCACCTCTCGACTGAGGCCCGTGTTACTGGGTCAGTGGATGTCGATGGTCGGGAACAGCTCGCAAGTTGATGGGGACGACATCTGAGGGCGAGTTCCCCCACGTAAACGGTTTAGGAATGATGTCCCTCGCCGTCGCGATTGTGAACCTCTAGTATCGTAACTTGGCACCAGCGTCCGTCTTCAATCGTTTCGCCAGTCCGCTTCCGCCCGATTCCCACTCCTCGCCTTTGGGATAAGCCAGGGGGATCGATTACGCGAGATAGCGAATGTGGATGTCGTCCGCGCAATTCATTACCCGCACGAGCACCCACCCTCAAATGCGCATGGTACAGATACTCATCCGCGCCTCCATGCTGAAACCACGGATAACAGGATCTCGGCGAATATTCGAGTGAACGGAAACCTGTTCGCCGGCTTGCGCGTACCGATGACCGCCCAATGATGATGAAGGAACACGTCCTTCGAGGTTGACACCCTCGTTCAGGGTTGCCACATCAACGGTAATTCCCATGTTCTTCGCTTTTCGCTGCAGGAGAGTTTGGGTGGCAAGGAGTGCTACCACATCGGAGGCTCACCCATTCGCCAGCAAGGGCGAGGGAAGCCAAATGCTCCATGGGCTGTGAACGGATAAGCCAATACTGTTGCTGTGAATCCAGGGAAGGGGAATTACGAGATGTGTGTCGAATCTCCTACAAACGCACGTGACTGCCGGGCAGCTATAGCCTCATAGCAAGTACCCGAAATAAGTGATGTTGAACGCCACAGTGACAGCCTGCTCTGGCCCACATGATGTGTACCAATACCTGCGTGTCGTGAGTTAGCATCGAGACGCGCCTGAACATCAGGGGCCAGTCGTACCCTGCCGCTATCAGTCATGCCAAAAGTATGTGACGCCAAATTCCTGACGTATTCTTCCAGTGCCTGGCACTGTGCCCGGGAGTCTGGTTCCGCGATGAACGATTGCACATTGGTGAAGTTCTTGCGCGATACGGTGCTAAGAAGATGTGAGAACAGCGCGCGCAATCAGGAGGTATTCACTGCGTACGGTACGTTGTGATCTACGGTCGCGAGGGTACAGTCTGGTCTCCGCACAGGACGGTTTGCGTTACGCCTGTACGCTCGACCATCAGTTGCGAGGCTTGATGAGAACTAATATGACTACGTACAGTCCCTCAAAAGCCTGTGGGCTCGTAACTTCATGGGTGAGATGGCTGTCGTTGGTAACAACTATTGGTTCTTCTCGCATCTAACGGAAACAGTGGCAAACATACCGATCTATGTAGATCAGGCTGAGTCCATCCTTTTGCTCACAACTGTTGAAACAGTGTGTTACGGCGGCCTCGCGATATGGCAAGAGTCCAACGAACATGGGACCAGGGTATCATCCAAGATTGTGTTCGGACAGCCGTAACGCGGTTGTGAGACTGTGGTGCGGGAATCGGTCGTGCGTAGCAGGAAAACTGGAGGCTGAGAATGTTGGTAAAGAGGCACGGGGCGTGATTCGACCAAGTTTCAATAATTCCACAAGAAACGCTAAGACGTCGATCGGCCGAATCTCTCCAGATGCGATCTTGAATCGGCCCCTAATGCCCTCCCTTGCTGCTGCGTAGTGGTGTATCAAAGACGCCACTCTAACGCGAAGGCTACAGTTTCAGAGGACTGAGACCGTTGGCGAGTCTCGCGTAAAAATCAAAAACATCGGGCGAGAGATGAATATGCCTGGAACGACGAGTCAGTCAGGGCTGCGTAGGAACCTCTATGAATGTCTGCACGCTACATGTGATCGGTGCCACAAGTAAGTTGAAACGATACACTTCCCTTATTTATACAACGCGTGTAAGTATAGCCAGATGTCGTAGTAACATGGTCGACGCGCACCACATAGTGAGAGCCACCAAAGTGTTTTCAGAGTATGGGAATACAAGAGACCCACAGTATAAAACAGGGTATAGGTAGGTGAGTTAGCTAACAGAGGCTATCGGTCTACAGTGCGGCTCTACCTAAAACGAGGGTCTGGGCGGGAAATACTGGCCGCAAGCTAACGTGCTACAGGTGTAGGATGAAGGAAAACATAAGTCTAACGGGTACATATAGTGATACTACAGGAGGTCTAACGAGTTAGAAATAGGGCTACACGATCGCGCGGTTGAGGTGATAGTTAGATACGTCATCATAAGTAAACGAAAGGTCTAGGGATTGGTGGTTGGTGCGAAACGGTGCCTTTGCATGTATAGAGAACCCTTCGTGCTAGATAGTACCTATGCACCAGCCGCGGAACGCATACATGTTGAACGCTGTTAATCAAAGTTAGTCCGGGGCGAGGCCGGTGCGAAGTTGTTGAATTAGATGAACAAGTAACATTAACGTTCTTCCGGCGTCGCCCGTGTGAAGAATGACATATGAGTCTCAAGGGAGCCTGGGCCTAGACTCATCTTAGGACGATGTTTAATAAAAAACCGCGCGTTCATATATGTAGATCACCGTACATCTCTAATCGTGTTTGTGCAGGGCATTCTTTCGCGTGACGTTGGGCGTACCAGGCTTGTCTTGTCTGCGATCGGAGCCACGGAGGGGCGGTGCCGTTGTCCTGGAGTGTTTAAGTCGGTCCAGACGGCAGGGTGTAAAGTGCCGCTTCAGAAGGAAGCGAAACATAGGCGCAGAGGCCGCGGAGTTTCTGGTCTTTGTGACTGGGCTATTAGGAAGAGCCCTGTGCTGTGTCGACGACATCGACAGCGTAGGGTATACCTTCGAGAAGCTAGGGCCTCGTGGTAACGGGGGGAGATTGATTCCCGTCTTGTTTGAAGGGACCCTGGCAGTGCGCCCATATGTCACGAAGTCGCGTGCACTTGGTTATATTATACGTTGGTAGATTCCTCTTGTTGTTGGCGGCTGCTGAGTTGAACCTGCGCGTAGAACACATCAGCACGCCATATATAAATGACGGTGTCCAACGCCGAACCGGAAGTAGGAGGGTACGTGTCACGGGGAAACAATTCCGCGGGGACCAGGAAGTTGGCGCCTATCCCTGGACGGGTTCTGCTGTTTGCTACATGTGTTCGAATTGTTCTGGGGAGAGGCTACTGACAGAATGGCAGCCACGAGGTAAATCACATTTTATATGTACTAGACGAACTGCCCTTAGTGAACAATGTCTGGGAGCACAGATCTGTCGTGTCAGCCCCAGATGTTTACAAACCAGATTCGTCGAGCACTCGGAACAGAAACCCCTCACCGCATAAACCAGTATCGGTGGTTGATCCTCTGTGATGCAGCTTTATTGTTTGTCACATCCACTGCGCTGAACGCCGTCAATTTGCGATGGCGAGGGTCATACGAGGTAGATAAATCTCCGCTGACAGGATTTACCAGCACCTGTGCGGTGGTCGTCATACCACGATCAACAGTGATTACATAGGATTTATACCAGCAATGGAAAGCGAGAGAGGTTTAGGCCTCCAGCCAAACGGGACTTTCAATAACCCCTCTAGTAAGCGTGCCGAACACCCAGGAAAGTCAAGTTCCAAGAAGAGACCGCGGTTGCTGGTACAGAGGATCGCGATGCTGTTTTCTCTGTTTAATCGATCGTAGGGGATTTGGTACATCACTCACGCAGCGATTAGTAAACCGCGCGGATTCCAATCAGCAGCTAACGTGGGCCGTGATTCTGACGGTGAGCGATTTGGGCAAAGACAAATCATTAAGAGACCCAGATATCATCGCCAGATTATCTGCATCTCAACTCTCAGTCAAGTCGTTAGACAGTAGCGACAGAGCGATGTAGTAGCATAGCGTTTCTCACCTGTGGATCTACGCGGATACCATCGGGTGATGACCGCAAGGTGATGGCTTTTGGTCGCGGCGGCTGATTGCTATGTTTCAAGATGCAAGGGATGTTGCGGTAAGGAAGGTGCATGCCTAGCCGTATCAAGGGAGGTGTTGGAAATAATGGTCGAAGCGTCGCTCGCTGAGGCCGCGGTTTAGGCGTAGCCATCGTCTGAGGCAGGCGGGAGACCGCAGAAGTTTCGCATCAACCGGGCCCATTGACGTGCTGATGGGCTGGCGCTCCGGTCCAGGGATACACCCAGTGACAATGTCCCGCGACCGAATCGGATTTTACGGTAGAGCCATGTGGCTAGGAACGAGCGACGGAGGTGCAACGGCTGATTGTCGGCCAGCAACGCGGAACATCGAGCATTGAGTGAAGGGTAGCTTCGACTGCGGAAGAAAAGATGCGGTTGGAATTATGCTAGAACAACTCAGACCCAACAGCGACGGTCGCGGCGGAGTGGTTGCTTCCATGCCGGCTCCCGGTAGCTTCGTGAGTAGTCACCTAGCCACACCATCTACGAGTGGAAATGAAGGGTCGAAGTTTGAGCATCGATACGACCCGAAGTCCGGAGTTGTAGAACTCACCGTTAAAACGCCTCTCGGTTGCGATTGGGACCGTTGCCATTTGTGAAAGGTTGGATTAATATTCACTCATCATGAAAATCTAGATATTGGTCATGTGCATGAATCGTGGTTTGGACCTACATTTAAACCGAACTCAAAAATTCCTCTACAGTAGTGAGTCCGAATCAAATACCAACTTATCATGCATCATACATTGGTGCATTATGCCTGGTCTAGCTTAGATTAACCAATATGAACTGGATCCGGACACGAGTCTCATTCATTAGCGGTTAATATTCATACTCATAGGGCATCGCGTCAATGGGCTGCAGAACACTCAGTTGACCACGGGCACCCCACGGCCATCTCACGCACGACTTCGTGGATGATGGATTTAAAGCAGTTGTATTGCATTTGTATCTACAAGCCATGCTCGAGATAAATTTAAAGTCCGGTTTGCGAGGTCCGAATAGGCTGGGAAAACAAATGCTACAAAGGGGTAACTGGAACTACAAATATACTAGGGATACATCGAGTGTTTCGATCACATGAGTCCATATAAGTAGTCCGAGTTGCTTCCACACCACGGAGCAATGATACAAATCGTTGTGTTTGGTTCTAGCCAACGCACCGAAACGGCAAAAAGAATGGAGGCTGGATGTCCTTGCCGGCGGGGGGGTTAACGCAAGATCGTCCTGATGATAATTGCGCACATGTCGCAAACATGTTGGATCTTGTGCGAAACGCCCGTTCGCATCCATTAACGTGGCAGGTGTTATTTGCTGGATATGATATGAGATTAATCTGCAAGGCATTGTGTGCGGCGATGAATGACTTACGTTTCCTGCCTGTATGAGAATTCATATGATTGGGCCAATGAGCTTTGGACTTTATTACATCACCAAGGAGATTTAGTAGACAATTCCCACGTTCGCAGGATACCTTCTCACCGTTCAAAGCGCCAAGGGCATAGCTGACACGCATACCGGCGCCGCTGCCGGGTCCTATGTTCTGGACGTAGACTGTGGTCGTTGACCGTGGCTGTAGAAGTAGGAGACCGGGGTTTGAGGCTCTAATATGGAGACCGAGTGAGGGCTCTGAGGGGCATCTATATGGGGACTATGCAGCCCAGGCAGATGAATCAGCAGTAGAATGTGCCGTGTGACCTATGAATGTCTTGTCAGAAGTGGACACCGAAACAATCAGAAATCCTTACTTCTCCTTGATGTTCACGGTCAAAGGTCATGTCGCATAAAGAAACTCTGTAATCGTCGGGCATGAGCGTCGGAGCCTTTTCGCGCACAAGTCTCATACGCACCTGGTCGTACATCCCTGATACTAGGAAGCACGGTACCGGGACATACTGACACAGCCAGGCGGGACAAGGAGGTGTACTCCACCAGGTCAGGCAAGCTTTATGAGGAACCTGCCCCTTCTCCACTGGGATGCTCCCGACACAATCACGCTGCTAATAGGCAAGATACGAAGATCGTTAGTTGCCCTTCGCGGAAGGATTTGACGTCTCTAACCACCGAAGGCCATTTAACGTATGGGCTTATCCGACGGCAGTAAGTCAGTGCTGCCAGCGAACAAATTAATGAGCCTTGAGTTAAAAATGACCTCACAATGCAGAAATAAAAAGCTGACGGAGTTTTGAGATACGGCGCGGTTATAATGGGCTGTGAGATATGACTTCCTCCACTCACAGAGCGAGCCTTGACGGCGTGTCGGACGAACTCGGGGTGGCTCGCCCCTGGCGCATACACGCTTCGTGATCAACACGGCGTGCCTGCGGCGGAGACACCGTGCAAACAGTTGGATTGTTGTAAGATCGCTATCCGTGATTTACAACTTCTGCGTCTGTTCTGAAGGGTGAGCGACTTAGAAAAGAGCGTTTGTTTGTCTCGATGCCACGGACCACAGTCGCTCCTTTTCAACTGGTGGCTCTCACAACGATGGATCTTTTTGAAATGGCTACTCCGGTAGGCAATTTGCTCATGGGCAGGATCTGCGAACCTGCCTATGAAAAGTCAATACCGTTCGGATCATCTCCTGTGTCAGCGAAGGATATACGATACGACACTGTGTAGACGGTATGTTCATTACCAGAGTGACCAATCCGACCAGGTTATCTGCACAAGTACCAAACAGACGCGGGAGTGGCCGTGATTGCGGGCGGGTTGTCTTCGACCAACTTCATCCATATTTCATACACTTCGTTGAGGTATGGTTCCGGTGATAATTGTGACAGGTTGGTCTGATCATGAATCGTAGTGTGAACACTAGAAAGACGGCTTGAGTACAAGGCCGGCCTACCAAGTATCAAGTATGGTTCAGTCTCTAGATTCCAATCTAAAACCCACCGCCTCAGTCACGTTTTTCGGTGTCGATCAGCCTTGGAGAAGTCATGGACCGGAAGGTCACCGTGACTTTTGGTTGCGATGTAGGGGAGGCAGTGCCAGTGGATGACGCTTGTGTATCAATATTCTTCCCAAAGAGCGATGTTGGCGTGTATTTTTAGTTGCGGCCGCTTCATCGTTCAGATGTTGATTTTGAACTAGGAGCGCCCAGCGGGTGCATCGCAACCACCCTTCTTACAGCTTCCAATCACTCCAGAGACTCGCGAAACGCGTTTGGACGTAGCGTTTGGGCCAGTCTCATTGAGTCGTACCCGGGGAGAATGGCGTCTCCTTTATTATGAGTTTATTTTTGTTGCGGATAACCGTCCAGTTTGGGAAATAAAATGATGTAAATGTGAGTTTGACAAGGTGGGGACAAGGATTAGGACGGTGGATGACGTCGGGCAGGTGATGACGCCATGACAAGTGAGGAGCGGTGGACCTGACAGGGTAACATAAATCTGCTTCTTGGTCTCTGCATCTTCCTCACCGAATAAATCACCTATCCCCGTCCTTCTCATCATGCCAGCCACAGCGTGTGTGCGTTGTCGACGCCTTTCAAGAGTACGCTCGCCGCCCTGTCTACGTTATGACTCTGTTGATGCTCTCCGCCGTCCCAGATTCTCATTCGTCACGGCATAGAATCATACTACCAGACAAACACAACGACTTGCGGCCCAGTAACGACTATGTGCTCCCCTCAGCAGCAGCCGTCCCAGCCAACCGTCTAGACGGGTTCTCAGGCTAGCAGCCACAAGCACAGCGACATGCGAGGGAACCAGCCACGACGGAAGATCGCCGCGAAGAGCAACCCACAGCAAACACAGAAGACAGCCACGCCTAAGTTACAGGTACGAGGTCGATGCATTATCGTCCAAGTGAGAACGTGAGGCAAAGTCCAAGATGCCCTCTGTTGCAAGGGTCTTGTGAGAACTACAAACTGCTCGAGAAGATGGGAGAGTACGTTGGCGACATCACTTGGTGTGCTGCATCAAAGCGCTACTATGCATTTCCAGTGGCGCCTTCTCCAATGTGTGCTACAAAAGCGTGTCTGTTACCTCCGCTCGGGGGCCAGAAAGTTGCAGGTGTGTTATTGAGTATCCAAATGCGCGTATTCTGATCTTTTACTCAACATATGCTTCTTTCAGTTTTAAGGTCGTCCGCGAAATTATAACGAATTGAGATGCATCACAGCCGGTTGGTAATATCTCAGTCTGCCCCGGCTTCTACGTTCTTTATTTCCATTATCTTCCTTCTTCGCGCGCGGCAGGCGGGGGATAAACATACTCAATAAGGAGTTCAAAAAGAAGCCGCGCGTGACAGCGGTGCCTTTTCTCGTAAAGCTCCCCTGACTGTGCGCTGATACGGCTCGTTGCCCCCTTTGTTAGCGCGCGAATATCTTGAAAGGTTCGTGCGATGTCAGATCCGGACTTTCCGTGGGTAATCAAACAGTGGTCTCTGCAGAGGTCCAGATATGCGCGGCATAGAATCATGCCCTCGATAGTGAAGCTCCTCTTGTTCTTTGAGTCGGCGGAGCACTATTTCCTGGTACTGTAATGTAACTCCGCCGCACATATGCCTCACACGCGCTATTTCGCTGACCAACCATACTCCACGCAGTTGATGGAGGGAGGCGAACGTCTTCAACCTACCAGATCGTTAAGCTTACCTACTTCAGCGAGAACCTATCCAGGCACGTCATTCTTCAAGTGGCGCAGGGAAATCCGACACCTTCATGAGGAGCGAGGAGTCGTCCACCGCGATATCAAGAACCAGAGAATCTTCTCTTCGATCGGATACCCATCGTCCCCCTCTAAGAACCCTCCCCCGCGGCAATTTGAAGAGGAAAAAAAGGAAGACGAAGGGGCAATTCATTCCCGGTGTTTGGGGAGGGGCATCGGTCGCGTCAAGATCGCGGATTTCGGTCTCAAATCCAAGGTCGTGTGGGACGAACAGACCATGACACCTTGCGGAACCGTCGGCTATACCGCCCAGAAAAAATCGTGAAAGGACGAGCGATATAGCATAAGAGCGTCGACATGTTGGGCGTTGGGCTGTGTTCTGTATACTGCTACTCTGCGGCTTCCCTCCATTCTACGGACGAGAGTATCAACGTCCCTCCTGAGAAAGACAGTCGCCCGAGGTCACTTACACACGTTTCTCAGCCCGTGGTGGACTCAATTAGCGCATCAGGTGAGTATTTATTTACAGACACCATCGTCTGAAGCGACCTTGACATGACACATCCAACCGTCTCGAAAGATCTGATCACACCATCTACTTTGCGTTGACCCCGGCACAACGGCTAATACAATCGATGAGATTCCTCAACCACCCATGTTGCCAAAGCTGGCACCCGGCGCCACCTACACCACCCAACTCCCGGACCCTGCCCTGCACAACGTACCCCTCGACTCCCCACTGCTTGCGGCAGTACGCGGTGGTGGCCGGGAGGCACGCTCTCCTGGTCTCGCCTAATCTTATGAGCCTTCGACATCACTTACGCAGTACATCGAATGGAGGAGGAAGGCGGCCAGGAGGACTGCCGCCACTACAGGGGGTGGCGCAACGCAGGTTTCCTGGTGGTCTCAACGAGGAAGATGAGACTCATCATGGAGCAGGACGTAGCGACGTAGTGCAGAGGCCCGGCAGCGACATGGGGAAGATCCCGCCGACCGCCGTAAGCCGAACACCACCATACGCACCGCAGTTTGCCGCAAGGTGCAGGGCCAAGATTGGCTGCTAACGCGCGTACGAGGGTGGTTGTTACTGCTCAACGCTAAGCAGCACCACGGCCATCTACGACTGCAGTGCAGGGCAGAGAGACTCGCGGGCGACGAGGAGGAAAGGGCATCTGTCCCCTTCGAGCTAGACATTCAGGGCGGATGTACGCTCACTGGGCATGAAGTACATATAAAGTGGGCGGCAGGTCGCCCGCACGACATAAGCACCCACATCCCACCGCTTGCTTCGGTGGTAGCCTCCACTGGCGCAAGGGGGGCTTGGTCGGCGGAACACAGGAAATTCCGGAGAACCCTGGGAGCCCCATGAGAATTGATTTAATTCTGCCTGCCTGTGCTCACGATTTTCGATCCTACGAGTTTGGCTTTGCTCTTAACGATCTTGTCCCCCTCTTCTCCCTACAAAAAAAACACGGTCGTTTGATCTCACGCTTTCGTTTGTTGTATTCCACGTCAATCTTGTACTCCTTTCTGCATTCGAGACCGGCGCACATACATGATTGTTCGCGTGGAACTGATATTCTAGGTCCCTTACCCCTGCTACATGATTCAATTGAACCGCATTGTACCGACGGAACGTTTCTATAGCTGTCAAAACTTGAAGCATTGTAATATCCGCTACTCGCATATATATCCTTATTCGTTATCCATGGTGTTCAATCGAATGATAATGCGTATGGTACTCCTCGTGTTACTCCTCGTGTTCATACTTACGACACGTAACGTCAGACACCGCAATGTTAGTGCTGAGCTCGGATACCTACGGCTCGTCGAGTAACACGTCACATTCGATTATTATGTGCTCCCGCATTTCCATCTTGGAGTGCGAGGAAGATAGCGAGAGTGCCGACGTTATTTTCGACATGGTCCTTGACGGACGCCTTATAATAATCGATTGCCACGTCAGCGCTCGACGTTGGGTACAGTAGGTACAGTAAGTATTCAGGTCGATTCAGGACAATTGAGCCAAGTTCGTGCAATTAGCTGCCACCACACTGTAGGAAGGTTGATCCCACGCTAATTATATGCCACGTGCGGCGTATACGTTCGCGTTTACTCCATCGCTGCCGCGTTACAATCTGTGGATTTTATAACAGGCTTTACCGTCACCACCAGTGCACTTCACCCCGAAACGATGGTCTCTCACGAGAACCTCGATACCTCTTCCAGCAGCCCTCAGGATTTCTTTGCCAATATTCTTACGCCTGGCTCCTCGTTGCATCCCACCTTCCTCCTCATACTAGACAGTGCCTTTGCTCTACTGTTCTGCGTATTTCTCGGACTCTTATTCTTGACAAGAGGAAACATTACATATAGTTGTGTTGATTCTCATTGAAGGCTGTCTACATGGGCAAGTGTAAAATGGTGCGGGTGTTGCACTCTAAATAGCCACTTCGAGCTGCTCATGCATTGTAGGTTCGTCACTGAGCTGCGCAATACCATACCACATGGCGAAGAAAAAACAGCAGGGACCCAGAAGCAGAAGTCGGAATAAATGAAAGAGGACACTCCGTCAATGCCTTGTCTCACGCATCCCCGCGTTCTACACGGGCAAGAAATCTAGCCAAACAGTAATCCCTGTTACTTGTGACCTCGCTCGCTTGATTCGTACCACCGTTTCGTCCTACGAGCACTCTCTTGTGCAAGGGAGAACACTGGGCCGCTATGTGTCACAGTAGCAGTAGACTCGACGAAATCCATTGAGGTTACATACCGTTTCGCGTTCAGTGCCCCATCCGTCAACCCCTCGCGGAAAGCAAGTGTGCCGTCACTCGCACCCGCACCACCACCCGACAGGCCGTTTATCGAGGCGAAGTGTTGTGCTTGGTCAATGACCTCAGGGCAGACGGGCTTTGAACCGTCTAAAAGCTCGTATGATTAGAGGAGGGCTACTGTATGTAAGACAAGGGACTCTGAACCAACTTTGACGAGGATGTTGGAAATTTCTGTTTCGGACTGGAACGTCATCGAGGCTGGAGCAGAAGAGTTAATATGAACAGCGAACGTGCGTTCGTTTCAGGACAACATGTTTGTACATACAGCTTCATGACCATCAATCGGCGGAGGCGCTAAACCCGTACTGTAACCGATAAGCCTCCCTCATGACCAACAAGGTTGTTCAGTTGGGAACAACTTTACGCTACGCGCCTTCTGCCACTTCAACGCGTTATCGATACCCTCGCTTGGAACGGTGGTGGGGATGCTGAAGTCACGCATAGTCACTACACAAGCGATTGAGCAAAGAACTGCAATAATAATTTGTACAAAGAGAGAGTGAGGACTCTAGGGCGAATATATGAGGATATATACCATCACATGGGCATTCTGCATCTTGCTGAGGGCTTTGATGAATCGCGTTCAGGCACACCTACGTATCTCGACCTGTTACGGTGCGCCCCTTACTGTCGCGGAATATTACCTTGTTCCCTCCCTCAATACAATCTAACTAATAATATTAGTGCATTGAATTTTCTGGTTTTCCGCGAGGATTTGACTGATCAATAGAGTAGTAATCATCATTCTCATGGCAGTTATGTTAGCGGGGGTCTCACGCGTATGCTGCTAGTAGCCAGCATCTCGCAGACTTTGCAGCCTTGCAGGACGCGTCGTAATCAACACGCGTCGCGCGCGCAACCAGCACTTTCCCACGGTGCTTGACTCCTGCCAACTCACGATGCATGCTGCCCGCTCACTACAACAAAGCCATTCTTCACAATTCGCCTGAATAGAATTCGTCTCTCATGCTTGAGTCACCTTTTTACGTCAAAGGAGACCATTCGGTAGCTCCCATGTCACTTGCGAAATACAGGAGCGGGTTCCACCGCCGTGAATCATAAGAAAACCCCCGCTCAAACTCGCAAAGCCTTGGAGTACCAGATAAGTCACGATCAGAGGGCGGCTCGAGAGCGCCCGAGCTCTTGCTTGGTCCAGAATCATTTGGAACTCGTTCATATGGGCCCCTATCCATTCAGAGCTTCAATTGGCGGTGTCGGGATAGTTAACTGTGATGTGGATCCCCTACAACAATAAAATCATTGCGAATCTCATCAACATGTGAAAGATTTACATTAATCGACACAGGTCACGACTCGTTATCATCACTGACAATGGGTGAGCGTATTCTTCTATACTAAGTTGTATGATGTATACCTACCAGTACTCTGGGAAACAGGGATAGATCCCATGAATTTAATAGCCCCAGACGTCTCATGGCCGAACTCTATGGTCTGCAGCAGCAGCGTCCTACGAGGTGGACGAAAATGTTGGCACGTTTAGAGGTTATCGATACCTCGGTTTTATGCATGATGGTGCGGCTTATTCTATGCTTTCTGTGGTATGACGAACTCAATGTAAACAGCGAGCCATCAAAACCTTTGTGACCGATAAACCCTTCTTGCCACAGCTACGAGAGGTACGCAAGGCACAACTGGCTCTGGCCGGTACTTCCGTAACAGCGCAACGGGGGAGAGATTAGAAGAAGTCACGTTATTGGGCACAAGGCTTCCAAGGTTGCCTTGGATAGCCACACTTTTAATGGTTATATCGGACCCGCCAGAGAACCGAGAACATTCCACGACTTTCTATTGCAAGATTTCTTGGCCACCGCAAGGGTGCCCGAATGAACGCTGACCAGAAGTCAAAGACGAGCTCTTCGGTTTGGTGCTTAATTCTTTTTCCCTATCAAAAATCACGCTATATCAGAATGTTCGATCCTAGTAAAATCCAGATAACCACCGCCCTACTGTTACCATTGAGTCAGAGACTATTCAAAGTGAGCACCTCAAACGCCTTGCGGCTAGTGTCGGCATCCACTCACTCTTTTCTTATTTTTTTCGTTGGACGTCATGGTCAGTGGAATTTAGTGCTTCCAAGATATGTACATGAAAACGGAATCTACCATAGGAAGCATAGTGAGGTGAGACCGAGTGAGATGAAACGTGGTCTGCTGGCAGACAGCGCGAGCCAACTCTGGAATCGAACGGTCAACTGCAACAGTCCCATTACCATGTGCCCCAAACGAAAATCAGAGGGCTACACACAGGTCCACAGAGGAAGGCACCAGTGAGGCGACTATCCCACGTCCAGCAGCATTGGTATTGGTTCTAGCAAAGTCAATCAGGGCACTTCAATATCTTCTAACGAGGTTGCTGGAGAAAAGGGAGAAGGCTGCTATGCCGTCGTAATCGACAACCCGAAAGTCATTAACCATCTACGTGTTGTGGGGGAGTTCCTCATCAAGAAAGGTAAGCTGGGGAATAACCACATCGTTTCACCTTCACTAGGTTTTCTCGTGACACATGGCTCACGGACTGCGTTCATAAACACCACAGGTATTAAAGACGACAGGAGTATCCCTTCATTCGAAGAATGCAGAGCAAGCACAACGCTGAATGTGCAACTCGTGGAGCTACATCACAGCTTGCATTCACGAGGTATTTGTCCCGTTGCTCTGATGGTGAGCGAGTCCAACTCTTTTCAATGACTGATGAACCTGATCTTCACGAACCAGTGTCGTGTGCGTAAAATACAGAAGGAATTAGGCGTCGCTTGGGTGGGAACCGACGACTGGGACAAGTACGAAGCTGACAATGCGGCTGCGATGGCTAGGATGATGCCTGGTTTCATGTCGTGACTTCTCGTATACTTCCGAATCGAACGACTTGTGATCAAGTCCAGCTGTGACCAACTGTACCCCACCCAAGCACGCAGTGATATATATACTGGTTGTATTCGCTAGTATCGATTGGTATGACGTGTAGTATGTTTAGGTTTCATTGACGAGTGTTCCCGCAATCTAAGTATTGATAAGATGTATGAAGCGGCCAAGAATAATGTATGGGGCATTCAGTTTACTCCAGGGCGGTAGTGAGGTCTCTTAGCCATTGACGCGATTCACTTGCATGCGATCGCAGTGGCCGCCGCCCCTGGAGTGGCCCTACGGAGCAAACGTGACGGCTCCGAGATGAACATTATTCCCACGGCATCACACAGTTACATACTATGTTTCGCATCCGCGTGCTTTTCCAACCCCAGCTCTTTACTCGCTCGCTCGCTGCGGCGGCTCGTCGTTCAGCATACTCGATAAAATACACAAAGCTCAGAGCATTCACTACTACACATGTCCGCGGCGTCGACAACCCGTTACTGTCGGATTCGGCGAGGCAGGCTCTGAAGGGCACGAAGATGTGGGAAACAATTTCGGAAAACCCGGAGCTCTTGCAGGAACTACAGGATACCTTAAAGGTATTTCAAGACGAAGGCATGTCTGTGCTATGTCTGTAGCGCAGCTTTTACTTCATGAACATGCAGGTTTCGACCCGGCCAATCCGTCCATGACAGCATTGCTTAAGAGCTCGAAACTACGCGAACAGTTGAAGAAAGTCGGGACTATCCTACAATCGTCAGGCCTTGGTCCAGCGGAAATGAAGGTGCGGCGTGTTTCTCTACGTGTTTCTGCATCCTGTGACGATGCTCTTGCAGGAGGCCTATGAGGTTATCACCAAAGCGAATGCGGAAGATGCTAGCAAGAAATAACAGCTGGGCATATATAAACAAGTCACTCGTCTTTCATATTTGCTTGCGACTCCATGTAGGTATGTTTTCCATGAATAACATATAGTTTCGGAGAGTTTCCTTTTGTGGTACGGATCGAATCTCCTTTGGCGCGTCTGGGACGCGTCTTTGTCGTGAACCACCTGGAGCCGAAAAATGGACAATTCTGCAGCCGGCTCGTCAGCTGTCATAGACCCTACACTGCTTCCTGAGACTACTACGCCAGCCGAGGACCCGTCAACTGCGCCTTTACTAACGCTGCCCCCGACCCATTTCTATTCAGTGGAGTTCCCTGGATATGTGCAGCTTGCTTCGGTACCGTCGGCTTTACAACGACTCGGCGGGCAGGCTCGCGTCGACACGGCATTCAGGCGGACTGGAAGCAAGACAAGCTCTTTCATAGAGATGAACATGAGGCCCGACGATCCGTTCTCGCATCCCATCCCTGGTGATGTCACCTCAACGAACAACCTTCTGCTCAAAGTCGTCAAAAGAACCCGTAAGAAACGTACTGATGGAACCCAGTATGCTACAGGTGAATACACGGCGAAGGCGATAGGGTTAATCCCTAAGACAGCGCGTTTTCGAAGTGCGTGTGCGGTTTCATGTGTGATGCGATGCTAACATATATTATTTCCAGGTATGGCGGATTACCAGTACCAGCCTGATATGGACACTCCTACAACGAAGCTTCGTCTGTCGATGGATGCAATGGACGGTATGGCATATCCGGGTCACCATGCGCGTCTCGCACCTGACACTATCACAGTGGAGAACATTCTATCCTATCAACTGCCTGAAGAGAAGGAGGAATATACATTACAGAGCAGCCCTCCACCATGGATGTTAGACATTGAACCCGACAGCTTCATGAGCCCCGACATCAAACTCCCCTCAGGAATTAAACCCAGGCTCTGAAAAAAGCAACTTGAATGTCTCCCCTCCTCCCACCCACTTTTCAGCCGAACAAGTTGTGCACACACGAATGATAGGTCGGTCGATGGTATTATCAATGTTATATGTGTGAGTACATCATGTTGATTAAAATATTGCACCATCAGTTTTTAAAGGGGCTAAACAACGAACTTCAGTCATAAACCCAACTGGTGAGGTTGATGCAAGAAGACCAGGTGTAATTCCTTTTACTTCACTGTGAGATGGCACGAATTGATCAAATCGTTTCTACAATGACCAGTCACAGAAGGGTCATGGGTGTCCAACCACGCGTCATTCAAACTGTCAGTCTCGTAGACAAAGGAGAAAGTAGAAAGCAAGTTTTGGCTGCACGCTAGCTGGTAGTGGCTTTGCTTACCTCGTGCCAGGTACCTGACAAACCCTCCTGCCATTCATCGAAAAAATAACTAAGTAAGGAGGCCGATCAAAAGCTTGCTTCGACGGACTTCTGAAGAGGTAAGGTGTGCATTAAAAGCTGTCTGTATACCATTACCAGCTTGGTCACCCGTGATGGACCGGGACAGAGATTTTGAAGAAACGGTTCCGGTGTGGACTAGGATACTGCTATCTTGTCAATCAGTTCGAGCCACATGAAGTTAGAGAGATCATTAAGTGAGAGTCTCGAAAAAGCGAGGAGAATTTGAACTTACATTATCCTTAGCTCAAAATATCTACTCCCCCTAGTCAGTTATGTATTCACCGATGGACCCTGGCGAGACACACAATTGCGACTGGGATACGACCCCCCGAGTAGACCCTGAAGCACGATTGTAAGTAAACGTCCCCTCTTCAGATCATTTCTCACGTTGAATCTTGTTTCACTCGTTAGCTACCAGCGATTGTACTTCAGAAACACAAAATCACGCCATAAAGCGTCCATCTATCACTGCACGACGACAAGAAACAGCGCGTCGCAGACGCTTTTCAGGCTCGCGCGGATCGCCTTCAACGACAAGAGGTGAGCAACCGGTCATGGACTTGATCAATTAGCTGACTGGGCTTCTCAAAGGTCGCATATCTTTGACGGGGCAGACTCCAACGACAGACACGGCTAAGCTTTCCAACTATGTGACCTTCACACGAACACAATGCTTAAGGAGAAGATGGTAGAAGAAGAGGACGAACTGAGAGAGAATTGGTAATGCGAAAGTTGGGTTTAATACCGGACGACCCAAAGATACCATCCTCAGTCTAACCCTCCACCCGCCCGTAGGAACGTACAGGATGGTACTCGCCACGGGCACTTGAACGAATCAAGGCCGTGCTGAGACACAAATTCTTCTCGACTCAACGATTTCGGCTCATTGCCACACGCGAGAGGATCTTCAGTGCGAAGAGCTCCTGAATCGTCAAGATAATGGGGGAAATAGTTAGTAGTATGAATACGGCGTTACGTTCCTTGAGGCCCACCAAACATAACATGGCAAAGGGTTTTTTTCGCGCTCAGACCGGAGGACGCTTTTCGTAAGTCACTGGGTAATTCGATGTCGTATCCCTTCTCCTCAGTGTTCTGCTCAGGCCGAAACGATTGAAGGCAAACACTGGACCAAAGAGCAAAACGCTCTTCGCAATAGTCAGGTCATAGCCATTGACCGGTTTGAACAGCCTCGTCCGGTAACCAGTCGTCTGGCAAGTTGCTGGGGAGATCTGTACGGAAACGTTCGCGCCATGAGTATTTTGCACGTCGTTTTTTGGCATTTTATACGTATTTTGAGCCGTAGGCATATCATGGCTAAGCGCATAGGAATGACATGGCTGGCGCAAGTATGGACGTGCTGTAAGCGGTATGAACCGTGGTGTTTTGACACACGGTCGCTTTCTCCCTCTCGACTGCGTGGCGTCATCATTTCTCCGGGCGGTTCAGAAAAAACCGTAGAGAAATACGCGTGGACAAAGTTCATGAAGACTCCTTCTGCTCCTGCGAGCCTTGCGCTATTAACACACACACAGCACGTGCTATCAGCAAATAGGAGGGATTGTGAACTCACCCGATCCGACAAGCGCGAAAACGAACAGCATTGCGGCGGGAACTGTGTCAGATTCTAAGTGTCGTAGTCTCTCTCCTGAGTGCCATTCTATATAGCAGCATACCTTGGCATCATGACCTATGTAGTGATCAAGAGTTCAGTAAATGTATCTCCAAGTTTTACACTGAGCCGAGTATGTACGTTTACACACCCCTCCAACGACAGAGTCCTGTGCTCTTGGAGGAGACTTGATGCCACCATTGCGGTGGGCCTTCTTGTTCCTGGTTGTGGTTTGTGTGGCTCTGACACGTGGCTGCGATCAGCATCTCGCACTATGCAACAGACCATCGAGGCAACTCAGGGGACACACATACTTCTTTGGATTTGGCCATGGCGACGCTGTCGAGAGGGGTCTTGAGGGCGATGAGCCTCGCTACTTGCCGGCTGCACAGCTCACGTCCGCTACGTCAGCGCTTAGCGCGTTCTTGGTGGCTGAGGAACTGTGCAGTCGCGTATTCTCGGGAAAAAGTATCCCGACTAGACGAAGGCCCCCACGCGGACGCACAACCGGCGTCTGATATCAACATCCGTGGCGCGCAAACCGTGGTGACTTCCATAAACTCATCAAAGCTCAGGTTTGAAATTGAGGGCGAACTAAAATTCACCCGTCCCCCAGTCCTGCTGCGATGTAAAGCTTCCTCCATTAACGCACCATCCGCTACGCTGAAATCAAGAGTCTTATATATGTCGCAAGTGGAAAGGGTCATGGGCAACACACAGAATGAAATCTGATCAATTGTGAGGCCACTGCATTAGCGCCGAGGCGAAGATAGCAATCCACCCTTTTCCATGAGGACGTGTGTGTCAGGATGGTGGTTACACGCGTTGCAATTCCAAGGATGGGTCACTCCTACATTTGCGCCACAATTAGCCCACAGATATACATGCTTTTGGCGGGTTTTGCGTCGAATAAAATGTAAACATAATTGATAATGTCTTGGGCCAGTGCTATGTGCACTCCATGGCGCTATAAGTGTAGTGGTTATCACTTGGGATTATCTGCAAACCAAATTGCCCAAAACCAGGTTCGCAGCCCTGGTAGCGCCTCTGTGATTCTGTGTCTTTGAACCCCCATCAACAGACCAGGATTCTCGTTGCAACATGGGAACTTCAAGCCTCGCGATCCACGAGAACTCGAGAGTCTTGAGGGCCTGGGGCGCCCGGGCTTCGGGCGGGCATAAGATTTTTCTCTCTTTCACTGATGAGCATTGAGATTACATCCATATGAACTTATCAGTTCCCTAATCAGCTCAGCAAATTCTCTTCTTTTGCTCAACTCCAAGCGCGATCATAGGTAACCCAAATGAGTTTGAAAATCTTGTATGTATGTGCCTTGAGCACAATCGGCTTTGCGCAAACTCAACCAACTACGTGCAAATCGTTCGGGCGGTTGGCCGATGTTTTAAAGGACTCCCCGATCTTTCTGGCAGATAGATGCGTATTGGCCTGCATTCTCATATATACATGTCTAACCCTATCACGCCACTCTCAGCCCCGATGAATATACATGCACTATGTTGAAACATCCAGACCGGAAACTGCCTCACAAAACACGGCGCAAAAATATTCAATAACACTTAGTCGCAATGTTTCGTGTGACAACTGCCCGACTGAACGATGGGAGAGATGACGAGCTATTGCATCAGCGTCTACTATCTCCCCCGAAACCATGGCACCAATTGAAAATCTTCCTCTTCCTCCTCGAGGAATCTCTTCGGTATAAGTGCGAAACAACAGTTACGAGGAAGTTTCTCCGTTTTTTGTGTACCAAGCTCAACACTTTGTGCATGGTCCTGTGCCCGTCTCTCTGAATGTGGTAGTTAACATCGGGCTCCGAATTAGTTGTATGTGTTGCCCATCGCAATCACAAAAGGAGTCTTGCCAGAAGTTAGCTAGAATTATCGATAATCGCTATAGCTACGATAAGACACACCGAACCTTAGGTCCTAGTACTTTTCCAAAAATTGACTTCAAAGATAATATGTTGCGGTCCGGATTGCGAGCCACACGAAAAGTACACAGTCCTCTGGGCCAGCCCTACAGGACGCAAGAGTCCATGCCCGAAAGAAACTTGCCTCCCACGCCTACGAGGATCACTATTTACGAAAGAGTCGACCATTACGACATCAGTCCGACCGCACTCTGTATCCACCGATCTGTATCTACTGTACAGGGGTGAACAGACAACGCGAGGACTGGTTTATCGGCACCGTTTAGGTGGCGGCTTGGTAATTTGGCGTCGAGCACAAAACCGTAGACTGCTTAGCCACTAATATGTGGTCTGGCGGGGGGGACCATAAACCTACAGCAAACCATGGAGTAAAGGATCCAGAGGCACTATGGGATCCTACGCACAAACGTCACGGAGCGTATGAGGGAAAGTCATCATAACCTCGTGTTTTATTAGTCGATCTCCATCCCATATAACACTCCCTGAATTTGGGTTTTCCCCCGGGGCGTACACAGGTTTGGCATTCTCGAGAGGATTTGCATGACACGAATGTCTGCGCAACAGACGCAGGGCCACCGTGTGAGGGCTGCGAAGTCTTGCGAAGCCTTTCTTCTCATGAATAGGGTAGGAATAAGTAAAGACGGGTACATGTGAGCTACAAAGTGAACGTTCCAAATTGTTTGACCCCACCTATAAACCGCATACTTGCTGAAACGTTCAGCTGATCCATTAATCTGCTAGATTGATACAAAACATTACCTCGGACAAATGTCACCGTCGAGGACCCATCCGATGTGCAGTCCATTACAGGAGCCCTGACGCTTATAAGCAGCTATTGATCTGCACACTATCGAAGCTGTCCAGGCGACGCTGAGCTCTCCCCGAACGAGTCGTGTTGTAGTGCTACTATGGGTCAAAACTGCGACCCGCTATGATCCCAAGTATAGACTACACTAGCCAAGTTTAACAGAGCCATAGGAGTCGAGACATTGAGCTCCTGATTTGATCTCTGACTTACAACGTCGGTCGTACCACTTTCTGACTTGCACTAGGCCCAGAAAGGGAGTTGAAGACAGTGGCGCAGCATACGCGCAGATGGCTGGGAGAGCCAGTGTCGTTAGCGCCTATGGCCACCAAGAACACACCCAGTAACACGATTTGCCAAGAGGTTTCTCGGTTGAGGTCGGGATCTTGCGTTGGAACCGAAAAGACTCGTGCTCTTTCGCCTCATAAACCAAATCCACGTTACAACCAAGCGATGTGCTCCAGTGCGTTTGTCAACGGTTATCACGGAGAAGCGTTGTTCATTGGTGTTGGTTAGAAGTTGGACGGTCAAAGTTGAACGTGCGCAACGGACCATCGAAAAAGTGTCCCTGGTTATATACTGACCTCACTGAAATGTCTGTCGTCACTGGATAGTCGATCGAACAACGACCAATGGGACGTCGATCGGGCGATCAAGTTGCGAAGTTGTATACCAGTACGTCATCCCCGAATGACCTCAGGCGCACAGATCCGGGCTTACCCGAGGCTTGTTAATAGTACAGATTGGCTAGCACCACTATTCGTGGTCTTGGATACTGTACAAATCGTATGTCACCGAAAACAAATGGAACGGATCAGGTATCACTTGGTTTATTAGGGATGGTTTGAAGAGCACCTTCGAAATCACTAAAATTCACATACGATATTGGGTTCCTCCTCTGGGGCGACAGAGTGGGACCTAGATGTCGGACTGTCGCAGACGTGTGTCTGTATCGGTTAAGCGCGCATTCTCTGCTTCAGTCACTGTCTAACATCCTAGAATAAAGTTTACCCTATTGACATTGTCACAATGATGACCCAGGTGAGGGGGAAGCCAGACGCATAACTACAATAATCGTCCCCTCGCGACCGAACAAGCGCATCCGTTCCTTCGCCAAACTCTGGCCAGCTGCCCGACACTGTTATGTGTTCTCTCATCACGTAATTAGCAATCAGTTACTATTTTCCCCATTTCGCGTGATCGGTTCCACATACAATGCCTAAGACTGGCCATCAGTCGTACGCCGGTCTATTGACATTGGTCGTCGAAAATGTTCTTGAACGATCCTAAACTACTTTGCGTCCACGTGACCACAAGTGTGGCTGCACCACCGACATCCCAGCTGAAGTCAGTGTTTCGGACAATTAAGAAGCTCGTTTGAGTGCCTCCCCCCAACCACTCGGACCGAGAAACCCCCCTAGTGGATTTATGTGTAATCGGCAGAGATGGAACCTTCTTCGTGCAGTTCGTGTTGCCGTAAACTCCGGATAAACCGTGCGGTAAACAGTCCACAATCAAAAGGCGCCACAATAGGGGGCAGATCACAACTATCTCGTATGCAGCCCAGTGGACTCCAAGAGAAGCGCTGGCTGCGTCGCAAAGAAAGCTTCTGAATTAGGACATAGCGACAATGGGCACTAAAGGCAATCGCGCTAAGGTTGACTGCTGTCCTCCTTTCTCAACATGCGACAGAAGGCGTAACTCACGCAGGTTAAACTCGCGCGGAGAGCACAAGTATTCCGTTCACGGTCACTAGGTCCATTAATATGAGGCAGCTCGGTAAACCTTGCGAAAGTTCAAGTCTGCGATCGGCTCTGATCCCGTCGTGCCAATTTCTGAGTGTTGTAGAACCAGGGAAGTCTGTGATGAGAGCGCATATGAAAACGGTTAGGTGCAGTCTATTTGAGTCTAGGTCTACCAAGCCTACTTTTGCCATGGGTATTGATGGATGGGGACTCTTTTCCCAGTCCACATTTCAGGTCAAGCGTGGTGATATGGGAAGGAAGTCTGAGGCTTTCTGGGAAGACATTGCAGCTGAAGTGTATGGTGGAGAGTTTGGGCGCAAGCTGCTGGTGTGAAAAGCATGAAAGAGTTAGGGCAAAAAAAAAAGTCGCGATCATTATGTCGCCATCTTCGTGTAGCACGTTGCGACTCTCGATCTTAGCGAAAGGGTTCTCCCTGGGGACGTGTGAAGTTGTTATGGCGAACGCGGTATTGTCCAAGAAGTCCGTCCATAGTGTAAGTCCGGAGGGACTGCCAGACGTTTGGGACGGCCGACCGACTGCAACAGCAGATCTATCGTAATCTTTGCCAGCTGTGAGCGAGTGTGTATTGCCACGAAGCCCACCAGTTCAATATCGATGGTGACTTCGCAGACACGTTGGAGCCAGAAGCGTGTTCTCCCTAAGGCAGCAGTGCTATCGGCGTTCAAGTAGATGCGCGACCACACGAGCGGAGCCATAGCGGCCTTACGCCATGTGGAACAGACGTGAGACACAACAATAGGTGCCCTCGTCCAGCCGTCCGCGACGCAATGTTCAAAAATCTTCGTCAAGAGCTCCTCTGGAAGGCGACGTGCGAGGGTGATGACACCTTTGCATCTACGGATGTTGATGCGTAGTGGTCGCGCTTGCGGGGTTCCTCGGCTTTGAATAACGCTTGGCCATAGGTCAGATTCTTAATTTGGGCTTCCAATGCCGCAATGGCGGCTGTGGTTCCTGCTCTGTAATCTCGCGTTGGCTGCGTCGATTTCATCCGGGAGGAGGGGTACGAACTGTAAAGCGAAGCTTCATAGTTCGACATAGTGCTGAGAAAACGGGATTAAGTAGCGCGTCGTGTATGTGCCAACTGCAAGGGAGTGAGCTCACGGTACCCGACGAAGATAGGCGGTCGAGATTCGGATGATTCGTAGCTCGTGAAGATTGTGACGAACACCGTCGGGGTCCTGATAGGGGTTGGCTATATATGTGTGAGTATTTGATCGAATAGCCAATTAATGGATAGGTCGGATCAATGAATCAAGACACGGGTGCCCTTGCCGGATCTCAGATCTCAGACTTGTACGCGTTTCACAAACCTACACCCACGATCCTTGAGACCATTAACACATGCACCATACTCTCTTTCGGTTGTCTCTTACTGCTACGGAGCTCTCGGTGAGTGCTCATCCGGGGAATACTCTGTGTCATTCGGCTCCCCTGTGTATGATCGCCAGGAAATTGGGCAAGCTTACACCAACTCCCCGGAAGAAACCGTTTGTTGTCTGAGCGGCATGGGTACATTATTGACAGGACACTCTATGTGTCATAGGATCCGGCCTGATTCTTGTTACCCTCGCTTTTCAACACGGTTTGGCCAAAATTCATCTGGATGATGTTTTGATATCATTATTGTATGGCATATCCATATTGGATACACACAAAAGAGCTCGCGACCAAAACTAACAGTATTGCGAGAACAGACGTCCTCGTCTGCAGCGTCTAACAAGGATTTCAACCACCCGGCCCTTCAATAGTACCATACTTCCTGCCTCCACCTCACATAAGGTGATATGCCTCCCATACCACAACACTAAGCAAACCTGCGCCGGCCCCATCTTATGTTCGCTCCCCAGGGCCCCTTACACTCCACTAGTGGCCCTAAAAACTACCCAGTCACGGTAGATCTGGAGATCAGACCTCGGTGACCCTCAAGCCTAACGCGCTAGTGTTCTCAGTAGACAAGAAGACGTGATAAAAATGGGGGGCTGGGTACCTCAAGATTCCATCTGTATTTGTCACAGCCAATCCAAGACACATCCCTCAAAGACAATACCCTGCATCGCGAGCCTTCAGGCGACCCGAAGCAAATATACAGTAAGCCCCATCATTGTAAGGGACACCGTTGCTTTGCGTAAGCATAGTTATACGATAAGCCCAGTCCATCAAGTCAGTTTCTCCTTCAACCTGGAGTGCCAGCGGTCGAACGCATCCTAACTGTGCCCAAGCTGATAGGAGTTAGATGTTTTAGAATCGGTCCATGGAGGGAAGGTGCATTTCCGTACTCTCGTGAGTAATACTTTTTCCCGCCGTATTGATTTTCAACCAATGAAGGTGTGGCCTACAGCAAAGCTGGCTATCGCGTAATTTCATACGGCACGGGTTCTGCTGTCCGGTTACCAGGTCCATCGCAATTGACAGCCCATATCTATTCGTTCGGGACACCATACAACGACATATACGAAGAATTACAGGCGCAGGACCAAAGGCTGTGGATCCCCCTATATAACCACGGGGTCTGTCGTCTCCGCTGACGAGGCGCTTACTCTAGGTATACTGCAAATGGCCCTCTTGCAAATGTTGGACCGAAACCGACGAATCAAACTCGCGCCGGAACGTGGCAGGACAGTAAAACCGTTGCCGACATCGTGATTACGTGCGGAGGAAACGGTGCTTTGACGCTGTTTGCGACGGTATGTACCAGTATTACCGACCTTATGACGGAGAGACGTTGTGACCGGTGTCCTCACTTATATTCGCCACCAACCATCGTAGATCTGTTAACTCGCGGAGGGGACTTCAATAAGCCGGTGCACGTCATCAACATGGAAATCAGGGACAACCACGAGGACAGCGCATATCGCGGGAAAGGCCATTGTCCGACCTTGCTGCAGCGGTGAGAACGATCCTGATCTAGGCGCGAGATCCTCATCCAATGGTTTGTGACAGATTGAAAGTGCGAGCGACATCGACGAGGAAATCGATGGGATACTGCAGGCACATCAGGAAAAGCACCCCCACAGTCTACTCCACGCCGTAGCATACTACTAGCTGATTGTGGACTCTTTCACTTGATGGTGTCTTTCTAGTGTCTTTCTTGGTGTGTCGCGTTTAGACATCCTCCTGACGGATGGCGTGCTTTCAAGAAATTGTTGAGCAACTTCTTGTATCACTTCGAGAATGGCCGAGCATGTGCGAGATCCGTCGCACTGTTGGTAATGAAAATGTTTTGACCAGTCGGAAGTATGATTGAGACCGTCAAGACCCATTGAAGTAAGAGCTAAGGGGGCATATGGTGGGAACAAAGACGCGATGATCATGATCGAAGGCAGCGATATGATCTCCATGATCACGCCGGTCTGAGTTGTGCAGAGAGCTCTAGGTATAAAGTCACGGCGAACTTGGTGCCTACGAGCACCCGTCAAACCGTCGACTTATCGTCTCAAGCTCAACACTTCTAGCCACCATGCAGAAAAAAAAAGGGGTCGCTCCGTCTTGGAAATACCGCCCCCGACTTTGTGGCAGAGACTACCCAGGGAACTGTCAAGTTCCACGAATGGATTGGCGACTCATGGGTAAGCTCAGGCCCGTGAATCTTCTCTGGGTTGCAATCGTTGAATGTCCCCATGATCGCAGCGATCCGCTGTCTTATTCTCTCACCCCGGCGATTTTACCCCTGTCTGCACCACCGAGCTTGCAGAGGTCGCCCGCAGGTTACGGCTTGTTGCTATCTCATCGCCACAATGTGCTAACCTTTACCGTCTAGAAGCACCTGACTTTTGCTAAGCGCAATGTGAAAGTCATCACGGTATCTCGGCCAATGGCCTTGAGGACCAACCACAAGTGGGCCAAGGACATCGAGGAATGGGGCGGCAAGTTCGCGCCCCACCTCCGTGGAGTTCCCCATTGTGCGTCCTAATTGATCGAGCGATTTGCTACACGGGCGGTTGACACTTGACAGATTGCGGACGCAGACCGCAAAAGTCTCGACCCTGTACGACACGCATGTTGGATGGCGAGCAGGATGCAACTAACGTGATGCCAAGGCCTTCCCTTCACCGTACGTAAGGTGATCATCCTCTTGGTCGCAACTGACTCTATGTGGCCTAGATTCGCACAACGTGTTCATTATCGACCCAAGAAGACCATCCGCCTAATGCTCGCCTACCCTGCGTCTACCGGTCGCAACTTCGACGAGATCATTCGGTGAGTGATACTCCGTGATTTTCGCACGAGCGTGTACTGACGTGCCTCTGTAGTGTCATTGACTGTGAGTACGAACTATCCGGGGCGCAGGTCACACGCTAACTAAAGGGTACAGCTCTCCAAATCGGCGACAAGTACCGCGTTACAACTCCCGTGAACTGGAACAAGGGCGACGACGTGATTGTCCACCCCTCAGTCTCTACTGAGGAGGCGAAGACGCTCTTCCCAGTGGGAGCACACTGTCCACAGGGACAACAAAGGTTCGGCGGTTTTTTACTTTCCCCAAGCTTTGCTGTGGTTTGGACAGCCTTGTGAACGCTCACCGGGGTATTTTTACAGCCGTAACTTGAGGACAACTCCCTCTCAAGGTTGAATAGATATGGGCGCGTCCATGAAACAGGTCCAGTGTGTACGATTTGCGATAACCTGTATCGGACGGCAATATGTACAACTGCTCAGGATGTACAAATAATACTGTATTGCATCAATGCAAGAGAATGAACGCCAAGGATGAGAGCCCCGCCAGAAAGTCTTGCACTGCAACATATTATTTAGTAGTTAAGCATCCTGCGTGTCCGGGTCTTGCGCGGACGATCATCCAAACGCGTTACGAACGCCACACTTACGTGTATTTTCAATAAATACTCGATTTTCCAGTTACACAAGCGAAAGGCTCGGCGAGAGGGTGTTCGTGGTCGGTCATCGAGCATCTCGGGCTCACCAATCATCGGGAAACATCTCAACACACCACCAGTCGTAAACACGAGGTGGGGGGGGAGGGGGGGGGGGTAGGGGGGGAGGGGGGGAGTCGATGTCCCGTGGGAGGTGCGCTCTTCCTTAGTGAGACCATGAATGACATTCACGTGGGAGAATATTAGACGCCATCGTACTGGGCGTGCTTGAGCGACGCGCGTTTATCGTAAACGCGTCATTCACCTCGTCTTCAGCCCCTTCACTCAACAACACTCTCATCACAGACACAATGGCAACGCGGCGGTGGAGGTGCATACAGGTTGGGCCCAGTCGTGACCCAATTTGACTGCATTTATCTCACCTGTTTTCCAGCTACTCGCTTACTGTCTTCTCCCCGAGCGGAAAGCTCGTACAAATCGAGCATGCATTGGCAGCCGTCTCAATCGGGAAACAACAAGTCTCGGAAAATCAAGGGTGTGTACCGTGCACGAGAATATGCCCTCTAAACCCGTTTATTCTCAGCTATTCTGTTCCACAGCGTCGAACGGCATCGTGATCGCCACAGAGCGCAAGTCCTCGTCAATCCTCATCGACGACGGCGTGATCGAGAAGGTCGCCCGTCATTTGCCCCCAAACATAGGCATCGTGTACTCGGGAATGGGTCCTGACTTCCGACTTCCACGCGTGCTCGTGACACGAGCGAGGAAAGTGCGCAGGCGTACTGGAAGATCCACGGCGAGTACCCACCAACTAAAATTCTCACACAAGAGATAGCGAACATCATGCAGCAAGCAAACACACTCAGGGTGCGTCGTCTGAATTGCGAAGCGTGGCCCCTCTTTCTCACCGGCGCCGCAGAGGTGTCCGGCCCTATGGTGTCTCGCTCTTGGGTGGCAGGTTGGGACGTCAAAATCGGGGACCCATGTTATACCAGGTTGAAAACCCATCGGGATCCTTCTGGGCGTGGGGAAGGCAGAGCGCTATCGGGAAGAACATGGTTAACGCGAAGACGTTTTTGGTGGAGAAAACGGTACGTCTCTCAAGGTTCAGGCTGGTTGATCTGGACCTCCCGGACGTCCGTACTCGGGTTCTTCTCGCCATTTGCCTGCCAATGGGGACATTCCAGCTACAACGACGACAATCAGCCTCGAAGACGCTATCCACACGGCGCTTCTGACCCTCAAGGAAGGTTTCGAGGGCCAGATGGACCGGAGAAGACGATAGAGATTGGCATCGTCCCCACCCCCCCCCGGTTTGCCCAGTCAAGTCGGAGCTTGGGAGGAGGGCAAGGTGGAGGGAACCGGGCGGTACAAGCCGCGACTTTCCGGAAAGCTGTCAGAAGAGAGAAATCCGAGACTACCTTGCTCTGTAACCATGGACTTCTGCCGATGTCGTGGGCATTGTACGTTTAAGAGGATTCGTGTTGATATCATCAGGGAGAAGCGCCGCACTCTAGCTAATTCATATATTGAAGGTTTTGACCGACTGACTGGGCTATTTTTTGTAAGATTCGCCTGCGTCAATACGGACGCCCATGACTGGGGTGTGCAAGCCACGGACGCAGCATAGTTTGTCAAGGACAGCGCATCCGTGGTAAGTGTAGCGAAAATTAGCGCTGTATGCTTGAAGGCACGATGCTCGACAACTAGGACGTGGGACGATGCGAGGGACGATACAAAAGAGAGGGCACGTCCTCCGACAGACATCGACATGTTGGAATGCTGCCCTGCTAGGTGACTGATAGTGACTGCTGCGCGATGACAGGACTCGGCGATGGGAGGCGAGCGTTATAAGGCGTAGCGGGAGGGACGAGGGCTCGCGGCGCGGACAGCGGACGGGGCAAATATTACATTTATTCCGGTGCAGTGGGAGGATCGATTTGCAGTTACGGAACGTATTTATTGTTTTTATTTATTTATTTAATTGTTTATGTTATCCTATTTTGTGACCTCCTTCTTTTTTTTACTTCTATTCATTTTAACTTTTACTTTATTGTCCTCTCTGATCCGGTACTTCGATGTCAGTCTCCAGCTGATGTTCTGTTACGTACACGACTTCTAACAATGCGTTCTCAATCAGCGGCAGCTGGATGGGGTTGCACTAGTGTGGATGCAGTCGTTGGCCACCTATGGTCGGAGCTCTTGAGTCCAGATCCGAGCACGACGACACCCAACACCACTGACGCTGGCTCCGCGCCGTCGTCCGCACAGACACGCTAGCTCGACCACCACACACAATCACACATTATCCCTGCGTGAGAGGTAATATCGTTCTTATGGCGACGCGCGTCTGCTTCTCGCGATAGACTGGCGATGGGCCACAGCTCGCGACGCCGAACCAAAAGGGCCAGCAGCGGAGGCACACGTCAGGCACACACACGCCAGCACCACCCCGCCCATCGGACCCCACGGCCTACGCAGCGCACAGAAATCCGCCCGGCAAGTCCACGCAAGGCATCGCGAGGATCCCGCCGCGTCGAGACTGAGAGGCGAGAGGAGCGATGTCGCCCACTGTGATGATCACACCAAGAAAGAGTGTTCATTGTATTCCGTAATCAAATGCATCTAGAGTTCTCGCAGCTAGCACCCTGACAACTGACCGCGTCTGCTCCGTTTAGCGTCGTTTCCCCCAGGTACGCTTCTCCCAGCAGGTCCAGGCAAGTGCGATCCAGGCGCTTTACGAGTCACCGCCTCCGACGAGTCGTTTAATGAGGCTTGTCATCAACAGCACAAATCGTTTTGATGTCACCTCGCGCCCTAAGGCAATGCTCCCCCTAGGCCTTGTTACGCGGGAATCTCCCAGCATTCGCACACGTGATCCATGTGTCTTCGCAAGCCTCCCGGAGTTTAGACCCGCCCCTATCGGTTAGTTTTCCCCCAAAGAGCGCTTCACTAGAGGAACTTATAAATGTCCCCTCCCCGACCTAGGTAGAACTCCCAGCCCCCATTTTTTCGTACTGCCGCCCTTGCAGTGCCTCCCCGCTCGCGCGCCCTTCGCGGATGAGCCCCGTCAAACACAGCGACCGCTCGCGCGCCACGCCCAGCCCGCCCAGGGGCATGGCCGCAAGCGGGTCCTCCAGCGCCCGTGAGTCGTTTGTGTGGCCTACCCCGCACTTGTCTCTGACCAGATCCTTAGCCAATAAATCCCCACAGGCACCCGAGGGCCAGCACTCAGCGGCCCCCGTCGTCCGCAGCAAAAGGACGCCGATTGCGTGCACAGAGTGCCGCCGGCGGCAGGTCAAGGTGAGAGCCGGTCGGCTGTCGCGTTGCCCGAGGTGGTCCTGACCGACGTTTGGCGTCATCTTTGCTAAAAGTGCTCAGGTGCCTCGCCGCAGTGTGAACGCTGCGAGAAGCGCGGCGTCAAATGCGAGTACATCCCGTGTAGTCAGCAAAAGGCGTCATCCAGCAGCCCCTCGACCCCGTCCAGCACGCTGGACAGCCTCCAGTTCATGCCCCAGCCAATGTCGCCCTACATCCAGGGCCACCCAGCGCGTCGGTCACCGACATCATGGCACACACGGGCAACCTGATTATCAAGCACACTACTTCTGCCCGGAGGTATTCAACTTGCATACGAGGAGGCAGAGCACAATGCGCAAAACGCAAAGCTATGGATTATCCCCATCCGCCCGCGCAGGTTCCGACAACAGTTCTTTGGCGGGGGCTCCGGCCGCCAACGAGGGCCGCGCGTCTCGGGCTTACGTCGGGGTAAAAGACCTACAATCAGCCGACTACAAGCTACCAGAGCTATGGTCAGGGCCCTGTTTCGTGCAGCCGAGATCCCTTTTCACCCAGGGTACTGCGGCCTGTGGCACGTTTCCCAACATAGGTTATGTGGCCGACCGGGATGCCCCATGCAGTGGACAGCTGACCCCCGTCGCTATGTACCGGCTATGCGTGGACGGCCATGGATGCGCCATGGAAGAGCGACATTCCAGGCGCATATTTCGCCTTCCCAGCGAGCCCCTGATGTACGTCTGCGCGGCTGTGGAGAACCGGACACTCCGCTCACTCTTTCCCTATCGCATGCAGGACGTACACTCGGAACAGTGATCAACATGGTGGGAACCCAGGGTATTAGGGCCGCAAGGGCGATGGGACCGGATCTCTGATCGTTCACCAATCACGTCATGGACATCCTGTTAAGTCCCACTTTGTACGCATCGCCAGAACTTCCGCTTATGACGCCATCTAGGAGACGGCTGTATAATACACGGCGCGCTCCATATTCGCTTAGTACCGTCTATATGTACTTTCTCGGACATTGTTCTCCCCGATCCCTACTCATGGATTTTAGCACTATTTTATCCCACATTACCATTTACCTCCACGGACCTCGCCCACCCGTGGAAAAAAAAAAACCTATAGGTCTCATCTACCACTGTTCTGTATCTGTTGATTGTCGGTGCCCCCAGGTCATTAGCCAGTAGTTACGTTCCATTACATGAATGTATAGTTCTATTGCACGCGCCTTCTCCCCACGCCGAGCCTTGCCTGGCAGCTTCTTCCGCCATTTTAACTACGGTGCGGTCTTTTATCTGAGTGTGGCGCCTCCCTCTTCATGTTTGAGGCTGGCACGGCGCGCTCTTGAAAGCCGTATCAGGACCCATGCTCTCGCTGCAATGACGGCCGCTGTCACAAAGTGTTCGGGACTGCTGCGTACGTTTTATGGCGCGATGCAGGCTACCACAGCTCCTGTACCGTGCGCCATGCAGCGTGACTCCCCTCTCCTCACAGTCCTCATGAGACAGGACGGAGTTACGCATTCTGATTTGTTTCCTTTCAACCTCTGAATTGCGTTACTTGTCTCTCAGACGGCGCAAGCAGCAACTAGTGGCGGCGAGCCCTTGTTCGTCAGATAGGTGATTCACGCACGCCATCGGGCCAATGTGAAGCCCTCCCAACAGAATATCGCTCTCGCGGGGATGTTCTGGGCGTGCTCCAGTAGCGAGCGGCAACATTATCGCAGCTCGAGGTGCACTCGGAGTCTGAAGGCGTAGAGTACCGAACGAGCGTTGCCTTCTTGGGACGGCAGTGTGTTGGCGGAGAATCGTCGGACTTCGCTGAAGCTGTATTCAGCCTTTGCTGGCTGAACTTTTGAAGCTCACACGTGCCAATAGCGTGGTTTTCTAGTCTGCCGCATAAGAATTTTGAGAAGATTTCGTGGTGAATTCCTTGTACAAACGTTGCGATTGACTAGGGCTGACGAGTTCGCACACCGAAGCAGGCGATTTTATCGGGAACTTTGCGTCGAACACCTTTCGCAGTGCTTACTCGACGTTCGCACGATGAAGTGTCCAGTTCCACGGCTTGGTCCCCTTCGCCAGATGGTCTATTACATGTCTTCGGGCTGCCCGAGCCAGACTGTTGACCCCGCAAACCGCGCTCTAATAAAAGCTCCTTGAAAGGATGGCCCTGGACAATGTCTGCCACACACCCCCCTCCAAGCCGCCGGCTCGGTTCAGATACGAAAATAAAAGGCCGCCCGATGCTAGCGTAAAGCTCTGATTCAGCTCCGATTAACCCGCTGATGAAGTCGCGCACTCGGAGAAAAGGGGCCCAGATCCTCCGTCTCTCTTGGCGGCAGTATCGTGGCACGAATTGTGCCACGCTCTCAAGACCGCACCTTCTCCTCGCTCTGAACGAAAAAAGAACCTCACCAAAACATCACCTCCTAGTATGCACAGGATCTGGCAAGTCAGCAACTGTTGCGCCACGGAAATCTGGATCGTCACTGTGTTCGGATCAAGGTGAGTCCTACCAAAAAAAGATGCGTACGTGCTCACCAATAGGCCACAGTCATTTCCAGTGATTAATTTCAGTGCTCTGAAGGGCAGTCGACTGTGGGGTACGTGTCGTCTGAGTCATGAAACAACACGGTAAAGCTGCTGCTACTTGTAGATCCTGCTTGGCTTGGTCAGCAACCTCGCGGAGCACCTATGTCGCCCCAACCGGTAAACTGAGGGTCCCCATAATTCAACCTCCGTCGATACCGCCGAACCCGAGCCCAAGATCAAGCCATGGCCCATTTCCATGGGGATATTTGACTTCAGCAGCGTGCGTTTGCCGAGCTCGAGCCCGCACGGAGCCTGACGTCGGCGGCGGCGGACCCCAGCTCTGGGCTTGGTGCGCGCCCCACTATCAATGTGTCGGCAGTTTCTCGAGCCGGCCTGAGCGTCGGGCGTCCACTGGACGACCGCCGACCCTTGCGGTCCACCCCCAGACGGGTCGCACGCGCGTTGCACCACTGCGCACCTTTGTGGCTGAGGGCTTCCTACCCTGCCGAACCCCATCGTCCGAGACATCGGTAGGGACATCGTGATGCCCCGAGGTGCCGCCCTCCGTATTCCGACCCGCGGCCATCGCGTTCCGCGCCGTCGTGGGTCGCACACCCAACCAATTCTGCCACCACGGGGGGGCTCCCCGATGCGCAGGGGCCCGGAAATCCCTGCGGAGTGTGGGCTCCTGACAGAGAAAAGGACTGACTGCGGTATACGGACGGAGCGCTACCTGATCACCACCAAACACCCCAACGGAACGCCCCTCGTCGTCCCTCCCCCCCCCCCCCCCCTGAGGACGTCAGGCCTGACCGCCTCGCACGCACACGAATTTTCTGAACCTCGCACGTTACACCCACCCACGCAACGCAGCGCCCGGTGACGCGATCCCTCGCGTGTGGGCGCGCGGCGAGCTCAGCATACCCGCTTGCAGGACGGGCTTGCGGGGCATCCGACAACACCCTTTACGGCTTAATGCCGCGAAGCACACCACGCAGCGACAGCCTTCCCACCCCGTGGCTGCCCGAGAGGACGACGCACTCGCGCTCGTACAAACCTGATCTCTCGCCCTCGACCGCGCCCTGTTACGCAGCGGAGCGAGCCGGGTACACTGAAGCGGGGCCGGCGTGGGACCCGCCCGCCGGCTCCCGCAAGGAGCGTGGCCCCCGCGCCGCGTAGAATCCTTCGTCTGTCTGCGCGGACCCAGTGAGGCCACCGACGGCGCGGGGAGCTTCATTGTGCAGTCGACCAGGGAGCATCAGCCACAGAGGAAGCAGAAAGCGGTTGCCAGGGCATGCACCATGCGGCCGCGACCCCGCAGTGTACGCTGAATCTCGCACTATGACCATCACCTCCGGACCGTACTATGACAAGCCGCGGGCACGCTGCCGCGACGTTTGCTGCCGCGGACAGCGTACTGTAAACAGCAGGCGGCCATAAGCGACATTCACTCATTTGCGCAGGCATGGAACAAATCACCGGGCACTCGGTCGTCGATCCAGCGAGCCAGGGCATCCCCAGCGAAAAGATACATTGGGGGTTGATGATTGACGACAGTACAAGTACACCATCGTGTTACGTAGTAGACAAAATACTTATACTCCCATATATGATACAGCTAGTTGCACATCTTCCTTTTTTTTCTGGTCGCAAACGCTCCCACCTGAGAAGGTGCCGCACGCACAGACGACGGCGAGGCGGAGCTGTCTGACTGATACGTCGGCCGTGCCCGGCCGCTCTGGAACGCCCGCTTCGAGGGCTCTACAGGCGGCCAGCTGGAGCTTCTACGCCATAGTTCCATTGAATCGCCTTGATCGATGTGTACTCTCGTCCAGAGCGTAGCTTGCCCAGCTCGCGGGCCTGCAACGCTCCCGACAAAAAAAATAAAAAACGGCAGAGACAAGCGCTATTGCGGGGGCAAGGACAGGGCACCTATCGGTCCTTAATCTCCGCTGGAAGGGCAACTCTGACACTCCGCGCCCGCCGCTCCCTTTCCCGCGTCTCTGACGTGAAAGACATCGACAGACCGCCTGCTGAGACGAGAACCGGGAACTAGACGAATCACCGATGCCACTCTGCTTCTTGCCACCAAAGGGGCACGTTGTTGTAGAGCAGGTTGTACTGGTTGATCCAGACCTGTAGCCGCAGAGACAGAGACAATAACCACGGCATTCAAGGGAGGGCAAATACACACGTCAGCGCCTCGTCCTGGACGTGAACCTTGTACAGCAATCACAAATGGAAAGGGGATCATGATCGACGAAAATGCGCGAAGGCGGCTTTACACGCGTCATGTACGCGCGATCATAGCGGACTGCCGAGGGCAATATCCAGACGCCCAAGGACGCGCTCCGAAGCCCACGAAGGATGGCCCCGCGCAGCGCAGCGTAGGGCGACAGGGGGAAGGGCCACCCGGCGATGATGGGCGAAGACAGGTGGCGGACGGGGCAAAAAAGAGCCAAGAAAGAAGCGAACGCACCGTGCCTGCCTCGAGCGCGGAGGACCACGGCGCATGCATTGGCCCAGCGTTCATCCTGCACAACCGTGGGCAATACCAGTCAGTTTAGTCTGTCAACTACCTGATCCTGATGGGAGAAGCCCAGCCAGCCCTCGAGCCTGCACGGTGCGCACCTATCATACGGGCGACGAGCGTTGTGTGTTTAGGTTTGCCTGGGGCGGTGCGGCCCAGGACGGCGACTGGGTGACGGGGGATAACCGCACATGAGCAGATCGGGATAACGGGGCTGGGGGCGGGTGCCTGGGGATATGGAGAGACGCCTACTAAGAGTTGCATGCCCGCGGCGAGACCGTACGAGGTGTTGTTCGCGAGCTGGGATGGCCTCCTCCCCCCGCTCCGTGTGCTGAACTTGCCCACCGACAGGCACGGGCCGTGTAAGATCTCGTCTCCTGGACCTGCAACGCAGAGGCACATTCGTGCCGCATCAGTTTCCGTGAACCACGGGCTGTGTGCCAGGGCCGCGCGTAATACTCACAATCTTCATGTCGGGGTAACGTCAGCGAAGACTACAGGGTGGATATTTGTTAGCCCACGCGCGGCAGAGAATAATGCGAAAAAAAACACGCACACGCGTGTGGGTCGATGTAGAAGCCCTTTTTGCCGGTCCGCTTCTCGCCTCCGAGGAAACAAAAAAAAAAAAAAGTAGCTTCGCGCCCTGCTGCTTGCCCGCCCCTCGATGTACGACCAAACCTTTCGTACTGGACCTTTGGAAAACCTAGCCATGAACAGTGTTAGCGTCAGCGCAGGCGGTGCTTGAGCGGCAGATATCCCAAATGCGTGCAGCGCAGAGCAAATGCCGCGGCTAGCCACCACCGTCGCCCGCCCGCTCCGTTCCACAATCCAGCGACACCGTAACCGCATCTGCCTCCACTCCTCATCTGCGATACGTGTCGGAGGGGGCATGGCACGATGGGGCGGCGGCACGGGCATGGGCACCGCCCAGCCCGCTCGAAGGAGCACGCCCGCGCACACCACGCTACCCCACCTAAAGTTCGGGCGCGAGAGTCTGCGGTTCGCCCCACGCAACGTCACGATGAGGCCCCTATTGCGCGCGCCCAAAGGCTCGCAGCGCAGGCGGGAATCATCGATGCGAAAAGCGACCGTGTACGCGTGGGCCGAGACGAAGTGGGCAGCGTGCTCCTGCTCCGAGCGACTGGGCCCCATTCACATCCGTAAGACGCGCGCAGAGGGGGGCCACCATGCAGAATAAAGGCGGTCTGGGGAGTTTTGGCCGGAGCCAGAAGCCCCTCCCTTTGCCCTCGCGACGACGGGCAGCGTGCCCCGCCGTGAAAGCTCGTGGGAGAGCGTCGGGGGGAGGTCGGGAGGGCAGCGAAGACCGCCGAGGGCGAGGGCGGCGCGTGCTCGCTCGGCTACGGCGCGCTCCACTGTACGGCCTGGCGGCATGCGCCGTGCACTCTAACGGCAGGGACGAGCGACCTCACCAGAGGTCCGCAGCCCGACTTCTCGTCGAAAGCCGTCGCCGACAAAGAGCGCCTTGGTCTTCTCGACGAGGATCGGCATGAAACTTCTCGTAGATCGTGTCCTGGACGTACACCCGCGAGCCGGCACACAGTAGCAGTCCTGGCCCGTGTTGAAGAGGATGCCCATGGCGGCCCACGTCGCCGCCTATTGCCGCGGTCAGCACACCTCGACTCAGCACACAGCACGGAGGCACGGGCGGGCTCACCTTCGTCGAGGTTCGCGCTCTCAAAGATCAGCTGGGGCGACTTGCCGCCAAGCTCCAGGGACACCTTCTTCAGGTTGCTGTTCGCAGCCGCGGCCATGATCTTCCGGCCCGTGACAGTGCTGCCGGTGAAGGCGACCTTGTCGACGCCCTTGTGCGACGCGAGCGCCGCGCCGCCGACGGAGCCCAGCGAAACAACCGTGTTGATGACGCCCGGTGGGATGCTGTCGGTCCGAAGAGGTCAGCGTGGGTTAGTCCGTTGAGTGGGGCTACGCACCCCAGCCTCGACAGCGAGCTCGGAGAGTTTCTGGGAGGAGGTGCGTTAGTCACTAGGTCAACCGATAGAGTAGAATGATAGCGCGGGTTCCACAAAACAGGCTAGAAGGCGCAAGATGTACACGGACACGATGAAATTGTGAAACCAAATAGAGCAGATTTGCGTCAAGCGATTCACTCGACGCAGAGTGAATGCACTCTATCTTTGTGTATGCGCCAAACGCCGTTGATGCGCGCACAGCGATGCCTCCAAGACACCGGTCAAACTTCTTTGCCCAGTGCCTGATCGCCAGACTGTGCTAGTAGAGGTACTTTTGCGCGGCAGAAACATAAAACTCCGATCGCGGGGCGGTTTTATGTGGGTGCGCAGAGCAAATAATGGGCGCAGCACGGTGCTGACTGAGGTTGACACGGGGTGGCCAAAAAGATTAAACCCATTGGGATCGCCTGAGACGCGTCTCACACACCAACGGCTTTTCGCGCAGGGCAGGCGACGGGCCATGACGACATGCTCAATAGCGAAAAAAGAAGAATGACAGCTGGCGGAATCGAACCAAAGGACTCACGAGAGCTGTCAGCGGAGTAAATTCACTCGGCTTCATGACGATAGTGCAGCCACATGCGAGTGCGGGGGCAACCTTCCAGGCCCTGGGGATGACTGAGCAAACGTACGAGTGTCCGATGGAGGACGGCTACGCACCACATAGAGATGAACTGGGTAGTTCCATGGGATGCTACGGGAAGGTCAGCGCCACAAACCAGAAGAGGCGATGCGGTCGTACATCTGTCCACAGACACCAATGGGCTCGTGCCTCGTGAACGCGACCTTGGTCTTGTTGTCGACTTCGATGCTCTGGACGGACGCCATCAGCCGAGCTCCTTGAGAAAAATCACATGCGCGGAAGACGCCACATGGATTCTGGAAGCCGAAAGTAACGGACGCACCTGGCCCACGATCTTGTCTGCCCAACCCGCGTAGTATCGAAGACAGCCAATGCTGTCAGCAATATCCGCATCCCTGCGAAAAAACGCGGTGTGAACGGATGCAGCACGTCGGTGCCGGGACTGCGCTCACCTCGCGATGCGTACGGGTTTGCCGTTGTTCAGCGACTCAAGCTCTGCGAGTTCTGTGCATCTCGCTCCATCAAGTCCGCAAGCTTGTTCAGGAGCCGCGACCGCTCGAAGCCAGAGACGTCTCTTGCCCCAGGTCGTGTTGAACGCCTCGCGCGCAGCCGCGACAGCAATATCAATGTCCTTTCCGAACCTGGCAAACATGCGTCAGACACGATGGGGGATGCCGTGTGGAGGGTGCGGGAAGCTGCACTGGGACAGGACTCCGCTTGATCGTGAAGGACTTCGCGAAAGAGCGCTGTCGGTGCCGCACACCACCTGCGCACGGAGAGAGCAATGAATCGCGCCGCACCTGCCACAACGGAGTGCACAGAACCTCTTCTGTCGACGGGTTGAAGCATCTGCAGCAAACATGGGTCAGCGATCGCGCGTTCTTGGTCGGGAGCGGATGCACGAACTCGATGGTCTCCTTCGAATCCACCGAGGGCACAAACTGGTTGTTGATGAACAAGCCCGTCTGCACCTTGATCGCCTTGCCGGTTGCGGCGACTTTGATCTCTGCGACGGAGGCCATGTTCGACGGCGGCAAGCTGGGGTGTGTGTGTGTGCGAGTGAAGCGTTGGAAAGAGACGTTTGGAGAGGGCCGAGGACGATGATGGCTTGCTTTTATACGCAACTGGCGAGGTGTGAATATATTACCTGATGGCAGCCCAGATAAGCAGGCTAATCTCAGGGACGTGGTCAATTGGGGTGCAGGGCGTGATAGACGTCCCAGAGGCATGCAGTCCGAGTCTCTGCAGAGTCACCTGGCGATAGCACAGTCAATGGCAGTATCCAGCCATTAATTACATCCTCCATTTAGCCGCGGACCAGCCTGATAAGATAATAGTGATCGCTCTCCCGATCAATAATCCACTACGGCATCCGCGGTCCCGGAGACCTGCATTTGCCCTGTTTTCGACAAACGCCCTTGGTCCCATACTGCCGCAAACGGCAAGAATGGACGCGATCTGCCCCTGCTCCTCGCAAAGGGTCACTTGTGAAAAGTGCACTTTGCTCGGCCACATCCTCCTGCCTCTGACCATGACAGAGAGCCCTGCTCGTCGTCGCCCAAATCTAATGTCCAACCCACAAATCCTGGCCTCGTCGTCGCTCGAGACGTCCCCGCACCCTTCGTCTCACACGAGCGTCAACGCCAAGAGCCCCGCCAGGTCCAAGCCGACCCGTAGGTCACCTCCCAGCCTCCGAAGCTCAGCCTTGACGACTGCAGCAGTCCGCTCATCTCGACGACCGCGACGAACACGTCCAATAATGCCGCCCCTAATCCTGGCACCGCCTTCGTCTTTACGTCTTCTCGCACGATCCGTACGCTCCACAACAACGTTTCCCCACCCCGCCAGCGATGAGCATCTGCACTCTCCGCCCGCAGACACGGCCCCTCCCAGCCAGTTCATTCAGCCCGACTCGCCAAAGCGTACCAAGCACACCAGCGGCACGCGAGCAAGCCCTCTCTGTCGCCTGCTCAATTAGCACAACACTCCAGAGTGCTCTCGACGCGCGCTGCATCGTTTCCTCCAACATGCGCGCAGCTGGTTTCGTCCCCCTTATCGCAGGCCACAGCAAATCAGTCCTCCAGCCTGGTCAACACATCTACGCCCCTGTCGTCACCCATCCCCACCCCGATGGACCCACCCCGCTTCCCCCCGATCGTCTTTGTTAACCCCACCAATGTGCTCACTTCCTCGATCTGGGACTACCAGCACACTTGGCATACGGTCTGCCCTCTTCAGGTTCAGACATATCCAACAGGGTCCATCCATCATCCACGAGGCCCGAGCATTGATCCTGTACCGAAACCCAAACCAACCTCACGCAGCGGCGACTCTCTCGCGCGGGTTCAGGCTCTGGCTCTGGTTCAGGCTCCGGCTCCGGCTCCTCGACCGACTCGACCTCTTCCTCGAGCCTGTTTTCCCAATGCTCATCCTCTCATTCGAGTACGACGTCCGTATCCTCCTATTCTCAGAGCGCCGGATGATGAAAAGTTGTCGAGTCGCCTTCAGGTCATTGGACTGCGCAGCGACTTTGTCGACGGATACCCCTTCCCCGACCACTCCCCCTATGAGTCGAGCACAGTCGACCAGGGCCCCCTTCGCCTACGCCTTCTGTAGCCACCACCACCTCACCGTCGGCATCCGCTAGCACTGCTGTCTGGCTCTGCTACGCCAATGGCGTCTCCGATTACCTCACCTCCTCTCCTTCCACAAAACATCGTCACAACCACAGATATCGTCACAATCCTCTGGTCGTAGCTCTCGCACGAGTACCTCGTCGGGACGAGCCTCAGCGACGCCGTCACCCATGGACAAGACCCCGAGGCACCGCACACAATCTCAGCTAAGTATTACAGAGTTGTGTTGGTCTACCCCGAACGCGTGGATGGCAGACCCTGCGCATATTGCTCCGCACACCGTTGGGACAGGGAGTGAGGCTGGCGTAGGATGGAAAAGGTCTCGGGTGGCCGGTGAAGCGTCGCGTATGAGGGAAGGTGGCGAGGGGCGTACGGTCGATGCGCCTCAGGGAGAGGTTCAGGGGGTAAAGGCGAGGATCATCGAGCCCACCAGGAAGGAATTGGTAACCGTACCCGAAGAGACATCGCAGAGCATAAAGGCTACTGACGAGACCTCAGAGGACGACATCGCGATGGAGAAGAAGAAAGGCAAGCAGCGGGAACGCCATCGGGGCAGAGACAAGGCGTCTTCCGTCAAGTCTTCCTCTGTCGACTCCTCTCCGACCTCGACAACAACTCCCTCTCCACCGCGTTCGACCAAAGACCGTGTCCGCACAAAGGGCAAGGACAAGGCTAAAGGCCGATCCGACCGCTCTGATCGCTCACGGTTCGACAAAGTCCAAAGCCCTTGGATCCACGCCCTCGTTTTTTCCTCGTGGTCGTTCCCTCTCCGCAGGCCGCTGGTCCACCTCCGCACCGGCCGCATACCCGCGGCGCGCGCGATCCGCTGTGTGCAACGCGAGCGCGAGCGCGAGGCGGGTGAGTTCGCGAAGGATGCAGTCATGGTCCATCGGGAGCGTGACAGGGAGCACGCGCGACAGAGTCGCCGCGCATCGAACAAAGTGAGTGTCGTGTCTCTTCCGTGTTTGGAGATCTGTGGTTTGGTTGGTCTGCAGTGTAGCTCGATGCTGGTTCTGACGTCACTGCTTATTCCCTCTTCCGTGGTGGCGCCGTGTGCAAGTGCATACATTGGACCTGGGTATCCCACTGTGCCTATTGCGGCTGTTTGCTCATGCATTTGCGTTACAGGTTCGCATTGCGACCGCCCCGACTGCACCAACAGACGAATACACGACGTTGTACGATGCAGGTCGTGGACGCGGTCTCCATCGCAGCGAGCGCGGCATGGGACCGCGGCGTGCGCGGCGTGATGAGCGGCATGTCCGTCTTCAGCGAGGGCGAGACGTTTGTCCAGAGTGAGACTAGCGACATGCTCGACGCCATCGAGTTTGTCGTTCCCGCCTAAGCGGGGGGGGGCTCTCCCCCTTCCCCTCCGTCCCGATCGCAAGAAATATGGCCTGCCAGTTTGTAGGTGTCCGCTTTTCCTATCCTCGTCGCTTGGACCTGCCGTGGACGGTGGATATATCTACCCCCGGCTTAAAGTGACGTTCCGTGTCCTATATGGTATGTGGTCGCGGTATGCCTACCTAGTGCGCAGCGGCCGCGTCTTGCATCATTCCCACACCCTGATCCATCGGTTCCTTCGTCCCCGCTGCGCCTCCTATTACGACTCGACCACCCGGCTTTTCGTTTTCGATCCCGTCATACACTTCGCTCGCATCTCAAGGACTGATCATGCATGCCTTCTGTATCTCATTCTTCGGCTGGTCTTCATGCTCCATTCCATACCAACTTCACATCATTTCATCGCAATTCACGCTACTCGGTGCTATCTCATGTGTATTATTCATATTCCCTACATGTGGCTGGCCAAGGGCTCCTCATTCTCATTCCGCATCCCCGTTGTTTATTCCGCATTGGCTTCCTTGCATCTGCCGTCGTCCGGCTCCTTGTATTCATTACTGGCCCCCACGGACAAAACCTAGCACCCCTTCCCTCCCGCCTTCTCTTCCCTTCGCCCCTGCCAACTCTCCCCGTCTCTCCGTCGTTCCCAAATTCCCCCACTCCCGTGTTGGCCGCCCGATCACTCCGCTTCTGTGCTGGGCAGTACTTTATTCTGCTATTGGGCTCGTGCTAGACGATACATACAAATCTCCCGCTTGTGTAATGTAGCACCCGTGCGAGGCTCTCGTGTAAATTTCGCGTATATCGTAGGCGACTCTCGTTCTCGGACCGTCCGCTGGGCTCCCGCATCCACTCTAACTGTAGCGCGGTGGTGTTGGGCTCGTTTCTCCTGGGCGGCCGGGTTAATGAATATCTATGACCTGTATCATGATGTGTGGGGAGGCCACATGTTCGCGCGGGCGAGTGAATGGGCAGGGTGGGGATTCTTAGGTTTGGGTTTTGGTGTGCTTCTGGGTGGTGTCCAGACCGCGCTACGCGGGGTGTGTGAGATTCGACATCAATGGACTCGCTGCTATAGGGGGGCAGTTGGTGCATCGAGGGGGGAAGGATGGACGTGCCTTGCTAAAGCTGGAGAGCTCGCGCCTAACACGATAACATTACAGGAAATTCAGGGCGGTGTGGGAGGAGCTGCTGTAACGCCATAGCGAAGAGCCTTGCATTGCCTTTTCTTCGGACGTTCGCGGTGGGTGGCGGCGCGCACGGCGGGGGCGCGACCGACAAGTATGCATAACATCCAGAAGGGCATAAGTAGTTTCTTCTTGTGTCGGATTTCTCACATAAAGGGAAACAACTGGCTCGTGTCCCCCACAGCACCGGTCCGGAATATGCGCCACGCGTTAAACGAACAGACCGTAGGCCTAGAGCCACGCAGCTCAGCATGGAAAAACGTACGGGTGTGTCAGACCGAATTCGTGCAGTGCGTATGCGGAAACCGCGGGCTTCCGTGTCCCGAAAAACCAGTAACCCCCTGATTGATCAATCATCTTAGGCCACATAAATGTGAACCGCGAAGGAGAGGCCAGGTGGCGTTCAACGCGAAAGTCTCGAGAATGTTCTGGCAGCAGTGGTCTGGTCTTGCCTGAGTGTCGACACCAGGGCGAGGGGCTATCGCGTATCGATCGCGAGGGTTGTATCTCGCGTGTGTATGTATAATTTTTTATTAACTGTTTCATCGTATCGTCGCGCGCGCCCGAGAACGCGGAGACGTGGCCGATAGTTTCTTTTAGAAATAAAGGCCCGAACGCGAAACGTTGCTACAGCGGCAGGAATAAGAGGGACGCGATTAGAGGATATTTTCGAACGGTGGGGACGGGCCAATACGGGACGATGGCGGGTCATTCTATGAGAGCGGACGGGCCCGTTTACTTTTGGTGCGTGGACAATTGAGAGCATAGGGGTTCTGTAGATCGCGACTTAACACCGTGCAGGCCCCTAGTGCGCGCGGAGGGAAGCCGGAAGCAGAACGAGCTAGACCGTCGCCGCCAAGCTATAACACGAGTGAAAAGCTTGAAGATGGTAGATCGGCGTTATTGTACAGCATTGCGGCCCCGGCGATTTCAGAACGCAAGAAGGGGGTATTTTGTCTGGGTTGCCTGAGGAGGCCGAATTTCCCGGGCTCGTCAACTTGTTCATTGACCCTGGATTGCAGGACTTCAGTTGTAGGGCCGGCTGCAATGAGCCCGCTCTGTGGGGATCGATAGGGGGCTCAGCCGTGGTTCTTGCGATGGCAGTCTGTCTGGTTCGACAAGAAAATGCAGAACCGGAGGGACGTCAAATGATCTAGGAACACACGCTCACCGCCTCACCGCTCACGCTCACTCTGAGTCAACTCAAAGTCTCTCTCTTAAGTCCGCCAGCGTCGTCTAGGTCCCAACCCTGCGTGCAGCTACGCCCAAAACAGTCAACCTGGATGGTTTCACGGTACGCTTCGCGAACGTGCTCGAAGACAGGCTGCCGAAGGAGGGACGGATGGTTCTGCCTCTGCAGCAGGACGTTCGCACTTCGGGGAAAGGACCTGCGGTAACTGGACCGCAAGATGCGTCTACGATGGCGTCTATTGAGAGCCTCACGCAGCGCCAACGGAGGAGCATGCACGTGGAGCCGAGCGTTGGCATGCCAGAGTTGCGAGTTTGGAAGTACTTATGCCCTGCCGAGCTGCAGCCGCCGAAGAGCGGCAGGAAATGTACGTGTCAGGATTGCCAGCGAGAGCCGACGAGCAGCCGCACCTGGGATGTCTGTAGGCCTCCAGCGTACATATCTGGTCGCGCAACACGAGCCTCGAGACACCGTCGACGCCGCAGAGGATCATGGCCCTGCTTGCGAATGTGTGATGCGCTCTCGGCCGTCCGTTGAGGACGATGTCTGCGGGGCTCGGGGTGACTTGCTCGGCATGAAGGGGTCAAGAGCGCACACTACGGTCACAGCGGCTTACCGGTCTTTTTAATGCTGCCCAGCGACACGCCCGCCAGATTAGACGTACATAGATCACGAGGACGGGACGGCGCGCGTCCCCCCCCCCCCCGCTCCATTCGCAGGCATTTTGGCAATCGCGAAGAGAGCGCGAGACTGTGGTATCCGCACGGACAAAAGTGCCAAAATCTACGGCCAACGCAAGACCCCAGTTCTCGCTCTCACTTGGGCCGCGATGGTTTAGACGCAGGCGGTCCATGAGACTAAAGCTCTGCACGAGTCGGGTCACCCATGCCGCACCCCCCTTCTTTTTTTTTCTGGGTACTTGTGGGTAGAGCCGTGGGAAAAAACCCGTGGGTATATGATCCGTGGATCCGACCCGTCACCTGTGGCCATGAGTCAGTGGCAGATCTGGGTCAAGGCGTTTGAATTTGAGAAAACCCCTTCATGGGTATTCATAGATTGCTCATATAATACTTGTATGCATGTTTCAGGTACATCAATATGCCATTATCAATGGTCAATATATGTATATAATATATCATACATACCTCACTACAGCCATGTCAGCCTTTATCTTAAGCATTTTCTGACAGGTAGACCCGTGACCCCGACTCATAAGACTTGGACTCGTGGGTCACAGGTGATCTGTGCCCAAATACTCGTGTGTTGATCTGGGTCGCAAGGCCTTAGAAATGCCACTGACCCGCCGGGCCTACGGATCCGAGTCGATCCGCAGGTAGACTCGTGCAGAGCTTTACATGAGACACTGGACCGCGGGTTGTTCCGATGTATGAAGGGCCAAGAGTCTTCGGTGACACGGTCCAGCCATTAAAAATCAATCCATCGATTGTTGAACAACTTGTAACTGCTTTATTTTTTTTTTTTTGACTACTAGAGACCGCGTGGTGCCTAGGCGGCGCTGCAATGCCAATATGACTGTGAGCAGTTCAAAATGGAGTAATAGCTGGACAATGTTTCGTGACAAACGCCTCTGCTCAGACCTGGGGAAGCTTGCAAGGAGTAGAAGAATCAGCATTATTGCTGGATCCCAGCTTCAGACAAGTGAGGTCTATGTTTTTCTAGTATGGCTTCGAGTCGGGGTTGCACTCCAGGCTGTAACGGATAGAGTTGGTTGCGGCGACGAGACACAATACCTACCCACCGACAACATCATCCAGCAGAGTTTACCTCCTCTCTCTACACACTTGACCCCCTGGGGGGAAGGAGAAAAACTATACATCTTGGCCCTGTGAAATGTTTTCCGTAAGTAGTAGCCTATATCAAATGAATAACAGGATGCCACATCAGAAATTCGTGATGCAGTATTCACAGCTCACTAAACAGGACCTCATTATGAAGATTTCTCTAATGAGGTCGCCCCAGTCCTCAGTCATTTAGAAGCCATGTGCTGTTTCTTGAGGCTGGAACGTTGGCGATACAGATATTGACACGCATAGCTTTTATGGGCCAGTTGTCCACATGTCCAGTCAGCATGTGCACTCGCTACAAATCTTCCAAAAACACTTAAGGCCTCCGGGCTAGTAAGATATATAAATCATAACTCTATAACGCACCCTTTCGCAGTATTTATATTGACCAATTCAGGGTCTTGTTAGAGTCATCGTGAGGCTTGTTGTGATGTACATGGAAAATATTTTCTTGACGACACAACTTGCATTTCACGTAAGGAAATTAGCGGAAGTCATTAAACGTGCAAAACACTACCTTCATCTCCTCCAAATGGTTGCCAGTCGAGCTCCAATATTTCTTTGATGCGCATGTAAGGAAATCTTAGGCTCCTTCGGTAGGCTGTGCACCCTTGAAATACTTGACATTGCGGGACGTCGTTGAGGGATAAGCAACTGCCAACGTCCAGAGTGGAAGCCCAAGGTTCCTTCTGGATATGATATCCTATTAGCTCGGAGCGAAGGCTGTGCCCGCTCGAGAGCTACGAATTACATGCGTATGTACGAGCTAGGGGATAGCACATGCCAGAGTCAAGCGGAAATGGCACGGCACAATGGCCTGGCAGCACTAAACGCAGACTACTATAGGTGTGACTGACTCGGGTGCCAATAGATCACCAGTCTTCGTGTGGGTTTACATCGTGGGACAACCTTCTCTAGATTTCACACTCGTCTCTACCTTGTAGACCTGGAACCATCATTACCCCCACCTTTCTACACGGCCTGGCGTTGCGCGCGTCGCAGCAACAAGAGGCGGTCTGTATGGTCAATAATTGTTTGGCGCACCCCTCCATGGCGGACTCCTATAAGTACCGACCGGAGACGTATGGTGTGGTAAGGCTGTACGCAATGTGCATGAAGTGGAAACGGAGGAGGGTCCGGGAAAATACACTGGAGTTCCCGGGAGTCGATGGGTTCCCGACATGGCGTTAGACCTCGGGTATGGGCGATCGCCACCAAAAAGGCAAGGCTGGCGCCCTACTTACGCGTCGTGACCGAGTCCGTTCCTCGCACGCACCTTCAGCTCACCCTCATCCACTGCACCACTGGTACGTTCCTTGTGCAAATCATCGTGTGTACGAACCCAGCCAAAGAGCTCACTCTACACGCAGTTCGAAAACACATAGACTCAGACAACACGTACTTCTCGCACCGACAAAGGCCGCCCTTCATAGGTCGAATAGCGACTTGAAGCAGTCCAAGCAGGGCTCGCCGGCGGTGGGTTTGAGATCCCAAGACGCATGCTATCCTTCTCGCTCTCAAGGTGAGTGGTACTCCACGATAGCTGCTGCTCCTGGTCATGTTTATTCTAGAGGTCGAATGGCGAGCTCGCCTCGTACCAGCAGAAGATGTCCGAATAGGACGACCATGTCGGCATTGCTATTGCTGGTCTGACGTCTGATGCTACGTGTTCTCAGGATCGCGGAGACTCGCGCATACAGCTTTGCACTACCAATTAACCTCTATATTCAGTAACTTCATGCGTCAAAAAGCAAGGCCTCGCGCCATGGTCTTCAACCGCCCAATCCCAGTCATGACTTGCTCAGATTGCTGACAGTAAGTCCTGGTGGCTATGAACATTGCGTCCGAAATGCTTGACAACTGTGTCAGAGGCCCAAGTAAACACGCAAGAGTATAGGTCGGAGTGTCCATACGGAGTTGGCTTCCTGGGTCATTGGCGGCGACACGGACCGGGCCTCATCTGTATGAATCTCGCCCTGCCGGTAACTTATTAGAGTAGTACGCCCATGCTATTGGCGGCACGGAGTCACAAGCGCGAAAAACTACTTGAGAAGCATTATCGAGAAATCATTGAGTGTACCGTGCATTAATCGCTAAGCGCAGAACTGGGTTTATGACCTTTCTATGAACATCATTTTAGGTAACTAGGAAAGATCTCATCGCCAAGGACTACAGCACTCCGCGGAAAACTCTAACAGCAAGACAAGGAGCCGACGATCAACAACACTTCTCTAGGAATAATCGGTGCCAGCAGCGCGCGCACGAGAAGAACGTGCCTCCGGAGGGCCCCTTCCGCATCGTCGAAGGCGACTGGGTCGATGTATATCTGAAAACAGATGGTCCCTAAGGAGGCCGGGGGTAGGCTCCCGCGCCTGCTGCAGAGGCCCCTGCAGGAGAGGCTGCTCCCAGCGGGCGCAGAGAGGACGACACGCTGACGTCCAGATGACCCTGAAGATTGAAGTGTAGTCCATTAAACTGTATTATTCATTGCGGAACTCCTCGCTATAGCTGTATTACGCCCATTCGACCGTAAAAGACACGTCGGCTTTAGTGTAAACTGAGGTGGGATAGTTTTGTCTAATGTCCTGGTTCGATGTTCGGTGTTCAGTGTTTGAGTCCTTGAGACTTGATGCTCGTAGTTAGAGCTGGTTCGCCATGCCCTAGCAGCCCGCTTCCCGGTCGTCGTAGGGATACAACAAGGTGTACGAGCGTTCTTGTGAGAAAGAGCAAACACTTCCAGCTTGCTGTAGAGCAGCTAGTGGCACCGGGCACGAGGTTAGAGAAGGGTTGAAATGCCCAATAGGACTTGAATATTGGCCATCGCAAATGCCGAAAGTTGCCATGACGGGCGACTCAGCGGCGGGCAGGGGCAGCCCTAAGTAATAGGGTTTCGTGCCGAAAGCGAACATCCTAAGCGCAGTACACTTGCATAGGTCCCGTGATGGCCTGCCATCATTCATATCTAGCATCCATTGAACAGAACGTATAAAGAAATGGGATTGAACATACAGCGAGGCAGCAGATGATATGAACTGAACAAGTGCCGTAGAGTATTTTCGAAGATGTAGTAAATGCGCCACATATAGTCTGACTTGTCTGCCGCTATTCGAGTATTCAACGGAGACGAATAACTCATCTGCCTAGGAGGAGCGTGAGACGACCGCCGCCATGAGGGGGAGGAATATCGTTATGTAGAGCAGTCCAGCGTCGAGACCTTGGCAACGAAAGCAACCTGTGCGAAGTTATGAGCATAATCGCACTAAGAATATAAAAGATGGCCTATTTACTGACCCTTGATAAGGCAGTGACAAGACGATGCCAGCGGCCAGTGCCTCGAGTACCTCGCAAATCGTCTGACAGCTGGATTCTCCAAGACAGCCTTCCACTGCGCCATCATTACCCGTCAGACCCCGACACAGCTATCGGGTTTCGCGTATCTCAGTCCCATTGAGGCGTCGCACATGCGGTATAAAAAACATGCCTGCGTATAGCACGAAGGCCTGTTCCGAGGATGTGCCGCCAGTCACTGGTATTGCGAGGGACTCGGGGAACGGCACCAGGGGTTTCCATAATGCGAATCCTCGAGCCCGGACTTGACCATGTACCAATCCCAAAGCTCCCATGTCAGCGCCGATGAGTAGAGAGCATACCAAACAGGTTCTTTGCGCATGGTTGCTGTGAGGCGTTTCCTAAGAGCAAAGTAGTAGCCTAATGGAAGGACGAATGACAGGCCAGCGATAGAATACGACCCAACACACGGTGACCACGGCCGAAACTAGTGCCCATGTGTAAAATATATACGCTTGAAAAGTCTTCTAAGGCATGATACCATGGTTCATACTATGGCAGTAATACAGTATTAGCACCCTGAGATGCGCTACAACGTACAGTTTGAACTCTGGCGTGAGTTTGTACTTGTCAAATTCTTCCTCCCATTGTGCCCGAGACAGAATTGGCGGCAGCATGCCAGATACAGGTTTCCATTGTCCGTGATACTCAAAGAGCCGGCAGCACTCCGTTGAGGCGATTAAGAGTAACAAACACATCCAACGACGATGACCGCAAATACCAGGGTCACAGAGGACGGATGCAATAACCATATGCCGACGGGGGGAAGGGGAGCAGGACGGGAGCTCTGCAGCGCAGCGGCTGCTTTCTTTCCTCGTCTTTTCAGACGCATTAGACGAAAAGAAGCGAGAGTCAAATGAGGGCTTTGCGCTGGGACAGAGTAGAGAGAAGGCGTCTGCGATGCGGAGGAGGCCACACACTTCGCAGTCCTGCCTATTCCGCCAAGTTCGTGCAGTGGTAAGGTTTGCCTTGAGTACGGAGTGCTAGTTCAGGCTAATCCGCGATTTAGCATTGGCTACTCGCATACCGCGAAGTGATAGCTGGGAAGATTCCTGAAGGCCCTGAGCCATCCTGGTCCATCCCGCGGATAGCATAGTATGCGCCTTGCAGCTAAATGTCCGAGAGGTTCCAGGGGAGATTTGAGAGCAGTGGAGCAGTCGGCGAGGGTAGGGTAGAGCTGAAGCAGGTTTTTAGCGCAAAGCCGTTCATGGGCTAACTTGAAGTCCAAATGACCGACGCGGGGGCGCGTCGCGCGTCGCGGTCTGCGATTGCGTTCACCTGCTCTCGGCCGTCATGCTTGCTCTTAGCTCGAAGACGTTTGGTCCAAACCACCACCTGTTTGTCAAACAAGACTCTTGACTTTCAGAGGCATGCCTGTACCAACAGCCTTCTGGGCTCGATGAGGGAGAGCAGAATAATACACAATGAAACTGAACGATACATTCGACCCGGTACGAGCTTGCTGTACAGGATAGTTTCTGGTGCGTCACTTGTTTCATGTAGATATTCACCCATGTTCAAAGCAGAATGCGCAGGCGGCTGCCTGTACGTTCTATGCGATATCAATAGCGAGCGAAGGCAAGATTCCGAGGGCTATCCACCGTGAAAGCATTACATCGCTTATGTCAACGAGGTGTCTTGAAGAAAGAAATAGAAGGTATTCACGCGTCTGCATGAAGGTACGTATGTCGCTATCGAGAACTTCGATGTCGTTCTAAGCCTCACAAATCCTCAATTTCTAGCTTCGTACCTCCACACACCGCCAGCCCTCATGACGAACGATATAACACCACTCACACGTATGCATTTTTCGAGAAAGCCACCCACCGACCATCACATGAGTAAAATATGCGATAGGGCTAGGCATGTGACGCGGCGAATGATCACCCCCGGTGGTACTGTGCAGTGGTATACACCGAGGCATAGATAGAGTGTGAAGGAGGATGTTTTCATGAGTGCATCACATATGCGTACAGTTGCAAAGGCAAGTCATACTTCAGACCGAGTTAGTCTGTAATAGAACTCCGTCATCAGAGTCAAGCTCAATTCTGCGAATTAAAGGGAAAAGGCATATCCAGTGTCCGCATCCAAATCTTCCTGTGTCTTCTTTGGTCTTTCGTGCCTACGACACGACAGCGTGACTCTCTGATGTTGAGCTGCCCGTCCGCGTGAGGATGCGTCGCTTGAGCGGTTAACCAAGAGCGATTCGGCTGCCTCTCTCTCGTCGGCCGCGGCGCGGGGCAGAGGGCGCGGTCAATGCCTCTCGATTCCAGTGAGGTGGTGTGATTACGTTCTAGAAGTGTTCTTGGTGTGACGCCGTGTGTCGGTCGCATATAATCCGCGCGCATCTTTGACGGGGGAGACGCGTGAGTCGTGGGTACATCTATCGCCCCTCCTCTGCAGGAAGGCGTCCAATGTGCGTTCATCTAAACGGGCTCGTTCGTCAGACTCTCCGCCCGGTCTCGTCCTCCTCCATCCGTCTCCTTTTAGTCCAGGCCAATTTGTCCTCGTCGCCTACTTTCCCTGCATCGACGACTTTGCCATATCTCCGATAGAACTGACTCTCCTTGTTCGCGCCCTTCTTCTTCACGTCGCTTGTTAACGCCCACCGCATCCGAATTATGCCTTTGTCAGGACCCTCGCCCATGCCCAGACTCTTGTTGATTCGATCTTCCGGAGGCCAGAGGGCGATGGGAATGGGTTTAGAAGTAATGAAGCCCTCCTCTGATGGATCCTCGGTGTACGACTTGGGTCAATACCCCAAAAAAAGGCGGCGCGTGCTGCACCCTTACTAGAGAAGACAAGAATGCAGGTCGTGTCGTCGATCCACTCGAGGCGCAATGGGATTGGGCATCAAAATTGAGTCGCATATGCAAAAATGTTTGCCGTGGGGAGACTACGAGATAGGACTGCCGTGTAAAAGGACCGCGTTGTCCCCGTAAAGATGGATCAGATACATCTAAGTCAGAAGGTGAGTGTGTCATCTTGAAGATTTCCCATGGTATGGGGCATGGACAGGTAGACTACCTTCTTCCATGTCGCACAAGTTCCCCCTCATCTTCTTCATATTTGCGCTATAGGAGCAACAGCGGAAACGCGCGACGCGTATATGGAGGTGCATTGAAAGTAGACCCGGAATGGCAGCCGTTTGACTGTTTCGAGTCCGTCATCGCGCAAGCCAATACGTCTGCGTTGCGCGCAATTTGCCAGCCTTTGCAAGTGCCATCCAGATATCAAGTATACACCTTTGTGTAGGCCAAACATATTACGAACTACCGTCCAAAAGAAGATGAGTTGAGCACGCCATTACCAAAGAGGGGGGGGGGGGCTCAACTAAAGCACTGTAGGAGCGTGGTGGAAGCCTGCGGATTAGAGGAATTGGAAGATTCTCTCACTAGGAGAGACCACAGTGTGCCAGCTCTGCAGGGAGTTTCTGCAATAGGATTCTGTGGTAGATCCGCTAGTGTCCATATATAGTGCCACCAAAATACATAAGTGGGAAATGCAGGCTTTTGGAGTTCGTTGTTCTAGTGGAGAGATCCCGAGCCACGTGACAGAGAGCTCGGCTTTGCGTTCGTGCAACACTCCAAAAAAGCGTCATAGGATGTTACTGCTCGCGTGGTATCACTGTAAGGCGTCCGGACATTTCAATCGGAGCGTTCTAAAAGCATCTTTCCGACTCATCCCTTCTCTTCAAGCCCTGAATCGCACTAAACTACAGCTCTGTGTGGTTCGCCATCGCCTCCTCTACGACGCTTGTAAATTCTCAAGTCCAGGTTGTGGAAAACTAATTGGTGGGGTCTCGATGAAGAGCAGGAGGAAGCTGGACTAGCCTCCCATCTGTCAATAGGATCAAACAAGCTGACACAGCATAGAGAATGACTAAATCGTATAACGTGTTCATACAGTACCGCCCACAATGGAAAACACCCTCTCTTTGTTCAGTACGATAGCTAACCTTAAGCGGCCTGCTGTCGAGCATGGGTATACCGACGATATCGACCAGTAATGTCGCCTTGATAAACAAAGATAGACGAAAGATATTTTTCAACTGAACTCCTAAACAGTGTTCGTACAAAAGCAGCGGATCTGCTTATACAGACATCACAATTGACATTGACACATGATGACACTGCTTGACAGTGGAAAGTCGACCAATTCAAGCGTTCATTACACCTTCACAATTAAGAGTTAAAGTTGCATTAACAAAATGGCGGTACATTTACGGAAGAGTCTTCGCGTTTGCTACTCTCTTTCCAACCAGTATCGGGAGAATCAAGAAGTCCCTGCGCACGAGATCAAGGTAATGGGGTGACGGTGGCCAAGGCCCTCGAGTCGTACGTGGTAGTCCCCTTCACCAGTACTATAACGAAGGCTTAATCGTATCATCCCCTCCACACAAGGGAACTCGCATACCGCACGCTAGACCTGATTCACGGCTCGATGTCTGTTCGGACCTACGCCGTAAGACCTACGACCCATATATTGTTCTCAAAGCTCGGGACCATGATTAAGCTTCTCGCTTCGTGTGTGTTAGCTAGTCGGCCAGGCGGTGAAATAGCTAGACGACGGCGTCGCCTGCGATATTATCAAAAGATAGGCACCATCGTACGGAATAAAGAGCGCTTTGTCAAGAGACGTCAGCGAATCATCGGTCCAGATGGGCAGCCACTTTCTGAAGGTGCGTAGTCAGCAACATACCATCGACGTATGCGGCAATTAACCCTCGCAGGCAATCGAGCTTCTTACGCAAATGCTACGTATCTTGTGGTGTGCATAAGGAGAAATACCGTGAGCGTCACTGGGTCCGTACAAGGGTCTCAAGGAAGTTCGCATGAATCTCATTCGTTGATTGCATGAAGAACAGTACATCCTATATATCGTATCAAAGTAGGCCCAGTCCTGTGTACACGGCTGTCAAACTTGCTTGCTATCATCTGACTGCACGAGGAATTAATGTCAAGCGCGAGTTGGCTGAAGGACCCTCAGGCTTGCCAATGAATTCTGGTGGGATAGGTGTCGCTTCACGAAGTTCCGCAAGCATACAACCTCATAGGACGTCTAGAACACATAGCGGAGGAGAAGAACCGAGACGCCGCTACAGACCGAAGAATGAGGCTCGATGTGCGTGCTTGTCTGGTCTGAATCCTGTGGTAGCCGCGGTTAAAGAGTGAAAAGAAAGAAGAAAGTTTTACACTCCATATCCCTGCCTGCCCTAACAACCGCGGTCGCCATATGCGTTGACCTGCAGTCGGGAGGTCTGGGAGAAGATTTCCTCAAGTGTGCACGCGAAAAGTAAGGCTCCGCGAAGCTAAACGCAGAAAGGAGAATGTAAGCATATAGTCACCCTTAATTTCAGGCTAAACATTTATCCTTGTGCGTCAACGCAATGCAAGAAGAGGTCACCCGTGGGCGAAAAACCACGTCCAACAAAGAGCGGAGGCCGTGCATTAGTGCGACTTGCTTAGGACAGCCGCTCCCAAGCATTGCAGAGAAGAAAACGAAGGCGGAAAACGAGAATAAGGCGTACTGCGTAGGTGGTGGTAGTCTGAAGTGTGATACTGAGATTGTATGAGCCTGGGTCTAAACCGTGACTCTCGAAGAAGACAACGCACGTACTGAAGAATGATGCCTAGCATATATTATCAACGTCTTTCTGGTAGCTTTTGGCCACTATTTGTGACCATAGTTTTTATCTCATGACGAACACATCAAATTGCGGTGACTTTCCGGAATTGGGCAGATGACTTGCGCGCGCGGGTGGCAGGACAGCGCGGTGACCTATGGGGCTCGTCTCTTTTACACGTACCAGCTCGTTGCGGCTTAGATCTTGGGCTTCCCTAAGAAGGATAATCCCGGATATGCCTTTTTCCATAACTTACTCTAATGATCCAAAGCCCTAGAAATTAGTCTGCCGATAACCAACATGCACAAAAATCCTTTTGCCCCTGCCTCCTCCATCGGCGTACAACCCCCAGCAGCAGCCCCCGCTCCCAACGGGCAGGCCCCCCACCTCCACCACAAGCCAACACAGCCGGACTACTTCTGCATACTGGGCTGCTGCCGCAGCTTCGGCGGCGCAGAATCCTCAGGCAGCTGCCACTCAGGCGTATAACCCACAATGGTCCGTTCCACAGGCACCTCAGCCAGCCGTACCGCGGCCACCTCCGTGAAACAATCTGCGTTATACGCGAACTACGGCTACGGAAATCAAACACTGGCAGCAACAACAACAGCGTCTCCACAGCAACATTTCCAACCTCCCCACCCGTGGTTCACCGCCCATCCGCCTCCCTTCCCAGCCTCAACAGGGGGGTACAACCCGATACCTCCCCCAGCCCTCAAGCAGCTTCGTACCAACAGCCTTATATGATACCTCAGGCAGCTCCTCAGCATGTAATTCCTCAGGTTCCATACACGCCCCAGGCTCCTTCGGTTCAGCCTTTCCAGCCTCAACAACAATTCTTCCCGAATCAACCACAGAACAGGAATAATAACCGCAATTTCTACACCAGTCACCCTCTCAGCATCTCCCTCCAGCCAAGAGACCGCGCTTCGATGGACCCAATCAGCAACGCGGCCCTCCGCCGCCACCACCTCAGTTCCAGCCACCGCCCGCCACCACCTGTACAACAGCTCCCAACCGGACCGAGCGGCTCGGGCATTGGTGTGAACGGACAGAACTCCGGACACGGTAGAGGCGGTGGCCCTGGAGTCAATCAACTTCCGCTTGGTGGCAACCGTGGAGGGTTTGGGGGTGGTCGAGGTGGTAACATGGGCGGCGGAAGGGGCCGAGGCGGAGGGTATGGGTATGAACAGGGGAGGTGGACGAGGTGGACGAGGTGGTATGATGTATGGCAATATGGGTGGAGCGAGGAGGAGGACCCAGCCAGGGAGGTAGTTTCAGAGGTCACGGGAATCGTGGTTTCGGTAACAGAGACAACCGAAGAGGTGGGTCTTTCAATGCCGGCCCAGGTCAAAAACTTCCCCCACGGGAATCAGTCCCAGCACCAGCCGTCCAAACAGTCGCAGCAGCACCATCATGCCCAACAGAACTTCTCTGGGTCGTTCCGAGGCCGGAACCAAGGCTATGCCAACAGTCAACGGCCGAGGTGGAAGACATGACCCCAGTCCAGCTCACAAAGACTCTTCCGTATCTTCTGCTGTCTCCCGGCTCTGGTAAGAAGGAGGAAAATCGTCGGACTCTCACGGATTTCAAGATTATTGGGCTCGAGATTCAGGACCTGGGTTGGACTTGGGGCAGTGTTCCGAAAGCTGCTAGCTCTACCGGAGTCAAAGAGGGCAACCTGACGACTCTAAGCTGTCTGTGTTGGCTGATGCCACAGAAAGTCAGTCTGACGAGCAGCGCACCTTGCGGAATCTCAGGCTGGTACTGAAGGTCCAGCAGATGCTGCAGATACGGCTACCTCTGCCGCAGAGCAGTCTATGGTCTCCGACACTTCCACAGTGAAAACGGAGACCAGGTCGTCGTTGCCTCCCCCACCGTCCCGCATTCGCATTTACTTCCATACGCCTGTGACCGCTGATGATGCGCATGCGTTGTCTTCGCAGCCGTCCATCTCGCATGGCTCTGTTTCCGAATCCAGCATTCGCAAGGGGAAAGCGCAAAAAAGCTCGAGGATGACGACGATGGGGATACCGAAGATGGACGCGGTCCTCCCCCTCCGCCGCCCCAGCACTCTGGTCTCGACCCTGAGGACAGATGCTAGCACTAGCCATGATTTTGAAAGTGCAGACGCGGCTGCTGGTGGGGACAATGCTTCCCAAGGAGGTCGCTGAGACTGGGAGCGAGGGAGACTGGCTCATGGCTGCTATTGGAAACGAAGATGAAACTGAAGGTGGTGATGCGGAGAATCACGAGAGTCAGGACGCAGGAGACATCGATGCTGAAGGGGAGCCAGACGATTATGATGGTAAGCTTCTTGTCATTTGGTGGAGATCGTGGAATGTGTGGACGCAACGCTTTCCTTTACGGCTGCGTCCTCACTGCTAATTGCTTTTATTCTCGAAGGCAATGACTATGATGAAGTGGACGCTCAAATGGAGATGGTGGACTCGGACACGTCCCACTTCTTCGCACATGGTCGCGACAGTGGCAGTATGCCACCAGGCTTCGGTAGCCATGATGAACCCGCTCACGAGCCTTCTGAGGCACCTAACGGTGGTGGTTCAGACGCGCACCCTCCACCTTCCAATTCGGAGGAGAACGCGCCTACGGCTCCTCCTTCTGAAGCAGCTGAAGCTCATTCTCCTACCCACCATTCTATTGCCGAGCCTGCTGTAGAACCAACGACTCAGTCGATTGCTGATGCTGATGGAAGTTCTAGCTCACAGTCTGAACAGCAGCCCAGTGCTCCTAACGACCCCCCTACTCTACAAGCAATGCCTTCCACGGCTACCGTTCTGGATACGGATGAGCACGAGACACATGACGCTCTTCCTCCAGCCACCGAAGACTTCGACCAGCAGCTCACACAGCCGAACGAGAGCTTCGCGGAGCCCGCACAATTGTTGGAGCAACACCCGGAGAGTCATGACCATGAGCAGTTTGCCATCGTCCGAGACGTCTTCCGTCACGCTGAACGCGTCTCCCATGCCCCCTGTGGCATTATCTGAAGACACAACCCAGCCAATCAAGTTTGATGCTGACAATGGCCACGTTCCGTCCGCCAATCGCCTCTCGATATCGTATGCTGCGGGAAGCCGCCGAATGGTCATTGACTCCGGCGTCGTCGAGAAAATCAAAGTCTTCCGTTCCGAAGCCCGTATCGAGGTATTTATACATGCGCATCAACGAGGAAGGTGGTCACCTCAAAGGCATCTTGGTGTGTTCCTCCTCCCCAATTAATCTATGCGTTGTATTGATGATTCGGACAGGTTGAGGGCACCTCCGAGGGGTCAACATCGTACACTGCTCTCGAGATACCTCAGGACCCCCAAGATGACGAAACCGTCCCACCATTCAGAAAGGCCTCTCTTCCTCTGCAAACAATGCTAGTAGCACATCTCGATCAGGAAACGACCTCTCTCAGAGCCAAGATGGGTCAAGACGGGTGACGTTCAGGACTGGTTGAAGAGCATGTTCGGGCGTATGTTCTGGGTAGCCGGAGACGCCCGCCGACGGCTGGGAGAGAGAAGATCGAAGTGGTCGATCCCGATCCCGTAAGTCGTTCTGCGACGCCCAACTTACGCAGACTGATTAACCTCAGCGCACAGCCACCGACCATCTGGACCGTGCTCGAGGCGTGGGCCGTGAACTCGAACGTGGGTATGCAAAACGAGCGGCAGCGCTTCCTGCGCACCCATATGACGGAGACGGACAACATCCTCGAGATCCTCCTCCGCCTCGTCCGAGGCGAGCGCGCGTCGTACTCGCAGCCCGCGCCCGCGCTTTCCGCGCCGAGCGTGTCCGGCCCGCTGCTCTCTGCGCTCTCGCCTGGCTCTGCGCACGGTGCGCAACAGACGCATGTCTCGCTGGCCGTGCTCGCGATTTTCCGGCTCTCGGTCGAGTTTGCGAGGAAGGCGGACGGAGATGCAGGAAAAGGGGAGGTAGAGGAGCGCGTCGGCGAGATCATACGTTGTTTGCCGTCGCATCTCATCTACAAGAGCCTCGACGGTATCTTCAAGGAGTGGAGAGTCGAGAAGAAGGCGGACGATAGTCAACTACTCTTGTAATCTTGTTCCCTCATTCCCCTGTTGTTATTTTTGCCCCATTGTCACTGTGCAGCCTCTTGTGATTTTTGCAATTCATCTTGCGCACGCATCCCCGTTCACCTGTTTCCACTTGCCAGCAACAGAAAGAGGAAAATGCAAGATCAATTGCGACGGCGGGAGAAGAGAGGGAGAGACAGAGATCCAGGGTTAAAGAACTATAAGCTACAAAGAAAAGAAAAAAGCAACCAGGCAGAGCGCGACAAAATGACACGAGACAGCATGACCAAGATCGAGAGAGAGATAAAAAGGGGGTACAGAGGAAAGACGTCTCAGGCATACCGTATCGTATCTCATCGTCAAACGCGTGTAGTCTATGGGCGGGGATAAAAAAACAAAAACACGAGCTCCTAACGAGCTCGGCAGGGAGCATGTGGGCCGGATGACAGGACTCGACTCGGATCGCCTCGCGGCGCGCGGCGGGGAAACTCTACTTCTTCTGTTCCCAGCCAACAGGCCGTCGTACCCCAGTCTATCGCCGTTGAGCTGCTGATGGGGGTGATCGTGGTCGGTGAAGATCTCCTTGATCTTGGCGAAGATGCTGTTGCGCTTCTTGCGCGTCGTGCCGCCGCGCGAGGGGGTCTCGAGCACGCCGTGCTCGTCGACCGTCCCGCGTGTCGAGATTGAGACGGAGGACGACGATCGGCGCGAGTGCCGCCCGAAAGACGGGAACGCGTGTTTTTTTCTCCTTGCGCGGCGAGGTCTGCGGCGTCGAGGTGGCCGACACGGATGGTGGGGGCGTTGTCTTGCCGTTGCCGTTTGCAGCTGGGGTAGTAGGAAGAGGGACCTCGGAGGGTGTGGGCAGTGGTAGGGCGATCGTTTCTGGTTTCGACTCTTTGCCGTTGACTGCGGGTTTAGCCTCTTCCTTGCCGTTGACAACGGGTTCAGCCTCTTCTTTGCCGTTAGCAGTAGGCTTGGCCTCCTCGTCACCATTAACAGCAGGAGCGGGCTCTTGCGCTGCAGCGACAGCCGGTGCTTCCGCAGCTAGCTCTGGAGAAGTTCCGTTCGTAGTGGGAGCGTCCTTGGGGGAGAGTGGGATCATCGGTATATGCGTGGATGCCTCAGTGGTGCCGTTGAGAGTCAGAGCGGTATCCACGGGAGGAGCGGGGACATGTGTAGATGCCTCGACTGCACCAGACTCGGCAGTCGCGGAACCTTCCACCACCTTGGTCTCGGGGGTTTGACCGTTCGCCACAGGGACAGTAACAGGGGTATGAGTCGACGGTTCCACTGCCGCCGCGGCCGGCTGACTCGTCGTTGATCCTTCAACAATTGTCGTCTCAAGCTGCTTGGCCTCCTCTGCGGTGTTCAGCGGCAGTATAGGGACCGGGACGACGGGAGCTGCGGGTGTCTCTTCCACCGGGGCGGGAAGGATAGCCTCTGCCTTGATCTCCTGTTCCTCTACGACCACCTCGCCTTCTGCTGTCTCGGTGATCTCTTCCGCTTCCTCGATGACCTCATCGACCTCTTGAGCTTGGGGGTACAGGTTCCAGCACCTTCTCGACCATAGGAGTCGCCGCAGGAGTCTCGGTAGTACCAGGCGCGATCGCCTCGACCATAGCGACTGCTGCCTCCTTGACTGTTGCGAGCAGACCGTTTGCTTGGCCCGAGGGGCAGCGTCGGTACGATGAATGTCGCTCTGGAAGAGGGGTGGGTGTTTCAGAGCCACTGGGCGTTGGGGGCTTTGCGGGCGAGTCAAAGATGTTGTTCAGATTGCCCGACGAGTCATACTCGGTGGGCTGGCCGTCGACGACTGTCCAGTGTCCATCAACGACAAACTTGTAGTGTACACGGCTATTCCAGGGGACCTGTACGGTTCCCTGGAAGCCATCGCCGTGGCGAGCGAGGTATCGTGAGGCAGACCACTGCTCAGAGTGTTAGCTGCGATGCCAGGACGCATACAATCACTTTTGACTTACGCCATCGAACTCGCCAGTGACGATGACTTCATTTGCCTCATCGTGCGGCCTGTGGGGGGGATTTGATGAGGATATTGACACTGTGAGGGACTCGGTCGAGTACTCACCATCTGAAGATTGCTTCGTGATACTCGGGGGTAGACATGGTGGGGTGAAGATGGATTTGTACGAGCGAAGGCTGAAGCTACAGCAGCTGAGTAATTAGACAACCAGCCGGCTGGGATCTGCGTGATGATTAAGCGCCTGTAGTCACCGGGGGACAACAGCGTCGAGAGGGCCTGCTCACCGTGGGGGGTCGTGAGGGGTCGTTGGCGGGAATAAGATACGGGCGGACGGTAAGGAGGCGAGCAGATGGGAGATATAGTTATTAAATAGGGCGTGGTTGGATTCGCGCAGGGCCGTGAGAGATTCCCGGACATGAGGCGGCTCAGGCGCGCACCCTACACGCCTTCCCTTTCCGTGCCAGCCTTTGCGCTTTCGCACTCCGCGAGCTCTCTTCCCCCTCGGCCTCCCGACTCGACCCCTCGCTCATCACCACGTTTTCGATGCTCGAGTTCGCCATGGACGAACAATTGGACGCTATCGACCCTCTCCGCCATCTCAGACAGGACGACGAGCTCGACATCGTCCCCGCCCAGCCCCCCTCGATCCACAATCAGACTCTCGAGCTTGCCTTCCCCTGCCGGCGCACCCAACCCTATCTCCATACGCCTGCTCGTTGACTCGGCGTCGCCCGGGTGCGGCGGCATTGTCTTGGCCTTTGCCGGATAGAGGTCGGTTCTCGGACACCCCCGCCTCCTCCCTGATCACTGCGTTTACACGACGATCTTTGGCTTGTGCTATAGGTCTTTGTCCACCTACATCGCCAGGCGGGCTCCCTCCATGGAAAGAGTGTGATAGAGCTCGGTAGCGGCACAGGCCTCGCGTCGGCCATCGTCGCAAGGCATGCTCGGGAGCAGTGGGGACGTTTGCATCACGGACCAAGCGTACGTCTCGGTCTCTGTTACGCGCCGCTCTGGCACTGAGGGGCATCTGTCAGGCCTTTACTCCCAATCATGCAAGGAAATGTGGCAATGAATGGCCTGTCCCAGCTGTGTATCGAGCACGGGAACTCAATTGGTTTCTTCTCCCCTCGACCTTCCCCTCCTGTGACTATGCTCACATTGATCGAGTAGGGGAGAGCCATTACCGCCACATTTACCGGCCCGCACTTTGTGACTTGATCTTAGCCGCCGATTGTGTGTATTTCGAGCCAGCGTTTCCACTCCTGGTTCAAACTCTGGACAATCTTGCGTCTCGTGGTGATCCCAGAAATCTTATTCTGACTTACAAGAAAGTCGGAGAAAGGTAAGCCCTTCATTGAAGTAAGCTCGGGAGCATCACTGAGCAAATGAACTGAATAGGCTGACAAGAGGTTCTTTACCATGCTCAGAAAAAGTTCTCCCATGGGTGGAGGTGAGGTGCCGACTTATGATCTCAACCCGACTCTCACTAATTTCCGCTGTAGATAACGGACGATCCAGACAGGCCAAAATATTCTCAAGACGCAATAACACTACTACGGCTTATGCGCAGGCATTGACGCAACATCTTCCCTGAATGCACTTTGTGGCGCTTCTGAAGACATCAGAATGCACTGTGCACTGGTTTCTCAAGGATTCGAGTACAGATGCGATCTCGAGTGGCTACATCATAGGAATGTGTAACAGTTGTTGTCTAGTACTATTGTAGTGTAGGCGATATATATTTCGATGAAGCTGGCTTAAAGAATCTTCATTTCGAGACCGTCGGATCCTCGGAATGGACCTAACCTCCGATGACCACCTGGTACCCTGCGCGCCTAACGCATAATGAGCCCCATCAAACGCCGGCATTTGGCGTCTAGCGCCGGCGGACTATACGGGTCGTAACACGGACACCGAGGGCCAACGCTGCCTCTACCTCCTTGTTCTCTTCCCACCACCTTCCAGCCCCATCCACTCCCCTTGCTAGACATGGTGGAGACACCCGCCCCCTCATGGCTTCCTGCAAAGGAGCGATTCCCAGTCAACATGGGACCGTCCTTCACAGCGCACCATGAGTTGCGTAAGAATGAGCCACCACCAAATGCCCGACACGAGCGTCACTACCATGCATTACGATGTACGTTATGTGTTTACATTCGCGAAGTGAGGGGCTTATAGATACGTGTCTTAGGCTCGTTCAAGCCCGGTGCGGTAACGTCGCGAAGCCTGGAGCAGTGGAGTTTACCAAGAAAGAGGAAAGACGGCTTGTACAGGTCGAGCGTGCTTGTCTGGTGTGTCTATCTGCGTCTTTGCGCTATATATGTGGACTGAGTGTGTCTGTTAGAACAGTGACGAGGCTACGTGTTCAAAGGCACAGACGATCCTGCCCAGGGATCTAGACTATATATTAATTTTCGATGAAGAGACAAAGGTTGGTGCCGGCACGTCGCCGCACGTGCATCCGATCATGCTGGACCTTTGCAAACTCCTAGACATTCACTTGGGAGAAGTTGGATTCCGTGATGAGCATCCAATTCGACAAGAAGATACCCAAAGAGTATAGGACGGCTGGATCGCGTGCGTACATAACTTTCTCTAGTACTTCTGCCTAATGCATTGCTCGCAGCCATGTCTTCAGGACAGTCTACTTCGGCGCCGTCTCCCGACAGTATACCACTGGCCCCAGAGTACTGCGAAGAAGCAGTCAGCCCGAATGGTCGCGGAACAGCGCGATGCCGAGACGCGCGGAGCGGACTCCGAAGGCGCGAGTAGTGAAAAGCTCCGGAAGACGTTGTCAAGAAACCTGTGGGGTGGGGACAAAATCTAATCTCGAGAAAGCAAGGGAGCTCGCATTCCGTAAGACGAAGAAAACCCGCTCCGCCTCAGCCAAGTCGTAAAGAAGAAGGTGAGGCCAGTGAGGGGGAAATCGTTGAGAGTCCTCGCATCGCTGCAGCACCCGCACGCGGGGGACCACCAGCAACTGCGTCAACGCCGCAACCAGCCAAAGTTGGACCGTCCAGAAAGACCGTTTCCGAGCGCGCTGCTGCAGAGCGTAGGGCGGCTGCTGCCGCTGCACAGGCCAATGCAGCAGCGTCTGGCCCACCTCCGGCTCCGATACCTTCGCTCCCGCCTAAACCGCCCGCTCCCACCTCACTGGCACAGAAGGTGTCTAGCCCCAATGTCAACAACAAGCGACCCGCTCGCGAAGACCCGCCATCGAAGCCATCACCTCCGAAACGCGCAAAGGCGTCCCCGCCTCCGGGGTCGATGCGGACTCCTCTTCCCAAGCCTAAGAAGGAAGAGCCGAAGCCCAAGGAGAAGAAACCCGTCGACCTCGCTTTCCCGGGAGGTGGACCAGAATTTACTTTACCTAGTGCCCTCGCTGCCCCAGCTCCCAAACCTGCGTCCCTGGCGTTCCCTGGATCATCTGCGGCGGCGCCTTCGCTCCCTTCTGCGCCCGCATCGTCCAATCCTGTCGTGGCGGATGTAGACTCCGAGGAAGAAGAATGGGACGATGTCATCGTTCCTGCCGCCAGCCCTGCTCCTCCCTCGATATCGTTGTCGCTTCCTGGACCGTCACGTACTATCACAATGGAAGAGATCGAGCCTGAGCCGACTGTGCACCGGGAAAGAGCCAGAGGAAGAAGTCGACATCAACATGGACATGTTTGCAGAAGTGGAGACCGGGTATGAACAAGGGAGGGACAACCATGTGGACGAGGACGACGATTTCCTCACCAAGGCGCTCGATGAGGAGGAGGAAGACGACTTCCTCACGGCTGCCATCTCATCCGCCGTCGAGAGCCAGCCGATGCCTAGCGATCGCCAGTATACTGTCTATGGAAGAGCTGATAGGTGCACAGGGTGGAAATAACGCAGGATGAGGGCGGATTATGGGGCGGCGATGACGACGACTCGAGCACTGATGACAGCGACGACGACTAAGTCTCGCGCACACAAACACTGCCTGACGGGATGTATGAACATTGGATCTGGACCACTTGTATACCATCATAATACTTTCATTGTTTTAACTTCTGTCATTTATCATCTCGACAGACCACTCAGATCGCTCATGTGTTTTGTTCGCTCTCCAAATGTAATGTATACACTAGACGTGGAGTACAACAAGCTCTGGGAGCAAGGACAGGAGGAATTATCAGCAAGGTATCACCAAAACTAGCAATGAGACAACATGGTAATGACGACGCAGGAAGTGTCCGAAAGAGTCCGATTCTCTAAACAGGTCCTCAGGACCACTGTCCATCGACAACAATGAAAAGCCAAATGAAAGCGATGAGATTAGACACTCGACCAGCCGAGGATGGTCACGGAAACCGTCGCTGGAGGGGCCGGTGTACATGTTCGGGCCTCCGGGCGCAAGGACGACGGAGGTCGATCCAGACGCAGCGTTGTTGCTGCCGCTCGCCGCGGTGGCAGTTGCAGCGGCCGCACTGACGGTGAGAGTCCCGGTGGGCTGCGCGCTCGCGATGATGGAGCTAGCCTGGTCGGGTGTGATGGTCGTGACGGAGCTCGACGTGACAGCGGACGCGGACGCGGTGCTGCTGCCGGACGAGCTCGAGCCGGACGAGCCGCCGCTCGGGCGCGCGAGGCTGCCGAGCATCTCGGGGACGGTGTCGATGTACGCCATGGTCGGGCCCGCGACGATCGAGTTTGTCGCCTGGTCGCGGATGTTGTTCGCGAGGGGCTAGGCCGTCGGAGGTGATGTAGAGCGCGACGGGGCCGTTCACACCCTGGGGCACAACGCACTGCGAGAAGGGGAGCGCGATGGAGAAGGGCGCGCCGCCGAGCATCATCTGGCAGAAGAAGTTGTCCGTGCTGCCGTTAATGGCGGTGGACGAGAACGTCAAGGAGGTGCCGGGGGCGACGATGCCAGTGTTCGTGATCGAGAGAGTGGGGTTGGCTGCGTGAGAGGTATGATGAGTCAAATTTGAATGTGTCATTTTGAGCGTGACATACCAGGGACACCGACGTTGCAGCCGGAGATGAAGGGGCTGGCAACAGCAAGCACCTCTGAGGGAGAGAAAGCGACGTCAAATGCCTGGGGGATGGCACTACCACCGCTGAGGACGTTAAGGATCGTCTGGTGGCGGGCTTCAACTGTCAAGATGGAGCCGGCCGCGGTCAAGAGAACGGGGTCGTCCAAAAGGTGGGCGGCGCCGAGGTATGCAGAGACACCGAGGTTCTCAACGACACGAGCGGTAGCAACCCATGGTCGTGACGTCCGTTAGCACGGACTGGAAGTTAAACTGGCATCCGGTGATAGCAGAGCTTCCCAGTGACTGAAGCGTTGACTAGGGGGAGGGTCAGTTCGCTGGAATTGTAGTGTTCTGGAATAAACTTACCTCGAGGACGGGACGAGTGCGTTGATTCATCAATTTGAATGGCCGTAAATTGTTGGATGGCAACCTGAGCAGAGGAAAAAGCCTGCTGAAATGAAATCGGTCTCCTGGAACGTCTGGAGCGCCTGAGTGTAAAACTGCGTCTCGAGCTGCTCGAGGACGTTGGCGAACTCTGCATCCCCCACCCGTCGGTCAGACTGATATACTGCATAGTAATTCATTGGGACTCACGGAGCACCAAAAATGTCGTTCGCCCGACGCTGTCCGCTTCAAGGGGAGCGCCGAGACGAGGAAAGGAGCAGCGAGAGCAATGAACGAGGTCGAGAAGCGCATCGTGAAACCTTGAGCTGGTGCTGTCAAAGCAACTTGAAAGAGAGCCTGCCGGAGAGCGAAAGTCGAATTAAACGAAAAGGAATGACCAGGGGCGCTACCGGGCAGCCCTAAACCTGAAAGAAAGAGAAAATTATTCGGAGTTGCTTGAAACAGCCAGTGCTGTTTTACTTACCGTAGGTAAAGGAGGAAAGGAAGAAGAGAGAAAGGGGATGGACAGCGACCAACGCCCTTGGCGACATCTTATACTCGCGAAATTCGATCGCTGCCGCCGCACGGGGAAACCGGTCTCGATCAATTGCACCTTCAGATGCACTCGCCATCACCATGGTTACCCAACAGGCACACTCCGTCCACCTACATTGCCGCCCAGCAAGCACCTCGAGGCGTGCAAACTATATCATATTCGTCCTACTCACCTCCGTGCTATGTCGCGAGGTGGCGTAGACACGGCGTACTACCACGGTCCCCTTCCTCGAATGCTCGGCACCAGTACACACTCACGAATATCGCCTTCCCCCCCGGTGATGGGTTTTAGACGGTATCTGTAGGTGTCGAGCGTTCGCGTGATCGTTCACCTAGGAGGTGGGCCCGCTATTTCGGTACGCCTCTCAGCACCTTCCCAAGTCCTCGGGATAACGCACAGGACTATCAGCCCACCAATTGCATTGCGGCTACGGTGCGAATCACGACAAAAAAAAATGTTAGAATCACCCAGCTTCCCATCATGCCAACCGGTATCCAATCATGGTCTTCAGAGCTCCTCTCCAGCTACCCAGCGCGAGACCATGGCGAAGGATTCTGCAGGCTTGTCGTGAGGAAACTGTCGGGTAACCACAGTCAGCAAGCCTATCGCCGAGACCCCCGCTCCCCGCATGCAAGCTCACCCATGTGCTCCCGCTGCCCTTATTGTAGCGAACGTCAACGCTCCGGATTTCTTGTCTCTCCGTCATGCGCCTTCTTTCGTCCACGACCCAAGTCAACGCCATTCCGCCGTGTTATAAGGCTTCTTGTCCAGTCACTCCACTCCAGCTTATCAACCCACAGTTTGTTCGCGACCCAGTTACACTGCCAGTCGTAGGTGCCTGCGTAGATGAGAATGGGGATGCCGCGCTCCAGAAGGCCCGAGACGTAAAACTGTGCGGGGACGGCCCACTTGTCCATGTGCGCGTTTGAAGTTCGTCCCGACCTCGCGACTGCAGGCCGTAAAGTTGTTGGGCGTCTCAACGCCAAGTAGTTCACGGACATCGGGCCTATTAAGATAGTTTGTAATGACCGAGTTCTCCAAATAGCATAAAGAGTCGCCGAGACACATCTATCCCACACATAGTGAGTAGCTGATCACAATATCGCCTCGATAGTAGCCAGCTTGGATACCGACCTTGGAGACGTCATACACGTTCCGGCCTGTCCGTCGTTTGAGTCATCATAGTGTCTTACAGACCACGATTCACGTGACCACTGTTCCAGTATCCCGGTTGCATCTGAGCTGGGAGTCACAGAAATCCACAGCCGCTCGACAGTCGATGTGCATCGAAGGAATCAAATACAACCCCTACGCATAGCGGCGTTGCATCGAGGAAGCTGAGCAGACGTTGATCAGCACCAGGTCCTCAAGGCTCGGATCAGGCCTACCGCGATCTTCATCTGTACACAGGTGCTGATTTTTTGGAACGGCACCTCCAGTGCAGATATGCCACACTCGATTTCGTAGCGACCGTCATAGAGGCTGACAATCACGGTTCAGAACAGGTGCATCACACTGATCCTGCTCCAAAAACTTACGTCGACACATCTGTGATGCCATTGCAATGAGCACACTCTTGAGGTTGATGGTAGAGAGCCCCTTCGATTGTGCAAGTCTGTTCTGATCGTGGATGTAGCTAGCAAAGGTAGGGAGATATCGGCCCTAAACACAGAAATTCAGCACGGTCAATAACAACGTAACAAAGGCGCAAGAGGGTGCCGTACGCCATATGATTCTCCAGAGAGATGAATAGGACGACCTGAGAACTGAGAGAAAGTCTCAAAGAAGATACTGATGAATGCGTGGGATGTTCTTGGCCGCAGCTTCAGTGGTTTCCACCGTCTCACCATAGTCCGCATACGAGTATCCTACCCCAACGCTGCAACAGGTCGATCTTGCGGGCAGTCCGGGCTGCGGGAAGAGTACTCACGGTTGATCCAGAAAGAAGATATTTGCTTCGTTATTCCACGAATAGGGGTTCCAGACGGTACCCGATTAGACGATACGTTTTTTCATGTCGATACTGCACGGTCCTAGGACGAATGAGAATTCACATTCAATACAGTCGCTTCTCTACGTTACCTAGTTCCATGAGAAGGCCCACATTGCGGAAGAGCATCCTGGCCCTAGAAGAACAAATACTTCTGTGAGACACATCTACCTTGTATGAGCTACCAACCGTACCGCCGTTTGTATCCACATCATAACATCGTCTGCAGACCTCGTTCAGGGTAATGCCTTGATCAGATAATCTGGTTCAAACCTTTCGCAGGGTTTCTCCTACTTTCAAAGAAGTAGAAGAACATGTGCTTTGCACCATCGTCGACGTCCAGGTATCCGAGTATACACGCTACAGAGAGAGTCGCGGCCATGTTAGAGGACGCATATACACGCAATTTGGCGAACTCACTTGACAGTCGGGTCACAAAACTCTGTCTTCTTGATGGCGCACTTGATGAGCACGGAACTCTGGATGTCTCAAGGTCGTATACTCGTCCCTGCGAAGTGACTGAATCTGACAAAGTCTTTAGGGTATCCGTCACATCATCCGCAGTTGCAAAGCTTGCTTGGAGCAGTGCCGCTCCCAATAGACTTATGAACGTCCAGAGGCCCTTCATGGTCGAGTGCAAGACAGTTTTGTCATGATATCGCGTTTCTCAGCGCAATCAACGCGTCCATGCCGTCCCGCGTGTGCCTGTGAAGGACGTCAACATCAAATGGCAAGCGCCTCGGCGTCTGCCAGGCCAGCGGGATCCTTCCGTTTCTGGACGCGAGTCTCACGCCCTTGCCTCGCGAAAACCCAAAAATTTCTGTCGGGTTCATAGCACTTCACTGCTAGCTACACGACTGTCGGGGGACGCAGCGCCGGCCGTCCGCTCGTTTCCATCCATTCTCTTTCACCCCTCATAGACGACAAAAATGCTCATCCTCTACGAAACGTCACTTGGTTACTGTCTCTTCAAGGTCACCGACTCGCAAAAGCGGAGAGCGATGATGTATGGCAGGAATTCGAAACTCCGGAGAAGGCAAACAAAATTGTATGGTCTGCCTAGCGTGAGAGATGCTTTGAGCGAGAAAAAACTCATACGTGTCTCGTTTTCCAGCTTGAAGCTTCAAGTCGCTTCACACCGGTTCACTTCGACCGCCTCTGCCGTTGAAGACTACACCGCAATGAAGGAGGGAAGGAGGGGAAAGCTTGGCAAGGGCTTGAAGCAGTTTTTGTCAGATGAGATCGTCAAACAAAGGGAAAGGGAAAGGAGTCGCTGCTGGTGGCCGACCGGCGAAACTCAGTAAGCTCGGGTCTGCTCGGTCACATCTCGCTTCTGCTGAGCGTGTCTCCCTAGGTCACTCGATCGACAAAAAAGCTGGGGTATCAAAGTCACGGCCGAGCACCATCCTGAACTTTACTACGGTATTCGAAACCAGCTCGCCAGTCTCCTTGATGGTCTTGACCCAAGGATTTGGCGACCATGAGTTTGGGTTTGTCTCACTCTCTGTCACGGTATGTATCAATGCACCTTCCATCCGCATACATTACATCCTGACTATCTACTTAGGTTCACAAATGAACAGTTCTCGCCAGACAAGGTTGACACACATGGTTGTACAAGCTGTCGCGCTTCTCGACGACCTTGACAAGGAAATCAATATCTATGCTATGCGTGTCAAGGAGTGGTACGGTTGGCACTTCCCAGAAATGGGTAAAATCATTGTCGACAACCTTGCGTATGCCAAGGTCATTAAGGCTATGGGTATGTTCCCATATGCATATAATCTGTTCTCTCGGTTTCCTTACCATTCATTAGGTTTCCGAACGAACGCTGCGTCGACCGACTTCTCTTCCGTCCTCCTGCCCGAGGACCTTGAGGCTACCGTAAAAGCAGCCGCCGAGATTTCCATGGGTACAGAAATCTCCGACTCCGATATTGCACACATACACTCCCTCTGCGACCAAGTCATCGCGATTTATGCATACCGAGCGCAGCTCGCAGAATACCTCCGCAATCGCATGTCCGCGATTGCACCCAACCTGACCGCACTCGTCGGCGAACTCGTCGGCGCCCGCCTCATCAGCCATGCTGGCAGCCTGCTGAGTTTGGCCAAGCACCCTGCGAGTACCGTTCAGATCCTGGGTGCTGAGAAGGCACTCTTCCGTGCGCTGAAGACGAAGCACGACACGCCGAAATACGGTCTCATCTATCACGTACGTTGCCTTCCTTTTCTCCTCGGGCTTCTAACCAACATAAATCTAGGCCTCGCTCATCGGCCAAGCGCCTCCCAAGCTGAAGGGAAAGATGGCCCGTATATGGTCGCCACAAGGCTGCGCTCTCAATACGTGTCGACGCCCTCACGGAGGCCGACGAAAAATCTGAGCCCACAGCACCCTCAATCGGCATCGAGAACCGCGCCAAGCTCGAGGCGCGACTCCGTGCTCTCGAGCAGGGCGGTGACGCGGCTGGTGTCCGCGCGGCGCGGACAGGAATGAAGCAGCAGAAATTCCAGATGAAGGGCGAGACGTCGACATACAACAACGGCGCGGATGCTGTGGACCTGATGCCGACGCAGAGAGAGCCGATGGAAGCTGCGGTGCAGGCTGTGCTCGACGTCAAGGCGGAGAAGAAGAAGGCGAAGGAGGAGCGACGGGCGAAGAAGAAGGCGGAGAAGGAGGCTAAGCCTGCAGATAGTGATGACGAGGATGAGGACAAGATGGACATTGATGAGGAGAGCCCCAAGAAGAGGAAACACGCGGTGGAGGGAGAGAGCAAGAAGAATAAGCACGAAGGCGAGACGGAAGAGGAGCGCAAGGCAAGAAAGAAGGCAAAGAAGGAGGCAAAAGCTGCGAGCAACGGCGGATGCGGAGTCATCGAAGAAAAAGCGAACGAAAGTCGGAAGCATAGTCGCAGTGGTATATATCGTGTGTTTTGTTGTGCTCGTACTTTCATTATATGTATATTCTCTTCTTTAGTACGCTTTGCGCGCAATCCGCCGACGGTACAATTAAGAACTATCTCTACGGCTGGTGTCATATAGCCAGTCCATGATGCGTCATCTCTTTGTGTTGGGTCGACAGTCGAGCATATGTTGGGTGGATGTAGTCGTGGCTCGATACCTACCATGATTTCCCCAGCGGCAACTGCATAAATTAGGCCAGAAATTGGGCAGTCGCCGGCTTCAGCGTGCGCTCTATCGGCCACAAACGCGAATCAAGACATGCGAATTACAGCGTGCATAAGGGTATAGTATCACGATATCAAGAGGCTTATCGTACGCTCAGTATTATCTTGGCCAGGTATCTCGATCCGTGACCACTCATTAATCATGTTTTTAACGTAGATGCTCTTCTAGGGGACTCAGGAGCAGAGTTTCTCTCGTGCTCGTACCGGAAGCAAACAATCTGGGCCGGAGTATCAGCTGTCTCCATGCGTGATGTGCAAAATGGCTCACCTTATTCTGGAGCAAAGTGGGGCACAATCGGTAACCTCCTCATGACCTCCCAGAACTGGTGGGCAGTGAGTAACAACGCAGCGTCGAGCTCAAACTGTTCAAGCTCGGTTGAATCGGGACGCCGCCGTGAGCTCGAGGTGATCGAAGCTCGGCGGGTGATCATACCATCTAATCATCACTTTGCGCAAGCCCTCTAAGCTGGCGACGCGTTGTCGCAAATCCCGTGCGAAAAGGCCTTGAGCAGAGGGTTCTCTGCATTGCCGGAACGAAACAACTCTTGTCTGCGTAAACCGCGGAGATGAGAACTCGTCGTTCGGCCTCGTCGTTCTTCCACACGACGAGTGAGAGTTTTGTCCAGTTCGTACAGGTCCATTCGGAAGGCCAGCTCCGCCGCCTCCCATCCGATTTCTTGCAGGTGGCTCTTCTTTATTTGCCCAGAGAGGGGATACCCGACAAAGTGCTCTGGCTGTAATCACACAGTGTTCTTCCACATTAAAGGACGTCGGAAGGGGGAGTTTGCCAGGTCACCGAGGGACCGCGCAAATACTGTGGTTGAAGTATTCGCACGTTTCCCTCCATTGCAGATTGCTGTTGTCGCGTCGTTCTTTCGGGCAGCACGTGCCCTTGCACCCGACGTGGGTACAGATTTTTCGAGGATGATGTGCATATTTTGGCGGGCGGGCGGGGGTGCCCTTGAGAGACAAATCATCCCCTCCTTCGGTCGCCACTCGGGGGACCCGCTGCAAAAACAAACCGCCACATGATTGTTGATGGAGGAGTATACCGGCAAAAGTTTGGAAGACTGCATAAACACAGCACAGCGAATCCTGAACCAGTTACAAATATGGACGTACAGCCGTTGAGGGCTAGTTGGCTCGAGAAGTAGTTCCACCTCAGGCACCCAAAAGCCATAGTGATACATTTCTCCCTCTGTGAAGGTAGTCGATTCGCTGGAGGGCCTCCTGCCAAGCAGGGACTCGTGGGGTCACGAGGCGATTGGCGTCTTCGCTGAGACGTATGAGATATTCTTTATACTGAGATGAATAAAGAAAACCTCAACTATCGGAAGTCTTAACATACCTGGGCGTAAAGACTGCACCTGCTTCCACTTTCATACCTTGAGTTTTCCACTGCACCGGTTCATGAATCGTAGGGAGAGTTCGACACGCGCTTGACATCAAGCACAGCATGCGAGATGGCCCGAAATGCTGCCAATGTGGTCGTGGTCCAGCGAGAGCGTAGACCCCCGTCGAGCCAGTGATTTCAGGGCGCAATGGGTATCGGAGGGGTGAAATCCTTTCTCCTTAAAACAGGGATTTTTCCTCCTGGCCTCTCTGTGTGAAGGACAAAGAACCAGGTCGGTACACCCATGCGATAAAGATCAGCAGCAATTCGCCTGTCTACGACGAAAGCCCCCCATCACGCCGGAGCCGTCCAGTCCCTGAGTGCAGTGGCAAGGGGTCCGAAGGGCTTTTTTGTTGATCTAGGACCCATATCCGCTTTCTCCCACTCCATCCACGCCCATAGTTCTGCGTAACATCGATGTAAATGGCCCCCACTGGGCCACGCAATCTTGCAGCAAGCTTGGCACACGAAACAAAAAGTCCAGGGCCAACATGAGTTTTGGCCTGAGCTCTCGGAATGTGCGGTCAAATGCGTCGACATTATCCGATTTGACAAACTGCCATTGTTGAGCGTTAGTCCTTGCCCTTCTGGATCTCTTTGCTTTGCTTTCAGCTTCGCGTAAAAAGTATCTGCATGTTCTCAACATAGTGTTGACGATGTTCAGCAGATGTTTGAAAGTTTCTCTGTTCACGCGACCATAGAAGCCGCCCTGAGGATCCTCTGCGACACGTTCGAAACAACGTTTATCAGGGGTGTTCCACAGTAACGACGCGGGGATGATCATCGCTTGGTCGTCGTTTCGGAATGAATACCAAATGAACTTTCGCTGGATATACCAACTGGGGTCGAGAGGATAGGATCTTCGCGACCAAATCGACCATCACGGAGCGCATGACGATGTTTGTTAAAGTGTCCAAGTGACCGGTTTTGGCACCCAGTCAGTATATTTAGAGCCTTTATGCTGGCCCATTGTCCATTCGTCAGTATATGCCTCGACAATTCCCGTCAGCCAGGCATTGTCATCCAGGCTGTTAGACACGGTGTCTTGGGGAAGTCGATGTTACGTTCGCGAATTCAGGGCCTGCGGCGGCATGGTTCGTGGTAGTGCCCGGCACAGGCACTTGAGGAATCAAGACATACGGCTGGGGGGGTTGGGAAAAACCAGAAACCATGGGAAGGGCTGTACTCTAGGTGGGACACGAAGCGGTGGGACACGAAGCGGTAGGCCCCAAGGATCAAGAGGTCGATGACGTGGCGTACTGGTTCGTGCAGGTTACTGGAGAGACATTCCGGTGAGGAGCAGGGGAATGGCGCGAGTGATATGCCCCGGGGGAGCCTGGGGTAGAGACATGTCTATAGGGAGAGCGCGAGGAAGCGAGGCACAGATTTCTTGTAGAACCTAGTGAAGCTTCCCGACCCGGTGATTTGAGAGTCACGCGAGTTCGTACGTCTCGATGGAACCTGTGGAGGAGGCACGTCTATGGCCTAGAGAGCGAGAGTGTAGTAGAGAGTATGCCGTCGAGGAACTCGGTGAGGCTTGCCTGTTTGAAGAGCGCGAGCGACGCGAGGAACGCGCCCTGAAACCAGGTGAAAGCTTCTCGGGTAGGGCGTGCGCGGGCGACCTGAATGATATGCGTCCAGGGAGTCCCGGAGCGATCCCCTGAGAGCCATGTCGATGGCGCACGAGAGTGGGAACGGCCCGTAGGTTAGTAGAGAGAGTGCGGCCTCGGGGAGCCGGACCGGCCTCTCTGATATGGGGAGCGGGCAGCGACGCGAGGAGGACCTGATGAGGGCTTTTGACGAGATGGAGAGCGGGAGCGTCGCGGTGAATAGATCCTCGATGTGCCTGCGTATCGTGGGCTGCGACGAGAGGGCGAGCGATGAGGAGAGCGTACGCGGCCCGAGTGATACGTCTTTGAATGCCCCGGCGAGGGCCCTCCGACGTGGCGTTGAGCACGAGTACGAGGTCGTTTGCGGAGGTGCCATGAGAATAATAGGATATTGTCCGGATAACGACGTAATTGACACCAAATTAAGTCACAGAATTGGCTAGTCTGGGCAGTAAATTGTCAGTACACCGACAAAACACAGAGAGTCAGGAAGCTTGGAGCTGAAGTCAGCGCGGTACCTAGGTCACTGACACTGCGCGTTTCTACGCTAAAGAGCACAGGAAGCTATGCGCGTATACGCTTAGGTTGCATAAGCATGTTAGTTCGCGGGTAGATTTGCTGAATAGTGTTGGGAGGGTTCGGGCAAACGTACGTAGTACTCACTACGCAAGACAGTGGGGTCTGACGCTAGCTTCGCATTAATTAGTCTCAACCACGACGCCGTCGTGTCGACCCAGGGGGAGACAAAGCGACGCGCAGGACAGTGATGGCTTACGGTAATCTCGCAAGGAGAACGAAATGTGCACGAACGGCGTCGAGCGACGCGCGAAAAAGCCAACATCACGTGAGCGTGAGGTCAGGGTAGTTTCCCCAGCGGCCATGACCTTGCCACTTCTAGTAATCATCGCGTCGCCAGCGTCGGGCAGCGGGAGAGAGTCGCGTGTAGGCGCCCAGTGTGAATCTTACGACTCGTGCGCGAATAATCCATGGGAACTACTCTTTGACATCATCCTCACCATCCCCCCACGTCCCATAGCTATGTCTTCCCCGCCCGATTATTATTGTCACTGGCGCGAACAGGTACGCCCACGAATTGGCTCCTTACCTCTTGCCTAACAGTATAACGGAACGTCATTAGCGGAGTCGGCTTTGGGATTTGTGAGCGGTTGCTCGATCAAACCTCTCTCAAAAGGCTCCTCCAGACGCAGAGCCAACTTATGACCAGTCAGTTCAAGTCACTCTTTCCTGGGACTGCGCCCTCAAGATGTTGCTCCTACAACGTCCTACGACGGTGCTACGCTGATCATGGCGTGTCGAAGCGAGAAGAAAGCTCTCGAGGCCAGCGGAAACTGCTACAACGACTCGACCGACGCATTGCCGAGGCGCGGAAACGCGCAGACCACGACGGGCATGCAGACACGTTCCGGAGAAATCTGGAAGTCAATTTCCACGAAGTCGACATGTCAGTCGCGCATTCCGTGTTCAAGTTCTGCGAAGGCGTTGCACGTAGGTAAGTGTTTTCGTCAAGACTCTCGTACATTGTGCAAAACTCGTTTCTTCTAAGATATCCATACGTCTCGCACCTCATATGCAATGCTGGCTGCGCCTTCTGGACCGGAGTGGACAAACTCTCAGCACATACATAGCATCCTCAGCAGAGGGCTCATTTGGTCTATCACGCTCCCCCACCATTTAAGCTACAGCACACGGGCAGGGTCAGCGCAGACGGGACTCGGTTGTACTTGGCAGAGCAATATATTCGGCCACTATATCATGGTGCGCATTACAAAGTCTTACTCCTATATCACATAGTCATAGATTCGATTGCAGTATCGACATCTCAGACCGCTCTTCGCTAGATATTCGTCGCAATTCTCAGAACCAGCGCGGCTCATCTGGCAAAAAGCTCGTTAGAAGGCCAGCCGTGTTGGTACGACCATGATGATTGGCAACTTGTAAAGACGGACCATTCTTACGAGGGCACAAAGTACGAAATCGACCTCATGAGCCAGCAAGCTCAATCAGCGCAAGTCTCCTCCTGCCGGGGCGGCGAGAGCAGCGACGTCGTGCGGCATTACCTCGTACACCCTGGCATTGTGCACAGTAACATGACAAACGGCATGGTCTACCGCCTTCCTTCGACACCCTCAAGGTCGTACTCTTCTACATCGTAAGTTTCTAGTTGGGGCTTCTAGCGACATAATGAAATCACTCAATGCGTCGTACAGGCCCGCTGGTGTGGCTCACCATATCACCTTATCACGCCGTACGAGTCTGCCGTCTCAGCGACCCACATCGCTCTTGTCTCCCTCATGGGATGTGCAATCCCAACGAGCCTTCTCGCCTTCGCGCACCGGCGGAGCAAATCCGATCCACCCAATTCTCTCTGGGATGACAGCCAAAGCACGCTCTCACTCTACGCAGACACAGGGATGGAAAACCGCTGCGGAGGCACGGGCTCAATGCGGAGCAGCGCGCGAGAGTCCGTCCCGCTCAAATTCTGCACCTGCAGAGGCCGATTGGCGTGGACGAGAGCGCGTACGGCGCCATCCCGGTGCTACAGTGGACGAAGCACGACAAGGATGGCGACTTCCCTGGTCGATAAATGTGAGGGGTTATACCAAGCATTTGCGAAGCTGGAGACGGAGAGGAGGGTGCGAAAGCAAGTAAATGAACACGCCAATGGCAATGGTCATATGCCAACGGTTACTCTAATGGACATTCTAATGGGCACACGAAATGGGCACGCCAACGGGAATGGCGTTCATCCTGACTAACATGAAAACACCAAGTATATCCTACATATATATTATAATACTGTAGTTCGCCTTCTCGGACAGAGCATACTCTCTCATCGTTACATCACATTATATCAATACAAGGAGCGATGCTGAAAGTTGGTAAGTAGAAACCACCTCTATGGAAGGTATGTATGTGGCATGGCCAAAGGGATCATGACGCGTCAATGGCAGCTGTGCACTTGGTCTCTGGAAATAAGGAATCGTGCGCAGGTTCTCCGGAGGCTGCCTTCGCCGGCCAGTTTCTTGCGGCACGGTCAGTCTACGAACATACGCCGTCAGTGCTTCCGCACAGTGATACGGTTGACAGGGCGCAGAGGAAATCATACTGACAATGGCGGCTTGGGGGGACCCCACGTTACCAGACCTTCTAACAGGAACTACACGCCTTACACAGCTCGTTACTTGACATGTATCCGCATCTCTTTGCGTAAAGTTTCTAGAGTGCGCGTGTGAGAGGTTTGAACGGGGGTATGGATGCAAGGCTCCCCCAAAAATGAGGATCTTACGCTGTATCTTCTGCGTTGTACTTTTGACCTCCCTCCTGATCTCGAATGCTTCTCCAGAGTGGATAATGTCAATGATAGCACTTGGCCGAGCAGCTTCTAGATCTTTGAGAAACACTCGTGCGTGACCTCGATATGCGTCGGGGGAATGAGATGCACTCCGTAGAGAAATAGTCAAGTTTCTTGAAGTATGCGTGACCTGTGAGAAGGGTCATTGTATGGTTTAAAGAGATACTGCAACGACTACGCACATGACAATCTCCTTTTCGTATGCATACTTGAACGGCTTTGATCGTTTGATCGTGTCTTCAGACCCTGAGTACATATTGAGGTGCAACGACCCAGACGAGCAATGTCTCCACGCATTACTGGACAGAGTGATTAGTATAAAAATTGGTAAAAGGTGTTGACATCACTGACTGTTCATAAGTACAGTTTCGGCTATGTCGTCTGCGTTGTGACCCGTAACAATATGGTCTACGTTGAGCATGGCGGCAACCTCTGTCCAGTGCTTGCCGTCTAAAAGACGCCGCAGAAGGTGCAGTTGTTCTTTTTCCCTACTTTGGAGACGATAGCATCCATAGTCCACCCGTACAGTTTGCATCATAAGACAAAATCTTCAGAGGCATGTCGTACTGCTGTTGGTTACGGCTTTACGGTCGCATAGAACAGGGTCAATAGAAATAGGACACATGGGCTCGTCATGTTACACATACCTCCAGTGAATCGTCTCGGTAGCCAGTTATACCTTCATCAATCGACAATAGAAACAACTCGAGGCCATACTGGTAGCGGTCATTTAGCGTCTTCATCACGTAGCCAGAACAGTGGAATCTTCAACGTCCAACATCAGTACGTGCAGCTGGGATCCACAGTGATAAGTTTCTCACCTTTACCACCTGAAGCACCGATCGCTACTCCTGTGCCCCAGCCACCATCGCTTGAATAGCTGCGCCCTCGGTGATAGTGTTATGCACTTCGGTCTCGAAAACGTAGAAGAAGGCAGTCTTTGCATATTTGTTGGGCCCCGTCTTTGGTCGCTTGAGTATGGCACGAGCCTTGTCGCAGAGCGCACAGTTTCGCGGGGGCATGACCGTACGGGATCAAAGAGTCTGTCTGGCCTTCCGTCTTTCGCGGACGGGCCACAATAATGATAATTGCAATGGGCGCTTAGAGATCGCCTTGAATATTTCCCCTCACTCGGTGCCACGGGTTCGCCCGGATTTTTAGCCTCTCTGCCGACACACTAAAATGCCTAGGGAAAATAGGAAACGAGGCAAGAAACATAAGAAAACGCAGCCAGAGGCCGTGCCCCAGTGCGTGCCCCAGAACCTGAGTATCATGAGCCGGAAGGCAGGACCTTCCTGGATAGTTTCCGGGAACCCAGCAATGACCAGGGGCAAACGAGGAAGCCCCCTTCGGCTATGGTTGGGATTCGGAAGTCAAAGCGTACTGTTCGTACTGTAGACGTACAGCTGCGGGAGTGTGCAGGAGGAATGCTACTCTGCTCCCCCGGCCGAGGGTGGACAATGATGATCCTAATGAAGGTACGACCACTCTGCCGTTTGTTTCAACTGCTTGTGCTGAAGTATTTCCAGACCGAAAGCTATTCTTTGTTGCGCACTAATCCGAAATGTCTGGGAAGTAGAGAAGAACTGGCCACGGATCCAGACTGTTCTACTATCCTTGAACGTATGGCTTATTCGATGGACGACTTCGCGAGACGGACGAGTCTTTGTGTGGACAGGCTAGCCGTTTTCGTGAGTTAAATCGACACAGAATATGCTTCCGTGCCACATACTGATGCAGTGTGGAAGGTATGACAAACTCATCAAGCATCGATTCGCGTCCTCATGTCTGCCAGACCTTCCTCGAGTCGCGGCGGACACTGTAGCCAGAGAGGTCAGTCTACATTGAACTGACACATGTGATGAGGGGCTGAGTTTTCCTACTAAGTGCCGTGGAATTATACCGCCTCCACCAGAGGCAGCAGAAGGCGAGCTGCCACTTATGAAAGATATGATTCTCGAATTATGCCAGGTTCATGTCTACGAACTCTTACAACCCAAATTCTTCACTGATCTCGCGAATAGGAACTATCCCCCAATTTTCCTTCTTTTTAATCATGGATCCGTTCGCGTCTCATCCGTTAAGAGCACTCCTTGCTCTTCTCGTGCCTGACCTGTTCCCGGTACCGAACAGCGGTCGTCGGCTGTGCGCTCAAAAAAAGAGTGCTGCCTATAAGGCGCGCCAAGGATCTATGAAGTCCGTATTTTCGGACGGCAGAAGGTCAAGCGACACGACATTGCAAACCCCTCCAGAGTTCAGGAAGGTGGCCGAACAGTTTTGTACACGCTATCCGGGAGCAGCTCGGAGCCAATGAGGTCCGGGCTTTTGCTGCCAGTCAAGTAGCTAGCCCTGTACTCCAGTAAGCAGGACAACATAGTTCGAAAGGTCAACTAACCTTACACTGCTATAGATGCTTTTTTTATTAAAGAAATCGAGGCTGCACAGCGCTTTGTCCCACGAAACCGGACTCGCTATCTGACAGAGTGCTTGACGGTCTCATTAGCCAACAATGTATGTTGCGTTTGTGCATTCTCGATACAGGGGTTAACATCGCGCCGCATAGTGGCAGACGACTCGGCGGTCCCCGAAGCTTCGGACTATGTTGGCACTCTTCTCCGCGATCCAACGTCTTCACATCTTCTCGAGACTCTGTTCCGCCGACTCCCACAACAGGTCTTCGACATCGTGTGGACCACGTACCTTCAAGGGAAAGTGGTTCGTTTGGCTATTCATGCCCGTTGCAAATTTTGTCGTTGCAAAGGCGCTGGAACGCGTTTTCCGAGAAACAGCTGGGCGAGGCGTGTCAGGATCTCCGAGGCATATCTGAGAAGATCTTCAGTGAGTGCTTTCATATGTGAGAAATGTATTCGATTAATTGTGGCGACCAGAGTCGTCTCGTACCGGTGTCCTACGTGCTACGGTCGATCGCGCTGCGACGCTGAAGATACATGAAGCCGAGGTTATAAGGTGGGCGTTTTCCTTACCGTGGTCCACATGGATTTAACCACCCTCTAGGTCATAGCCGACGGAGTTGGCGTTGATATTGACACGCACGACGGAAGGCAGGCGTTTCCTGCCATGCGTGCTGCGGCTTCTCGCTTTCGAAACGTGCGTGGAATATGCCTGCACGTTTCAGCGTCATTAACCTTTACTGCAGGATTACGTGAAAGCGAAGGGCAAGGCGGTCGATGAGAGTGCTGTTCAGGACAAGCAGCAAAGTCATCGGCATGGGAAGTTCAACCCGCGTAAGGACAACGCTGAAGATCCTATGGCATCGAAAACGCAGGGTGCCTTGCTACTGCAGTCAATATTGCATCTTTCTGCACCTCACAACCAGGTGGGTCCTCGACAGGTTCGTCTTCTCGGCTCTTCGATGTCATTCCCGGGACATGGCTTACAACCGCCCCTTTGCAGCCTATTCACGCAAAGCATCGAGGATCAAATTCTTTTGGCGCATGATGTTACTGCTTCTCGTGTGTCCTCGATGTCGTGTTACAGTCCCCAACCGTCTCGTTCAAGGAGAAGCGCAAGTTCGTCATGAACTTATCGGACATTACGAAGTCCTTGTGGATGATCGGATAGGAAGTCGTGTAGGCGATAATTGCTGGGCCTTCGCCGACACTTACCTCAAGGTCAGGCTCCTTTCATGTAACGCCTGATCAACGGTATTGACGCTTTACAGGAAAAAACTTGCACGGTCACTCGTCCGTCACGAACGCGACCTCGCAGCATCTTTCTATGGCAAATATTTTGCACGCCGCCTCAATATCCACCTCCTTGTCCGTGACCCGGAGCAATGGAAGAACCTGCAAATAAATGTACGGTCCTCGGCTCAGCCTCAAGTCGCACAGGAAAGCAAAACTACCGCCACGGCTGTGGACACCAGCCTGGAAATTCCCAGAGTGCTCCCGAAAAACTGTCCAAGAAACGAAAGGCCCGCGTGGGTGACGAGATTGACCAGTTGTTCGAGGAGAAGCTAGGCAAGAAGATTAAGAAGGCGGGTCTCGGGACGGAGTCACCCGTTGCATCTGCACCCAAGACAGATGGTAACACTGAGAGTAAAGGAGGAGAAGAGACGGGAAGAAGAAGGGCGCGAGGCGATAATGACATCTACAGGATGTTTTAGGAGCTATCAAGGCCGCCCCGAAGGACGACAAAGGTCGTAAAGGTAAGAAAAAGGTGTAAAGACACGGGTCTCAGCATCCACCAAAAGTAGCATAGATTTTACAACATTTGCTCGACCATCTATACACACTGGAGATTGAGATTGAGATGGAGTAAACATGAAATAAGATGCTCGCGAAATCCCAGATACCATTACAAGTGTAAAAAACCAATGTGTGAGAAAATTTAATCCATCGTCGATGTCGCCGTCTGCGTCTGGTACGTGGCGCAGCCTCTTTCTACAGAGAGTTCACTAACTCCCTACGGGGATCTCGGGACCCATTGAGGGTGGGGTTTTGCACGCACGACGGTCAAGAAGGCGTCTTTTTGGTGGGGGTGGAGTGAGATCAGAGGCATACCTAAAGGAATACGGTGAGTAAAATAAGGAATGCAAGGCGCGTTGGAAATCACCTCTGGCAGAAGACGAGCAAGCTCTGATGCCAGAGCACCGGTAGTTTGTCCGATTCTCCAAGCCTCGCCTTGTAGGTATTTGAAAGACGAGATGAAGTGGAAGACAAGAGCGTCCACCAAACTTTGTAATGGCAGAGCGTGGCTTCTTATCGAGTAGAATACGGATAAGAGCGAGTTCGGCCCTGCATGATAGCTTCAAGCAGAAAGTAAGGGGAAGGACGTCAAGTCGCCTCACCAGAATACTCCATGTTGGCCAGACGAATCAATGCATGCGGGAGGAATGAAGGAGAGGCACCTTACACTTTCGCGAGCACCGAAGCAACAATTGCAGCCTCCTGCAGCGTGCACCCGTTCTGTTGGGAAGTTGATTCTATGCGGTGCATACGTTACGAATATTTCATATACTCACCTGAAGGAGAGGGAAGACGATACCCTTGAAGAACGCAGCGGGCTTGTAGAGTGCTCTTTTGAGGGAACTCTCTCGTAGAAGTGGACGTTAAGTTTGGCCGGTTGTTCTTCTGCTTGCGCGATCCGTCCTTCGTGAGCCGGGATATCCTCCCGGACTGCGTCTAAAAGCACGCCCTCCAAAAACACGCGCGGCCTGGTTAGGCTTCATCTGAGAAACGAAAATGCGGGGTCGCTGCATGACACGCTTGGGGGTGACCAGTTTTCGGGTGATGTGTGAGGGCGAGCATGCGCGCCCATGCAGGAAGGGAGGGGACGATTTTGAATGGCTTCGGTAGAGGACCCGACTTGTATCTTGACAAAACGAGGCCAACTCTGGGGTAAAAGATGAGTATATGCATCTTGTTAGGACGTCCGACTACTGACTTTGTATACAACTCGACGACTTTGGGGTTCAATCCCGCAGCAGGGTCCGGAGCTTGGCCGGGGTCTATGCAGAATATTCATGTAAGTGAACTTTAGTTACTTTGGCTTCGGCGTAGCAACGACGTACCCCGATGGGTCTTTTGAATTACAGTTGTCCTGCTCCCCTCTTCTGTTTTCGCCGCTCTCAAGCTTGGAGAAAATGATGTCTGCAAGTGTTCGCCGTTTCTCCAGCATTTGCGGGAAGCAGTGCATCTAACGTTCGGAGGTCCCCCTCGTCTACTTCCTGTAAAGCATGTAGTAGATATCAAGGGCGCGAACATGAGTGCGTTACGATTTCTTCGACTTCCTCTTTCCTCGTCTTCATCATAATCTCCAAGGTCATTTCATCTTCATCTTCCACCGTGCGGGAGCGCGTCACTGTGAAGTCAGGCTTTGCACTGTCTTCCTCTTCATCTTCAGGCTCCTCCAGCTCCTCTTGCTGGTCTCGGGCAAGCTCAAAGATTTTCCGGGATGTCTTTGAGTCCAGTATTACCTGACGTAAATTCGCCGATTAGCTCCCCACATCTAGATGTACGTCCTAGGGCATTGAGTCACACACCTCTCCGGTGTGTTCATCATCGTCTTCTGTAGCGCGAGATTTTCTCCGCTTGCCAGGATGGGCAATCTTGCCATATTTTGCTTGCTGCTCGTCCTCGCCCAGTTGGACGTAGAGGGGATCATGTCTTGTTTTGCTCGAAGGCTTTGCGGTGCGTGGCATATCGGTGGTGGCGGACGGAGTATGAGGCCGCTGTGTGAGCAGTGAGCGGGGACGGAGGAGGCGAGCGTCGGACATTTTCCAGAGTCCGGTGCGCCTCTGATTGGCCCGGTAAGTACCGTCCGCCACCCGCCGTCTCATAATGTTAGGCGCTGACGGACTTGTTAGCTTGGTTTACTTAAGTAGCCCGTCGCCTCATTGACCCCTTGAAACTCCTTTCCACCCATTCCCCCATCTCCTTGTGCACTACGTCTGTCATGTCTTCTACCGTGAGTATACCTCTCAAGTACATTTTGGCGTGTGAGGAGGAGCGAACATTCTCAGTGTGGTTCACCGACGCGTGTTTTTTTGCCGTGCACGAATGGTGCATACGCATTTAAACGTGTGTACTAACAATCGATGCAGGTGCGTACGCTGGACAAGAACGGCGACGAGATCAACACAGTCGGTTTCACTCGCTTTGGCTTTGACTGCGAAGTCTCCCTCGATGTGCTTCGCTCTCTCTCTACCTGAGGGCCCACTATGGTCAAGACAGTTGCTTCCGCCAGTGAGGGGTTTGGGGGGCGGTCGTTGGCAGATGGGCCACTATGTCACAAGGAGGAGGCCGACAGGGGATGCGGACGACTCATCTTCGTATCTCTCGAAAGGCGATTTTCCATGCCGACACTCAATCGATCTCTTACACCACCCTCTCCCGTTTCCCGCCCGTCAAGCTCCTTCCTCCGTCTCTCAGCGCAAGCGCATCCTGGTGACTGGTGGTGCCGGTTTTGTCGGGATCCCATCTCGTTGACCGTCTTATGGTCCTCGGCCATGAGTTACTGATCCTCGAAACTACAACTTCTTCACCGGTTCCAAGACTACCGTCAGTCATTGGGTAGGCCATCCCAACTTTGAAATGGTCCGCCATGATGTTGTAGAACCTTTTATGATTGAATGTGATCGTAAGTTCATACACGATCTTAATTACAACAACTCAAATTGAATTCTTTGTTGATGGCGATTTTCTCTAGAAATCTAACCACCCGGCTGGCTTGCCTGCGTCCCCCTACCACCACACTATAAACTTTAACGCTGTCAAGACCATCAAGACTTCGTTCATGGGCACACTGAACATGCTGGGTTTTTGGCAAAGCGTCGTACCAAGGCACGCTTCTTGATCACTAGCACTTCAGGTACGCGAAAACGTAGCATTGGCAGTCCAATCGTCCCTCAACATCCTTTCAGAGGTGTACGGTGACCCGGAAGTTCACCCACAACCTGAGGACTAGTAAGTGATGCGTTCTAGTCCCTGCCTCGATCTTAACATCCGGCAGCTGGGGACACGTTAACCCCATTGGCCCTCGTGCATGCTACGACGAGGGCAAGCGTGTCGCTGAAACGTTTGACCTATGGCTTCCACCGCCAGGACGGCGTTGACGTGCGCGTCGCGCGCATTTTCAACACGTATGGTATGTGTCGTACTTGTCTTTCGTGATCAGTGATCCAATACAGTTCGCCTTCAGGTCCTCGGAGTACGTGACAGGATCATGACATTTGTGCTCCGCTCATCTCAACTGACGGAACCCCTATCACATTCTAGTGAACCCCTTCGATGGCCGTGTCGTGTCGAACTTCATTGTGTGCAGGCGCTTCGCGGCGAAGACATGACCGTCTACGGTGATGGCAAACAGACTCGCTCGTTCCAATACATCCACGACCTCATCGACGGCCTCATTGCCCTCATGAACTCGGGATGAGACCCGCCCTGTCAACATCGGCAATGGTGATGAATTCACCATCGGCGAGTTCGCTGAACTCGTGGCGCGAGATTGTCGAGAAGGTCCAGAAGGAGGACGGCCTTCAGCCGCGTCGCGTCAACATTGTCTACATGCCCATGCCCACTGACGACCCCCAGAAGCGCAGGCCCGACACTACCCGTGCCAAGCAGGTCCTCGACTGGCAACCCCGCTGGACCGTCCGTATGGGTCTTGAAGAAATGGTTCGCTACTACAAGGCGAAGATGGCTGAGGGAAGCCTCTAAAACCCCACCTGGTGCGAAGCTAATACGGAACGGAATGTCGTAGACTCACACTGACTCATTGTGTTGCTTACCTCGTATACTACTTTACTTCTCTTGGTCAGTAAGCTTTTCGGGTTGGGTCGGATGTCAACAACTCTAGATAATAAAACCAAAAAGTGTTCCCAGTAGAATTGTGGTAAAACAAATGGTACTACTTGTGTACTCAAGTCGAGAACAAGTGCCGGATATACGCTAAAAACTACAGCATGACCCTAACTGGCAGGTCGATTGGGGCCTAAGGTAAGATATAATAGGACGGGGTTGAAGAAATCCGATAGATAAAACAAAGATAGGGTGTCCACAAAAGATGATGCGACATGAAGAGTCTGGTAATCAAGGTTCGGAAGATGTGGTCATGGGCGGATAAAGTTTGCGAAGGGCCTGTCCCGGGCGATGGAGTGGTGAGCTTGGAGGCGACACCTTTGATCACACCGTGGGTTCAGAACGACCTCGGAGCCACTCATGTTTTCCCCGGCGCATGCGCGCCAGCTGCTGGTCCTCGGACGAGACCAGGTCTCTTCCACAAACGTCGATGTAGAAGCCCGAGCCGCCGTCGGACAGCCCCTTCTTTTTCTCGGGATCGCCGCCTCGCGATTGCACTCGGCTTGGAACGCTTCTTCTTCTCTGCGGCTTCTAGCTTTTTCTTGTTGGAGATGTCTGTGGCCTCGGCGGTCAGCGGACCAGGGTGAGGGCATAGAAAACTCGCATGTGGCGCTTACCTGAACGAGAAAAGCCATCGTGTCCGCCTCAAGCCATTGTGATTGTTCCGCTCGGAGAATCTGCCATGGGTATACATTAGCTGACAGCTCTAGTAGTTCTGGAAAAGCCAGCAGAGTAGGGGGAAGGCTCTTACTTTCGCGTCGGGCGCCCATCGGGGCCGAGCGGGCGAGAAGGCCTGTTGTTGGCCTTCGACCGTACTTCGCCATCATCTCTTCCTGGTTCCTCACGATGTCGTCAGTGGCGCATGAGAACGACAGAGAAGAGCACGGGTCGCGCTCGAGTATGGTTCTCATCGCCCTTCAGTCGTGCAAGCCGTCTCAGGCCAGACTTCATAAACTCTTCGTTTTCGGGGACATGGTATACACGATTGTGGTATGTAGATGAGAACGCATCCTCGGAGCTCGACGGACGAGGCTGAGCGGAGAGGAAAGCTAGCTCGCGAATGCTTTGTTTACAACGCTAGAATGAACGATGCAGAGGTACCCAGCGGAGCACCCTGGTCGTAGACGACATGAACTTTAGCCGCTACGGTGAAGGCTAGAGCTGTGACGTACCATGAGCTCTGACGACTGCAACGTCAGCCGCGCTAGAAAGAGCGTTTTGGAGCTGCTCGGCAAAATGATATGGATGTGCGGTACTTTTCTCTGCCTGCCATGTCATAATGTCATGAGCCACCGACAAAGAGAAACTAATATTAACCTTTACCTGTATAATTAGAACGGGACACGTTATTGATGCCAGTTCCTTTTTGCTCATAGGTGTTCTCTGGTACACAGTTGTAAGCTGAATGAGATGTAATTAATGCTGCGACGACTCACATTGAGCACTAGATTCATGTTCGCCATCGAATAAGCGCGCCGAAAGGAGGATAGAATGCTTCCCAAAATGCAACGATCTGCCGCAGCCAAATTTAGAGCCTCCAGCGACGGACACGGAATCTGGATTCTCGTACCTCGTCTTGGAGATCTGGATGTGCGAACTGATGCGCCCGTCAGGAAGCTCGAGCTGTGTGAGTGTGATGGTAACTCACCGGACCACAGAAGAAGTTGAGAAACTCCTTGCACACGTATTCGTATTGTTCGAGATCCTCCGCAAAGCCCCACATATGGTTCAGCTCCTCCAAGGTCGCGAACACCGACTTGACCCTATGGTGCCAGGCCAACATGAGATATGATCAAAACCGTGTCATACGAGCGAGAACGCACTCTGTTGGAGGTGGTACGTTGCAGAGTGTTATACTTAGGCAGAGCTCCGGAAAGCTGCGCTGGAAGTGAGACCAAGGGAATCCAAATGAGATATAGGGGTGTACATACAGCGCAGCGAATCGCATGGCGGCGAATGAGTACAAGAGTCCGGGGCAAAGATATGCGCAGGCGGAAGTCGCAGGTGGTAGAATGCTTGTGCAAGGTCGGCCGCTGTGACCCACAGGTCGTGCTTCCCGCTGTATCTACATCTCGATTGCCAGAAATGCGTGTATCGAGCATGATAATGTTGTAGTTGTGATAAACCGCGGGTCTTCTACCTGTGGCTGCATCCATGACGAGTCCAAGCCAGAGGGGTGTAGCAGTACTAGCACTGGTCGCGCAGGGTCGAAGATGCCTGTGTTATTGTTGCAGGTGTTCGTCCAGTACCAAGAGCGAGGCATAGTCGTCCTTGTTAAACGATGTCGATGTAAGGCATGGCCGGGGCTCGGGAGGATAGGGAGTGTGCTCGACTACGCAAAGGACATGAGTGACGGATAGAAAGAAAGGTAAGGCGGCCTCGGCTGCATGCATTTCAAGATTTGCCTTGGTGCAGCTAAGCGTTCCCGAGCGCTTGACTAGGTCGTCAGTATCGCCTTCTCGTTATTCTTCTCGGATCGAGATCCGCCGTGTCTCCTGGATATTTGCTTGCCGTTCTTCTCACGCCCCTGCTCTCTAGCCACTCGCGTTCCTCCAGAGCAAAGTAATCCGTGCAAAGGCATATTGTGCTCCACATAGGCTCTCTTACACCGCCCTTGACATTTGTCCATTCTCAACTCGCTGTTCATCATGCCTGCGCGGGCGGTCTTAGACACTGACAGTCTCTATAGAACTTCCGGCAATGATTGCGAATCAACTCGTCGATTAGAGATACACTTCCCGGCGGAGCCTAACTGTTAGCGATCCGCCCCGCAGACAGCTTAGCACAGATGATTCGGTATCGGTAGCTAGCTACTGTGGCCTGTAATTGTCTAGCCTATGCGCGGGTCTAGAGCCCTAGACTCTCAGACATTGCCCCGGATGGTGCCTCGTCCCTCGCCAAGGCCTTCCTTCCTACTACGACGGGCACGGAATGGACCCACAAGCCCTAGTCTTCTAGCCAGGAATCTCGGATATATCCCCCGCCTTATTTTTCGGCCCCTATGGCGAGCGTCCGAACAAATCAGAAATTCTCTCGATGGAACTTGATGGGCGGCGAGTCGGTCGGGCAGAGGGCGGTCTGTGGTGTTGGGCGTCCGTACAGCGGTCGCACAAAGAATTCCGAGATAATCGTGGAAACCAAAATCAGGAGGACAATGGTCTCTGAACGTCGGCATCGCCGTTGCACGGAAGGCCCTCATTCAGTGGCATCAACCAGCACTTGCATGACCTTTTGTTGCTTCTAATGGTTCCGTCTTAGAAGCAAGTCGCCATGTGGAATTCTCAGAGGTTTCCTACCTGCAGTTCTGCCTGAACCTGGGTCGGGAACCATTGTAGGCACCCCGAGCCGTTTCAAGGGCGGTACTGCTGTCGTAAGACGAGGCCGTCCCACGCTGGCAAACACACGCTCCGCGTCGAATTGCTGAAGATCCTGCGAAATCCCGCTGTCATATTCTTGCATCAGATCCGCATTAGCGACACCAGTTTGATACCCGGGGCATTGGGGAATACCACACGTCAGCCTCGAACTTCGACAATGCCACGCCGATCAAGGTAAGCTCTGCTTGCCAGATCAGCCCTTCTGGCTTCTGGGGTGTGATCAATTGCCTTACTTTGTACGTGCGACTTGCACTCTTTCTGCGTGCTTCTTCTCTATCGCCTGTCTTTCGTCCCAGAGGACGCTTCTCCAGTTGGATTTGTTCTTCATCTTCTCAGCTACGTTTTCATGTTTAAGAGGGGGGGGGGAAGATATAACAGCGATCTATGAGAGAAGCACCCCACGCACGTTTTGTATGGCCTCAATAAACCTTTTGGTCCTCGGAAAGGCTGAAGAGCGACGACCGATAGTGTTGTGTTACGATTCAACCTTTTTGAAAGTGAAACTTCCGGCGAGATTCTGCTGCTAGGGACCGCCGGTGGAGCGCAGTACTGCGCGTGCAGTTTTCTAGGGTCGGCCGCTAGACTCGCCACATCAGGTTGAGCCATCGACTTAGACGTGGCAGGACGACCGGCTACTGGGCTAACTTAGTGCGACATGTGGGGCAGGTTTGCAGAAAGGTCAACGCGTGTATCGCGGGGCAGAACTTTGCAATTGCGACAAGAAGCGAGGCAACCGAGGGCTGGACCAGTAAATTCTCTCCCGACCCGAAGGGTTTGTCGCCGGCTCTGCTACGTCGCCAGTCACTGAATGCAGTGCAGAGGTGGTGTTCTGTCGCAACGGCAGAGACCGTCGATGCCACCTCAGCGGGGTGGAATCGCTTTGACGAGCCTGGGATTATTCCCTCATGGTTTGTGTGCTCGATGCTGGCCGAGACGAGCGAAGTTGCTCTAAAAGAGAGCCTGTATCGCTCACAGTGTTTCTATCGTGGAGGATCAGAAATAAGCACACGATCTGAGCATGGAAAGAAGTCCTACATTGATGTTCGCCATCCTGGTGATGTTGCAAAGCAACAATAGGCAGCTCGGGACGGCGGGCGGCAGTTCGGGTCATTGACGGCGCTGCCGGACATGCCGTACGGCTTTGTGGCGTCATGGCGTTAAGCTGGGGCGGCTCACAAAGCGCCGTCTAGGGTTGGGACATGTTCCGCTGATGCGGGTGATGTGGATTGGACAAGTCGGGACGTTCGCGCGGGCAAATGCATCTAAACATTCGCGGGACGTGGGCGAGACCCTGTCTGGCGGAAAAAAGTTTACGGTGCGGCCATCCATCCACCAAGCAACTCGTTTACGTTGACTCGTGTTTTCGTGTGCCAGCGAACACGCTACGTGGGCGCCGCAAGGCTCAAAATTTTTTCGGGACGTTTGTCCCTGGACCACTGGGCATCGGCACAAGCGACTGTACGTTAGCGAGTGCATATTATGGTCGTGATGCAAGGGTCAAGCGAGGCGCCGTCGTGTTGCTGTCCGCTGCGGATGGCTCCAACGGGAGCCCAAACAGTACCAATTGCCCGAAGTGATGAGTCGACTGAGCTGGCGTGGGAGACAGGGGCTGGGAAAGCGGTACGTACTAAGCCGCCCCGAGGTTGCCTGGCCGTGCTGTGCCCCGGCGAGGAGCGGGTCAGACGTCCGATGCAAGCAAAGCGTCGGACGGCAGCCTCTGGAATGGTGATGGCAGCACCCCGCGGGCTGTCTGAAACGTCGGCATTGGTGCACTTGGCAGCTGTCTCACCACACTGATCGCCATCAAATCCGAGCGAAAGCGAGGGTGGCGCCGCCGGCTAGGGACAGAGACTGCGCTGTCCGTAGGACTTGCTTTGGACCTCAAGCTACTTAATTAAAAGTAAGTTGCTGGATGGTCTCTCTTGCTGTGCCTGTGCTATAATGGGCGGCGATGCAGCCGTCGGTAGCGCGCCGACTAGAGCGGCCGGAGAGGGGGGGGGAGATAACTGACCGAAGGCGGGCGGGTTGCTAGGGAAACCGGCGCCGCATTACGTAATATTTTGCCATCAAATCGATAGCGACCATTTGTCGATAAGCGGGGAAACGTGGCCCTGCCCGGGCTGCCATATTTGGACTCAACACACGAGCTAAGCGCACGGAGGCCACCATGCTGAAATTGGCTATACAAAGTTGTCCACACCCTAGCCTCTCTGCCACGCTCGTCGATCCCGCCAGCCTCTTTCTTCCTGTTACTTTACGCTGTGCCTGTTGTTCTTACTCGCCCGACCCCCTCTCCGTTGCATTGACCACCTCCCTCCTCACGTCTCGGCATTTCTCTTCCTCTTTGTTTGTTTCTTTTTTCGACATGGCGACATCACTAAGGAGGCGGCGCCGTCGTCGAACGTCGCACATGGACCTGAAAGACGACGAAGAGAGGTAGACCTTTCCTCAAGGTCTGCGTCAGCCACGTACAACTGCATCTCTGTAGCAGCAGTCTTATCCGCAAGCGTATATAGGACACTCTCGACCTCTTTGCTACACTTGTCGTGTCGCTCCAACTACAGACGAACCGACAACTCTTTCCGCAACTTCCCTAATTCCTTCCTGACGTGAGTCAACGACCTGCTTGACACTACCAACATATTGACAATGCGCTGGCGTTTTCCAAACAGTGACGACGCTGCAAACGGAAACCTCGCTTCTCTCAAATTCTCGCAGAGCAACCCGGTGGACCCGACCCGCGGGAACCGTCTCGGATAGTCACGCTACGACCCACCTGTACCTGACCACCTTCACCATGACTCGCGAAATGGCCAAGGCGATGTGTCAACACTTTATGGACGCGCGCGACTCAATGAGATCCATGTCGGCGGCGGACCCTGGCTCGAACCTTTTCAAAAGGACCGTGGTGTCTACGTTTTGACGCCGAAGGGTCTGCACGTTTTGGAGCGTTTCATGAGCGAAGAACGGCATCAACGGCGACCACCTCGCTCACGTCTTTACCTCTCAACCTATCCTGCATGAAAACTGCTTCATCTCGAGCGCGACGGTCGTGGACGATGAGATAATCGTCTCGCACGGCGTTATTACTGGCCCTCGGTTCCGTCGGTTCGTTGGTCGGCAAAGCGAACCACCCTCCTGACAACTTCGACTCGTTGGACTCCTTGTCCAGAAGTAACCATGAACGTTCGAAGGGTGTCGCGCTCATCATGGGATGTTACGGACAGCGCACAGCCGCACCGGGCGGTAAGCCCATCCAGCTCACAAAGCCTGTTTCCCCTGCTGTTTCCGCACTGAGTGGCTCTGCGAACTTCACCTCGGTCATCGGAAGGAATAGGAAGGCAGGCGGCTGAGAGAGATGGCAGCGCAAATTTGTCCGCCTATCGCTATGGGTCTCATTGCCCTCGTCCCCCCCAGCGACAAGCGCAAAGGGAAACAACGATTCCGCGATCATCTTCACTTGTCCCGCGAAAGGCACCTGGTGGCCCCTAAATTCACCCATTCATGTGAGTCTGTAGTCTGAAATGCTCTCCTCATTCATAGCTGACACTGAGTACTATCCCCAAGTCAGCAAACTTGGCGAGTTCCGCTGCACCGCTAAAGCCATCTACAAAATCACAGACGAGGGTCGTCGACTTGTTGCTCGCTGGGATCCAAACCAGATGGTGCTCGTGATTCACCCAACAGCTCGAACGTCGCACTCATGTCGAGCATCTAACGCAGCGGTCGTCAGAGGATGTCATGGACAGCGCAGAGGCCAAGACTGTGGGCGATGCGCAGAAGCTCCACCGTCGCATGCATGTCTTTGACTGAGAAGCTCAAACGGCAGCCACGACAGTGACAAGAAGAACCGCGCAAGTGAGAAACAATACTTACGGAACGGCTGCAAGCACATTATCGACGAGCCCCAGCTCCGCAACCTCTTCCGCGCTTTCCAGTTCCTTCGGGCTATAAGCTGTTCTGCGAGGCAGAACCTCCCGCTACTTTTTTACACCATTCGACGTCCAGGATTTCAAGCGAGAATTGGTTTTTTTTCCCAACCTTACAACAAACATCACCGTCCTAGTGCGGGGTCGCTGCGCCGGCCTCGAGCTCCGCACGCTCGGGAGGGAAGGGGCACCCCCGTATGAGGCCCAGGCGCCTATGTCCATGGAATTCGTCATCACGAATCTCGTCGTCATCCAGCTGGCCTTCGTCATTTAGCACAACACCTACCTGGCTCAGTCGAGTCAGTGCGAGCTCAACATCGATCATGGTCTCCGTAACGACTTGTGCCGGATATCTCAGCGAAGTCATCACGAATTTGATACGGGCAAAAAGGCATGTCTTTCCAGGGCAGGGTCGAGATGGAACAGGCCACCCATGCTTTCAACGCCACACAGCTTCAGACGATGATTCGTCTGTACGAGCGTATACAGGACGCATGTCTTCAGGCTCATGGCCACGGACTCGGTTCCTAAGGTAGGAGTGTTTTCATCACACGTGCGTTTCCTCTTCTGACCTTCTTCCAGTTCATTAAGACCCCTCGCTTCCTCGCGCTGAAGATCCAGCTCAACGACGAACGACGACGATTTTGACGACTTCCCTATCATGTCTGCCAACAACCCGTCGACACCCTCGCGTGCCTCCAGGCCTGAATGAAGAAGAGGTCGGCGGCGGGCATATGTGACTGTATCGCAGCAGGCAGGGCAGCGCCGGGCGGCCGCGGAGCGACCTCAAACGGCTCATTAATGAATGCGTTGAGCCTGGTCGCTCTTCCAAAGCCGCTGACAACCCACTCTACTATGCAGTTCATCTATACGCCTATGTTTATATGCCGCCTGCCTCGATCTTCCTATGCCTGTATGTCCCACCATCGTGTCTGATTATGCCAGCCACCCCCCTGTATATCTGTCATCGCCCGTCTCGTCCATCTTCATCTTCAGTTCCCGTCATCTCCACGTTCTTGCAGCATACATTCTGTAGTCGCCCTGGGGGTTTATCATATCGCACTAATCAGACTCTCTAGCACTCTATTTCTCTAGTAGTATCAGTGCATACTTTTTTTTTCCTTTGGTTCGTTACATCATCGTCTCTCCATTCTACCCCCTCTCACCTGGAACTCCCCGCAAACACTGTATATGTAAGACGACTACTTTACACCACCCCTCGCATATCTCCAGGGACAGTACCCGTAATATCAATTGTATGTTTTTTGCTCACTGTACATGCATTAGCCCCGAAAGACGGGTCCAGTTTGTCGTGTGCAGGGTATGTTCTGCTTTCGAGATTGTGCCTTGCGGTACTTCTGACGTGGCAGTTATATCGTGTGGAGAACTTTTCACGTGGCCCTTTGTGGGACGCCATCACTGTGCCTTGGAACAAGGTGGGGGAACTAACTGGACGCCCTCGAGCACGATATATTCCACCGCTAAGACCCAAACACTCCCCACGCTCTCTCTCTTCCCGCTTGCCTTGCTGTTCAACGCTAACAGCCACCAGCGTTGCTAACATGTCTTGGATACTCAATCCCGAGGGGGACGAAAAAGGGCCGAGTCCTCCGCCAACGACGTCCTCCGAAACTGGACAACCTGCCTAGGGGTGGGCCCGTCGGCTCTGCGCCTGGTACTCCCAATAGGGCCCCACGCACGCCTGCTACGGCAGGAGGATCAGTTCCAGGCTCTCCCTGGGCTGAATTTCCCCTCAAGGATCGCTACCCAAAGGTACCAGATCCTTCCGTCGAGGACCGTGAGGTCTCCACCAAGCAGGCCAATCGCCCGTTCCTCGCGTAAGAGTTTATTTCGGTTATCGCTCGTCAGTGCGTTGACAATGCATTCTTTTAAAGCTACGCACAATATCGGGAGCGCAGGCAAGCCGAGCATGAGGCTTGGCTTAAGCGAAAGGAAAGGAGGAGCGGGATGAGAAACTCGCTCGCGGTGAAGAAGTCGGACCCGAAGAACCAGATCCGCTAGAGGAGCCTGAAGTCGGCTGTCTCGGATTACTCAAGTTTATCGTCATCTCCATAGTGGTCGTGGTGCTCGCGGGAAAGTTCTTCACGGGCAGCTACCTCTGGGAGCAGGACTTGACCTCCGGTCTCCGCCACCTGGCATATGTAAGCATTTACACAACACCTCGCACACGTGCACCGCTCACAACGTAAACTGAGTAGAAAGGAGACCAGCGACTCTTCTCCGAGAGAGGATGCTTTCCACCTACTCGGGGGAAGTCGAAAGTATGCCCATCTACCTGGCCGTAAGCATTACGCATCGTCACTCCGATGGCGCCTTTGCTGATGTCTCCGATCCTAAGATCGACGGTGATGTCTATGATGTGTCCAGCAGTCGTGCTACGTACGGCCCAGGGGGGTCGTATCACTTCATGTGAGTTCGCCTCGTTTACCCCGGGGGGTGTACCGACTACAGATGATCTAAACAAAACATGGCACAGGGCTGGAAGAGACGCTGCTCGTGCATTTGCAACCGGATGTTTCGCGACACACCAGACACATGACATCAGAGGGCTATCAGCTAGAGAGCTTGGGGTAAGAGTGTTGTCATGCAGTGGTAACCTTAATGACGCTCACACGACGAAACCTCACAGAGCTTGGAACACTGGAAGAAGTTCTTTTCGGATTCCAAGAAGTACCGAAAGGTTGGGCGCGTTTTACACGAGCCTGTTGATCCCATGAGCCCGATACCCGAACACTGCGACCCGAAGAAGGCTGCAGCTCCTGAAGATGCCTCCAAAGGCGCTGACAAGCACAGGGACGAGCTGTGAGCATGCTCACCGGACGATGATCTTGGAAAACGCGTACGTATATAATTATAGCTCATGCCCCCTGTGGCTCTTATCGTGTAATACATCTGTACTACAGAAATAAATATCTACTCCTGATTACACGTAGCTTCTACAAGTCACTTATTGCGAAGAGTACATTGAGGACGCGTCGTCCGGCGCTAGCTACGCGACCTAATAGTGTGAGCACGCAGTTTCCTCCATGGGAAATGGTTGATCGCGCACATTACTCCATGTAATGTGTCGCAAGGTAATTCTTGATGAGAGGAAAGTCTGCGATGGACAAATTCGTCATGGCAGAATATTCCAAGTCTCGATATTTTGCCACGACGATGTTGCCCCTCCATGCCTTTGGCCTCCTGGTAGTTTCTCCCCCTGCATTTCCCGAATGTGCTTGTTGATGGGGAAGGGCATGCCGTCTCGGGATACAGTAGGATAGAACATGATATAGGGCGTCGGGAACGGTTTTTGTCATGCCGTCGAGGATATCGATAATCTGTTGGAAACAAAGGCGGAGGGCGCAGATCGAAATGAAGATGAAGGTTTGAACGTCCGGCATTCATAAAAATAACAGCGTACCCTGAACCGCCAGGATTGCGAGCCCAGCCCTTCGGCAATATAATCCATGAAGACCTCCGGGTGAGGCGCCCTTTCCCGCAACGGGAAGGGTTCCGCCGCTGTGTGTGCGGATGCGACATTGAGCGAGCTCGTCGCCAGTGATACCAAATGAGGAGTCCTGTCATCTGAAGGGAAGAAAAGAGCTTGGTACGACGTCAAGTTCGCCATTCTGACAAGGGTTAAGTTGTGGGTCTCAACAATACTTGTCGACTAGAAAAAAACTCACCGCTGAATGTAGGAGATGTGCAAAAAATTCGAAAGCTTAGTGAAGAGGTCGCTGTAATTCGGGTCTGGGTGCTCTGGTTGTCTGTCGGATGTTTCAAGCTGCCCATGGTTTTATGTGCTCTGCTCGCAACGAGGAGGGGTGCGGTAAAAGGACTGTATGGAGGCATCGAACAGCCTCTCGAGTAGGCATGAGGATGGTCAGGAGTCGGATCAAGAACGAGCCCCTATGGCAGGCTAGGTGTCCGCATACCAGGAAGCCTGTCTCAAGGACTTGGGCTGTAAATGAATTCACAAAGCGTCTCGCGGCGGCGATTCTCATCGTGAGGAGACCAGGAGCAGGGTTCTCGGCCAACCGTCATGCGTCGTATCATACCTTACTGGAATCGGGCAATAACGCCCGCAGAAATCGGCAGTGCAGTTCACAACGAAATGAGATCGTCATTTTTGTCCTGTTAGTTGAAGCGTACCGGACCGAATGAATGGAAGAATGCGCCTGGTTGGCTTCCCGCCAGCACTCTGGTCGAGCGTGTATCTTTACATAAGTAGATTATCTCGGGACTGACGGTAATGTGGGCGGAGATCCTTGCGAGTTTGAGGGTCAGCAACTTCCCCTAGTGCGGAGGGAGCTCAAATAAGCTTCAACTCCAGAGTCCGCATTCGAAGTCGGGTCAGCTAACGATGTAATGTATGAATTCGCCGTGGCAACTGGGCAGGTGACGCTGCTAGAGGTCAGGTAAGACAGAGAGTGGCGCCAAGTGTCTTGTGCTGCGTGCAGGCACGCCACAAGGTGAGCACACTCCGCGATGGGACCAAATTGGACATAATAGGCAGACGGACCTGGATTGTGTTTCTTGAAATGATCTCGGGGATGAGTCCAAACCAAGCGGACCAATTTTCAAAGATTTCAGTCTTCCGTAGGTTCTGAGTGGCGACTGGCACGGTTTACTGGAAACTTGTAAACCTTGATCCCGGACTATTGGTGCGAGCCCTTGTGCACCGTGAGACTGTGCTCTGTAACCTGTAAACGAGCTTCGGTGGAGCGGAAGAAAGTCTTTGTAAACCATAACGTATTCAATAAGAGAGGACACGAGGCTGTAACTACGCACCGACAAACTAGATTCGGGCTGAAGATCCACCACAACGGAAGGAATTGTGGCGGTTACCAGGAAATTTTCAACTGATATGAAACCCCAAAGCTGGGGTGCGCGGAGGTTCCAGCCTGAGGGCGTACAAAAATGGGTACTCCAATGATGGTTTTCTACTAGCTTCCGTAAGGGGGTGTCGTAGATCTTGGACATGGGACTTATGGTCGATTCGCGCATTATAATCGGTGCCTGGAGTTGAATAGAAAGTAATCAGCAAGAAGTCGCCCACAACTCGATTCGCAATGCCATTCCTCTTGTGGGTTCATAGTGTTGCACGCGAGATTGGCGTTGTACGGAGAATCGTGATCGACGCCGAACATTCTGTATAAGCAGCCCGTAGTACTGAAATCGGTACCAGCCGGCCGTCCTAGATAAAACTTTCTTGGCTTGTGTACTTTGGGGTATAATTAAAGGCATGTAACACCCACACGCCTCCCATCGGTGTTCTAGCTAAGGAGTCCGGTCGATTAGACACGAAATGTTCAGTACACTACTTTTGTAGAAGGATATGGAACATACATCATGAAACTGGGATGGGTATGCGCTCGTAAGCCCAAGTTGTGAATCGTACCTCGTCTGTTATGAGTAACGTTACAAAGGATGACCAGGATCGCTGCCAATGTCCTAGTCGTTCGAGGTCTCGGGACCTTCGAGTTGAACCATCATCTCGTGACAAGAGTCCGCAATGACAGTGATGCTTTGATCAGGATTTTGCATATGAAATGTTAGAGCAGCGGATTCTCCCCGCGTTACAGGTGGTAGAGACTCTGTATTTGCAGCCACTGGCCCATATGGTTGCTGGGAATGAGAATGGCGTATGTCGCGCTGATCGGCGCGGGACCAGTGAACCGTCCACAACTGGTCAAAAAGTGTTCCCGTGATAGTGATGCTGTGCACAGCGTAGCGTCTTTGTGTCGCGTGTCGTGATTGTGACCCGTTTACAGCCTATGGGCCACCGTTGAAAACCAAGATAATACGACGACGCACCGACGACGGCGACGGGCTCCCAGCAAAAGCGAGCTCCCACTTCACACGATAAGCATACCCACACGCTGCATTGCGGTCGCAGCTATCGTCCCTCTTCTCTCAACCCGCATCCATCACGTCTGTGGCAGTGCACACAATACGAACGGACGCTCCTCTACCGCCTACTTCGGACTCGGAACAGCGCAACATTAGCTCCGATGTGTTCTATCATGAAGTTGCCAGGGTCATCAATACTTTCTACGTGTCATACATGACAGACAAGTCCTGGAGATGATTTCGCTTTCGACCGACGCTCCTCCGATACGCTTCATCTTCCCAGCGACGCTCTCTGCCCAACCCAGGCTATAATGTGGGGCCCAGAGGGGCTACATATACTAGCAGTGACATCCATTGGCTCTCTATTTCGACTAGTCATTCCCATCTCCGAAGGAGCCCCCTTGTGGAATCCATCACTGCCCCACATCATACGAACACGAGAATACAACATCCAGAAGCTCACGGGGGATTGTAGCTCTACTTTGGCCCACGTGCAAGACTGAACTCTGTGACACTTGCGGCTACAGGATGGCTCGATTCTGCGGTTAGAGGCTGAAGTCCTCGAGACCATGAACGGGGAGGATGGTAAGCAGTGTGCGTATCATTTACAGGACCTACCAGTTGACTCTTGTCATCCCAAGAACATTGGCAGGAGAGCGTTATCCACCATAGCTCCTTCTTGACAACTCCATAACTTCTTTTCTTCACCCCCTCCACCCCCGGGTGGGACCCAAATGGGTCTCGATGGCCTCACATCCAGCACCTACTGACATAGGTTTATATATGAACATCTCTCCCGGGACCGTATGCTCCGCCTCTGGTCATCTTCGGGAGGAGTGTGTCTCCCGAAAGAGTTTTGCCCTCCATGAAGGAGTATCCTTCTGCTGGTTCTGCGTCCACCGGTGCAAGATCTTCCGTGCTGCTACCAGGAGGGTCCGCAACGACTCTTGCGCATATTCACCCCCGCGTGGTCGAAAATACCTCTCGTATTGGCATTTCATTCCTCACCGACACTAGTGGTCCGCAGTATCGGGGGGGTTCTTTCAACTCCACGACTTTGCGAACGATAAACTTTCATCTCCTTCAAGACATGGAGTGTTCAGTACTCATCCGCTCACTGTCATCTGCGGGATTTCACAGTGGGTGGGAAACACTCTGTACACACTTTGGGACAAGTCAAGGCCAATCTACGATCGAGAAGATGCATTCTATGTTCAGAAGACTTGACAGAGAGCTGGACATGCAACACGTACCCTCCGGAACCGGAACTCACACACCGCCTACCTCGACGAGCTGAGTTCTGTCCCCCGGCTGTCAGTAAGCAAGACAGTTCTTCGAGGCTGTAATGCGACCCGGAGTTTTCTCTTCATGGACATTACACATGGCGATCACGCAGTATAACGATGCATGCCTCAGCATTCCAGGCGACCCCCCCCGGCGCCCGGCGCCGCACTGTGTCCTGTACTCAGCACCCAAGCTGAAAAATATCGATGCCCAATGGGTCCGGTCAGTGCACCGTCAAAACTACTCAAGGACCCTGCATAACGGGGGGTGAATGCTCGCTGTCAAATGACAATTATTGGGACATGAGCTTAAGAGTGATTGGGAGTGCTTTGTGGCTAGCTGTCGAGAGATACGAACGTATAGGCAAGATGTGGACTCTATAGCCATTGGCGTGCGGAGATATCCAAGCGGGAAGGATGATTTGTTCGAAGAAAGAACATGAACGAGTGGAGAAAAGCATCTAGACGAGGAACGCATTGGGTATGATTGTCTCATCGAAGATCTTAACCGCTTCGGCTACACAAGATTCTTTCGCCAAGCCCCAACACCCGTCCCCTCGAGGCACAGTTTGTCACCTCTTAGATGTCGTCTGGACGCTCAAATCCAAACTGGGGCCTCGTGCCATCCTGGCTTCAGAAACGCGGGTAATCGATATCGTTCCGTCAAGAAATCGCCTTCCCATATGCAGACATTATCCTAGATACTGCTCAGCGACTGGACCTCAAGGGCGAAACCGACGATGGGCTCGACAGCTGGATAACTGGAAGCGTTTAGAGGGCCTAGGAACTCTTAGCGAACACATGAAAAATTCAGCGACCTTGTAGGCGGACTCGGGAATAGCGTTAAGAGAGAGGAAGAGGAGGTCGAGTATCATTCCTCCCACCACCCAACATGAAATGGAGCAAGGCGCTCACCGTGAGCGACATACATTGCGAGCACCGTCAATGCCCGCTACGAGCTCAGCGCCGCCATGTTCCTCCTTTTTTGTTCTACATCCCTGAACGAGTGTTTCCAATTCCCGCCGTCGTTGGCTTCCCGCAGAGCTATTCGTCATATTCATAGGCCTTGCCTCGTTGCGGTACACCATCCGCCACCCCGCAGCCCCCCACACCTCTCACACCCGACCCGTGATGTCAACGGTGACGACGATGTAGTCTCCCGAAGTTGCGGTGACATGGAACGTGTTCGACCACAAGGACACGGTTTCGAACCGTCGTTCTCGTTGTTGCATCAACTTCTCCTTGAGTCTGGACATCGACAGGCCTGCCAGGCGTTGCTCATGCACTCACTTGATGCGATAGGGATACTACAATCTGTGTCCCCTGCTCAAGCCACCGGCATTTGAAGTCCTATATCTGCGAAAAGCTGCGGATGTTGGGGTTACCGCGAGGCGGCACGGGAAAGTGCTATCTTGGTTGCCCCGAACTCCCGCCATGAGTTATGTGCTTCTCAGGTATGGCTTGATGACGGTCGGTATGAAGATGCTGTGCCTCTGGTCATGGAAAGTCTTGTCGGAAGCTTTGGTGAGGTGTCCAATGTGCATGCACACATGTTGTTTTATTAATATTAATATGGGTCTTTCATAGGTGCCGACAGCGGCTTGTCTGACGAGGATCGTGAAGCTCTTGCCGCCGCGTTCTAAAACCCGGCGCCCGGCTGTTTGATTCTCACTTCACATTTTATCTGCACGCCCGCATCCCTATTCCACGCTGCGCGGAGTGGTATCTCACGAGGTTTCCTTTACCCAGCTAGCTCTAACATGTGCTCCGACTGGGGTCCAACACCACAGTTCTGTGGCAGACAGTCAGTCAATCAAAGGCTCTCACCGATTTGAGCAATTATGACGAGGCCTACGCAGCTCTGACTGCGTGTTCCGTACGAAAGACTGTAGTGATGCCTCGTGCTCATCGAAACTTGTGCTTCACATCGTGTTTAGGAAGCGGGACAGCGCTAGCCAGCTCGTCTATAGGATGTTGTGAAGAGCATGCTGTCGATCGACTCATGGCATATACATTCGCTGGTTTGGGGGATGAAGTCGAAGATGCTCTTGCTTTCAAGGCTCGCAATGCTGACCCGCGCGCAATCGACCATTCTATTCAAGGATCCTGTACACCTGGTACATCGACAGAGGCGATTACAGAAATGGTCTGCTTTCCTATGCGTCTACCATGACCCGTCGACTGAGCACGATGTCATCTTTTGCCTCCAGCCGCTCTCACAATGTACCAACGTGCCCGGAAACTTGGGGTTCATCATCAGCAACAACTCGGGAGCATTTGTGCCCTTGGCCGAGCTACAACTAGAGGCATACCTTGTAAGCATCAACGCATTGTCACTCATCGAGCCACAGAGTGCATGGTTCGTCCTGCCCATCTCGGAAGAATTTGGCAACGAGGTAAATGCTCTCAATGCAAATCCTATGGGCAGAAACCAATTAATCCTCATACTGCCAGCCTCGTAAGAGACGAAAGCTCGCGAGACATATTCCCAGAGAAAAGTACTCGGTAGGTAGGCGTGATGCCGAAGTTGTTGAACTGGCCGATATCAAATATGAATACTCGCTACTCGACGCTCATCTTCGCCTTGTCCTCAAAAACGCCCGAGATCCTTGGATCGCTAGGTAGGGCAACCCAGGATATCCGATTCAATTCACCCGGCTGACGGATTCTTCAGAGCTCTTACGTGTCCCTTCATCCGTAGTGAATAAGCTGGCTCAGGCGAATTCAATTTGACGAGGCTATTGCCGCTGCAAGAAGCCTCGGCGCTGATTTATGACACCGATGTTTTTGCGCAATTGACTACCCAATGCCTGTGGTTGGCAAGGCATGTGGATGCAGACGGGTGAGGTGCAATCTACTTTCACTTAGGCATGAGAGTTTCTCATGGGAACTTTCTCTCAGTCATGGTCACGAAGTCTTGTCGGATTGGCTGCTTACAGACAAAATCTCGTCCTGGCCTGGGACAGCAGCAGACCGAGCATGGAGGTACCTCCGTCAAGCTTTGGAGCGGCATGACGGTGCCACAGATTTGGATATGCCTATAGCAAGGTCGCTTTGGAGACAATTCTCGGGTATGATCGGTTCCCGCGCCTCCTCCGCCCTGGCTTGTGCGTGTCCTTTGAGGTGCGCCGCCCCCTAACTTCGGAGCTTTTCTAGTACTTATTTGGCAATAGGACAACCACCCTGAGTTTCTAATCCGTACCTACTTGCGGTACGAGACTCTTGAGGCGGCATTAGAACACGCCGTTGCAATGATGAAGAATGGTAGCTACTCATGTGACACCTCGAGACTTTCAGGCAACTCACAATCCTTGATCCCTTCAGGATGATGTCCGCCTGTCACAAGAGCAGCCCATAGTCTTCCCGCGTCAACTTGGCTCCCGTATTACACTTATCGATCAAGTTTTTTACTTGCCGCTGACTCTGGAGACCGACCTGTCGCTCCGCGCCAAAGGATTCGTTAGAGGATCTTCGCACTGCCATCTCTGGCCGAATCAAAAATGTCCGGAAGCTGACATCTCATTGCAAGCCAGCCGTCCAGTAGCCATATATCATTAATCACACTTTCTTGAACCTCTCGCGGGACTTGTTTGATAAGGTTTTTCTATCTTTATGCCATATCAGCTTTCTCTCGCAGACATGTATTGCCGTGCGCGATCTTTGGCTTGAGTCGCGAGTTCGCCATGGACTGCTATAAGTTCATGATCACAGCGGCACATATCAAAGGCTTCGAAGGGAGGCACCTGTACCAACATAGGATTTTACAATGCTTGCGGAAGCTGATGGACCGCGTTGCGGACCGGTAGAGACAATCTGCTAGTAACGTCCCAGTAGTGAGATGTCATGACACCCCCAAGTCTATTTTGTGAATGTTACTTGATGCTTAGAGTAGACTGGCCAATGATTATTTATGCTTACACACAAGCTATGGCCTGAGCGAGCGAGACTGGCAGTAGAAGAACAGTAACAGGGCTCCAAGTAGTACTACCCGTTTACAGAGTTGTGGAACGATGCGGATATGCGCTCGGCATGATCATGGCAGGACACACTCTTTTCATATTATAGCTAGTAATCTTCTTGCATGGTTCTGACCCTTGTGATGTACTTGTATAGTACGCCCTTCTCGCTAAATTCGACATACTTACCGTGAGGTGCCCTCGGTGGGCTTGGGAATGATCTCCTTTCCTTATTTGGCAACTGTAGTATTCAGTGAAGTTGACCCTCCTTACAATCGTGCTCCGAGCTAAGCTATGCGCACAGCACTATCATTGAAGCTACGTATATATATATATAGAGAAAGACTCAGACTAATTTGTCTGCCCATATGTGCTCTCAAGTGTTGCGTGACAAAACATCGCGGCTCAGATTCCAATCATTCTCCCTGTTCAATTCAAGTTCAATTTGACTGTCGTTCGCGCTGGTGTTGTGTCAAGACGGACCGACTTGATCTAGAAGCATTGTTCCAAATGATGGTGTCAAATTTGTCCCTCATACGACCGAAATGAAGCCCACCTCAAGTACAATACTTTCATTTCCGGTGAGGCTCGTCGCCCGTGTCAGAAAAGGGCCGAATATTGTGATATCTCGCCCGAATAGCCCTGTAGGTTTTTTGCATAAGTCTGACATGTACCCATTATCGAGTCAACCGGCTCCAACAAGCTGTCGGCTCTCACTCTACACATTTGTTACTTTCATTTCAATGCAAGCTGATAATCGTCTGTCTTGTCGCTCGATGAGTCTAGGTGTGTGATGCGTGGGAACACACGTTTCACTGTGGTTAAGCACCTACTGTAAACGGTCGCATTCGGGAAGCCGCGCTTTCCTGCCCTCGACCTACATCCGCTCCCCCGCTCTATACTACTAAACGATGCCCGCTTTCCGTAAGGGTTTCCTCAAGCATTGGTTTGCTGTTGAAGTAATTATACTGGCCCTTTTTGTTTGCGATGGGAAATACTTGCTGATACTCGATACATAGGCCACACCTCTGTAAGTAATATCTAGAAGGCTAGTTCCGCCAGTGCTCAACACGCGCCTGTCTTCATCCTATCTAGCTATGCTGTCGTTGGGCTTGTCGTCGTCGGTGGTAGCTGGTACTTGACGCGTCTGGCCCGCGGTCCTTCCGGTGCGCGTTCTAGTATCATGCCGTAACTTTGTCTAACTCACTAGTTCGTACAGACAGTTGTTTGGACTAAGGAGAACCCCACGCCTTGGAACGACATCAAGCCCAATGAGGGAACCAAACTCTTGACTGTCAACCAGCACTTCGACAAGTCGTAAGTCCCCCTCCTAGCTGATCTCGATCTTTTTTCGCATAATAAATATAGTCATGCAGCTGGGACCGCCAAGAAGCTTTGAAGGAAATACATCACACTCTGCGTTGATTCTTCATTACTTCTTCGTATCCCTATTATTTGCCCACTACGTTGGACGAATCATACACGCTTTTTCATGAACAGAACAAACCGTCCTTTCTAAAGTCTGATCTTCAACCACCCCTACTAAATTGATCCCTGCGGCTTGGCGGTCGAAGCATGGCGCCTGCGCTCGTTTCGCTTTGCCATCAAAAGTCATTCTGCCCAGCTCTTCCCTGTCACTTCTTGACTCCTACCAACATCTCAGTTCCAATCACCACCTGAACCATGGTCATAAAACTAGGCTCTCTTCAGCCAGAGTTCGAAGTCTCGTCCATTGATACGGTCCTGGACGACGCTAGCGCCAACCCTCTCAGTGATATCATTGTGGTAAGAGATCATGTAGTCCAGTTGGTCAATTTCGGATCCTAAAAACGCTCCCAGAGTAAAGCTGGAGAGCTTGAGCTGCCTGCGATTGTGTTCGGTGCCGCTAACATTTTCACACGGTATACAAATTCTGAAGATTATATTAGACCGTTGCGCGATCGACCTCTATTTGCGCACCGTAAGACTGGCCCTGAGGTGAGACTATGGGTCGTGTGATCCGAACCGACTCCCGTGTATGAATATGACGGATTAGATATGGGATAGCACTGCCTTTGACACATCGGCTTATTATGGACCATCCGAAATATGTCCTGGGTAGTGTCCTGAAGGCACTCGAAGCCGAGTTTCCTCCTCGTTCATTCTCTATCAACTGGGTAGGAGAAAACCATAGCATACAAGGAACTGGGCGGTGGGAAGATCATCTAACAGCCGTCCAGATGACCAGAATGTGGCCGCTATGGTCCGAATCAAGCAGACTTCGACTACAGCCCTGGCCACGATTCGTAACAGCGTCCCAGCGTTAGCCTTGCACGCTTGCACACGAACTACCTCGACACGGTCCTATCTCCACGATGTTGAATTTGTTTGCGATCAAACCCAACAGCCGCTGCTGAAACCACGCTCTTGCGTTGCACTAGTAATGCCTGCCGCTGGTATAGGTCTTCAAAGTGCGACGAGGGCCGAATTTTGGCGATGAGGTAGAATCTGTCACATCGAGTCCTGTACGCTGTCACAGCAACTGAGGAAGATGCAACAGGAAGGTGTAATAAAAAACATCGGCATCACAGGTATGTCCGTCTCGGAGTCCTCATACGTTTCTTGTTGAGCCTAGTTTCGACACCAGAGAGTTTATCTCACACTTCCGTACTGCTGCGTCTTGCCTTTGCTGGTCTTGCACCCTGCACGAGGAGAACCGCTCGACATCATTCTTCAGCTACAGCCCACCTCAATCTGCAGATGACACGTTTCGATCAAAAGATACCGTTCCTCACTTCCGTGGTCGTGCGGTCGCATTAGCAGGATTTCTCCTCACAATTGCCTCGCCTCTCAACATGGGGTTTTGCTCACACCCAAGGGAATAAATGTCACCTAAAAGCCCCCAAGCGGGTGCACAGGTCCTGCGCCACCCTAGCTGAAGGCGTCCATCCTAGGATTGCAAGGTCTACTGAACTTTGTGTGGCCTAGCGGCTGCTCCTCTGGCCTCCCGCAGATCGCACTCACTCGGCTTCGGCGTACCGACAGGCCAGGGAATTGGAGTTGCCGACAGTTTGTGGGCCTGAGTACACATCCTGATCTGAAGTGCATCAGACGATGAAAGCTTGGTTGGAGCTTCAGGGCTCGGAGACAGATGATGTATCTCCAGAAACACAGAGGAGTTAGAAGCAGTCTCCCAGAGTGAAATGTCAGCTTTCCAGGGAATGGTCATGGGTTATGCTCCTTAGAGTCTCCTCGTATTATGCTAGACCGAAAGATAATGGTTTAGGTAGTGGGTCGAGTGTAGTGGCATAGTACAAATTGTTACATTACAGAGCAATTTGAACAATCCTACAAGTTCCCTTAACGGACTCAGTACTATCGCACGTCCGCTATCTCTGTCTTGATTATACCAGGCGTTTTGACCAATCTTCATGATGTTGGCGCGAACGCAAGGGCATTCTTCATATGATCTTGCAACGCTGCAGTAGGTTCTGCTGCGCTGCTTGAAGAATCGATTGCATGGGATGGGGTCGTTCATAATTTGTACTACGTAATGAGACCGGTCAGTCTTCAGTGTACGGCGGCAGGTCTTTTATCGGTACTTACAGCTACTTCGGGGTCCCGCCATGGCTCGCTGGCAAAGTCTCCTCTTCGCTCTCTCCTTCGCGTTGGCTGAAGAGAGTCCTGTCTGACACTTGAAGACGAGGATCGAATTCATTTCCTTCGTGTGCTTCTTTTCTTTGCGTCGATGGCTGTGGCTTCGTCCACAGTCTCCATTGCTTTGGTGTAGTCGCGCAATCGCGAAGAGTACATGTCCTTACGGATGTACGCCTTGATGAATTTGGGGGGTCAACCTTGATATGCCTCTTCAGCGTCTTTGAGTTTTGGCCTCAGGAAGGGCAAGCAGCTTCGTGTGACGCATTGGCGCGATTGTTTATATACCCACGAGGATCCTTGGGATCGCGCTTAATAGCCTCCGTGTAAAGCCTTGACCGCGCCCGCGAAGTCTCCAGCCTTGAATAGGGTATTGCCCTCTTCACGAGCCTCGTTAGCTTTTTCGGGGTCGATGTACGCAAGACGCGCCTCGTCGGCCTGTGCGCGCTCTGCTTCTCGCAAACTTGTTGAGAATATCCGCCGTTTCGGTGGTTCAGTGAGCGACTTCTGGAAGTACTTGATCGCGGCGGCAGCCAGGTCGCCCTTCTTGGAGTACGCGGTACCGATACGGCCGAGAGCTTTGGCGATGAGTTTATAGTCGGCACGCAACTAGATAAGACAGGTATGAGTTCTCGCGCAGCTCCTCGCCATGAGGCGATAACTACCGAGCGACCCTCCTCGATGGCCTTTTCGCATGTCTCGATACATTTGTCAAAATCACCTTGCTCAAAGTATACGGCTTGTATGCGTGATTAGGGCCATTCAAAGGTGCGCTGCCAGTTTAGAAGACTCACCTCCAAGGTTCGTTAAATAGGTTACGTCTTTGGGCCAGACATCCCATGCTTTCGAGAAGTGCTGAGCAGCCTTGGGGAAGTCGCGAGCCTTGTACGCAGCAGCTCCAGCCTGCTTCTCCCAGCTCAGCTTCCTTCTTTGCCTGGGCATCTTCGTCATCCATCTCAACATCTTCAGTGGGTGGCGGGTAGCGGGCTTTGTTTTAGATGCTGATGTCGAAGGTTTGAGGGGGGAGGCGAAGAAGTCGACGGCTGGGGAGAGGTCTCGGCCTCCTTCTGCACGCCTGGAGGGAGCTCGTCGGAACCCTCTTCGCGCGAGAAACCCTTGCATGTCAATACCCATAAGCGCCCCGAGGACGTCGATCATGCGTGCGTCCTGCGAGAGACTAGACTCTGCAAGTTTCGGATTTTGTTGGATCATTTGCAGTTTTTGGATGAAGGAGGGATCGGCGAGATGTTTTTGGGTTCGGGGGGTACTAGCGAGTTTGCCAAGTAGGTTGGGGTCAGCAAAGAGCTTCCCAAGACCGAAAGCCTCAGACCCGGTTGCATCGCACGCTCATCGACAGCTGCATGATATTGAGAGGCATGCAACGAACCTCGTCTTCGTGTTATTACGCACCTTTTGCGTCCTTCACTTCCTGCAAACCTTTCTTCAGCACAGGGCTATCCTCCAGCTTCAGGCCTTCCTCGTAGGGTTGCAATAGCTTCATCGTACCGACGAGAGCCGTGCAATGCTGCACCTTTACGTGCATAGCCCTTGGACCACGCAGGGTTGATCTTAATGCACTACCACAGCCCAGCGCAAGGTAAATATCCCGAAACGACCGACGGTGTGGTCACGCACCTGCTCTGCATCCTCGAGCGCAGCAGCCCACTGTTTCTTCCCAGCCTTAGCGGCACTACGGTTAGACCAAAGCACGAAGTTGTTTGAATCAAGCTCGATCGCTTTGGAGAAGAGGTCTATGGCAGTGTCGTAGTCTTTTGCTTGAAACGCTTTGTTGCCCTGATTCTTGAGCTCGTCGGCCATGGTGATACGGAAGGCAGGTCTATTGAAACTAAGGTCTGACCAGAGGGACCTTGAACGTCCTTTATCATCATACGCAAAGTAGATTCTCCCTGCCTCCCCGTCGCATTCCAGAACCTTCCCCTCACCTCCGCCGCACCAACCCTAACCCTAGACATGCCTAACTTCAAGGCAAGAATCACAGGCACAACACTCGTCGAATACCACTGAATATTAGAGTAGTGCGTTTTATCTAGGCGGAACTACTTGAAGATATAATGGCTGAATACGTCGACTGTGTACGGCCGGGATAGGTGCGTCTCCGCTCTACGCCATGCCCTTGCGATCGGGACAGTAGATCGCATACTGCTCGCTAACTTGCTGCCAGTTCACCACATGCCAGAACCGTTTCATGTATTCCTCCTTGCCCCAAATACCGTACCCGGCGCTGACCCAGGCATGTTCGTGGACGGAGGACGCAGAGAAGCGGGAAAAGTGTATCTCCCAGGGGGAATTTGTCTTGCGACGACGTATAAGGGCCCTCCACTACCCATTCGTTTATTCTCGGCCCGGGTGGAGGTGGAAAACGCTCGTGTTTGAGGTGGGGTGTTGGAAGGAGGTTGCGAAGATGGGAGGCCGGAAGCGGGCGACGAAGGGCCAGCCGAATTTGGTACGCCAGGGATACCTCGGTGTCGAGGAGCAGCCCGCTCTTCGCCAATGACGCCTTCCATGACATGGGCCCTACGCTGGATGCGCTCTTTGTGAACGAATCAAGAGCGTTCCGGTTCCGAATGTTGGGATGACCGCCAGGGAGCCAGCTTGGTCGCAGACAAGCCATACCCAGCCCCTGGCCAAACATGCCAAGGGCAGTTGCACCGAACGTTGACTTAAGCTGGGTAAGAGAGCCGAAGTCTACCCTGATTTGTGATATAAGGTGTTGGCTCATTTCGTCCTCGTGACTGGTGCTATCCGGTTGTGGTGGTTTCTTGTCAAGGCACATAGTGAGACAATGTTGAGAACGTCGGACGAACGGCTCACAAGACATGATAAGAAGAACGAGTTGTTCAGGGGCTTCGCTGGCATAATTGAACATGAGAGCTTTGGAAGGGTCTTGAGCCGCAGCAATGACCGTTTGCGCGACACTTTTGGTTGCCTGGGGTGTGTCTATACAAAACTCCGGAATGAGCAAGTCGTCATTCGGAAAGGGAACACGTGTGCGTACCTTTGACTTCATCGTTAAGGCGGTCCAGCAGCCCTGCTGGTAGTCCTCCGCAATCATTTTGAGCGATGCCGGAGGCAGGAAGTCTCCCATACCCTTCTCAACATCGTAAGGCGGCTGAACACACGGTTGTGCAAGCTTCGCGCCCGGAACGTCCGCAAGAGTGAGGAAGATGATGGCTTGACGCGTCGGACGGAGCCCGCGACAAGCTGAGAGGCGACTCGGTGCATGGTTGACGAGTTCAAGGCAGCAGACGCGAGTGCACGGGAGACGGTCTGGGAGAGAAAGCGTCGGACGCCTGCCAACACTTGCCTAAATTTCGGGCGCTTCAACTTCGGTGCCAACACGGTCGCGCCTTGAGCCGGTGCTACTTCCACGTCGACTGTATCCTAGGCCAAATCCCTTCCAGTGTACCGGCGATGGCACCGTCTAAAACTCCAGCGGGGACACCTAAAGCCCCTGCTGCTACTGCCGCGGAGGCTCCGCAGGCTACCGCAAATGCCATCTCGTCCCTGTGGAAAGCGTATAATGAGACAACCTCGTCGCGTCTCAAGCTTATAGACACATTCCTTGTCTTCCTCATGGTCTCTCGGGAATACTGCAGTTCGTGTACTGCGTTCTCGTTACTAACTTCCCTTTCAACGCATTCCTGGCGGGGTACGTCGTCCGCCACTAACACAGCCGTATACATTACTTGACGAACGCCTCTTGTTCCCAGCTTCGGCAGCTGTGTGGGCCAGTTCGTCCTCACTGCGTCTCTACGCTCGCAAGTGAACCCGGCTAATCGGAACGAGTTCAAAGACATTTCTCCCGAACGGTACGCCCTTCCAACTTGTCCCAGAAAGCCATGCATCTGACTCGGTCGTACAGAGCATTCGCAGACTTTGCCTTGGGCTCTATAGTGCTGCATTTCTTCGTGTACAATTTCCTTGGATAATCACCATACCAACCGGACAATCTATTTATAACTTTCAGGGCACCCTTAGCGAAGTCCACAATCACAGCTGTGGATGGAGTGAGTGAAGTTGATGCCCAAATAGTAATTGCGGGGAATGTATGATGGAGACCAATAGTAGTAGTACAGTTGCGCGGGAGAGAACGATTGCTGTAAGACGGAATTCCGGATATTCCAGTTATGAAAGAGTGCCCGAAAGGTTGTGAGGATGCGTGGCTCAGTGTATACGTGGCATATGCTTCAGCTTCAGTGTTTCCTCTCAAAAGATTCTGAACGCTGCATGCGGGTGTTAGTTTGATGACCAAGGAATCCTAATGTAAACTCACCCCGAAGACAACGACCGCGAAGTCAAACATGTATTCTCCTAGTAGAAAACCTATTAGAGGTCTGACCCAGGTAGTCAATGGTTACTTGCATACCGAATTCGAGGTAAGAGCCGAGCAGTTCTATAGTACATGATGAGGTTGTTTTCGAGGTAGACTAGTCAAATCTCACGTACGACGAACGTCCTTATTAGGTACTGTCGCAAGTTTAGGGCTGGAGGGCTATTAGCTATATCCGCCTAACAGAATGCAAGGAGACGTACGTGGCTAAACCTGTGATCGTTTGATCCCAGCCGAGAAATGCACTGATGAGTGCAGAGCGTCGAAGCACCAAAATGCACGAGTTTTTTTTTTTTTTTTCCTAGCATAGCGAGACGGACTGGAACATGAGCAGGAGGCTGGTGAAAGTAACGTATGGGGATAGACAAAAAGACAAAAGCACGATATGATTCAAGGTGGTCGTGAGTTACGTCCACGAGCCGGCCACAAGAGGTCAATTTCCACGTTGTACACACGTGGCTTTGTTAGGATCAGAAGGTCTTGCCAAACAAAGTACTTCCTATTTAGGAGTTCAGAGTATGAATGAGTCGTCATTTTCATGATACATACTGTGCTGTATGCTTACTTTGCGAGAGTGACAGTACAGAAGTCCCAGATGCCCTCATGATGTCATTTGACAGGATTGAGCGTGCAAGACTAGTGCAACTAGTAGTGCGCACCGAACATCGTTGAAGCGCTCGTGATAAGTAACCATTGCAATGCAATTGCAATGTGGCAAATTAGTGATGATACTGCTTAACAGCGCAAGCCCACATGTGTCATACACGCTGCCGTTTCAAAGTTTAGCATCAGATTTTGCGTGAGTCCTCGCAGTGCTACAGTATTACTAATGCTGCTAGTTCACCTGTGGCAAGACGGCTTCAGAACGCTGATACCTACTGACATCAGACCGCCACCTGTTGGATCAAACGCGAACCAGAGCAGTATCACTCACATTACGGTAGCTACTCGCATCTGCGGCGAACTAGGCTAGACTACGCGGATGTACAAAATGAATCCGGGGGTATCTCAAAACACTCCGCATGATCGGAGGGGTCTAACGGTCTGACATGACGTACGCAAGTCCGGTGTGGAAACGTTTTCGAACCAGGATTTCGGAAGCCCCAAATAGAGAGGAAGAAGTAGGCCTGAAAGAACCTCTCTTGTCCCTCTCCTTCTCCTCCTTGATAGTCTTCGCGAAAATCCTGAAGTTAGGCTTCGCACAGTGTCCACTATTTTGGAATGTCTGATTAGTGCGAGCTTCGTTTGATCACGAGGGCGCAGCTTGCCTTGCAGTTGGAAAGCCACACTCTCACTGGTACCCACTATGACGCCTGCTTGCCGCATCCTATCGAGTGCATAGGGCACCTCCTCCTTATTGGAGCTGGATACACCATCCGCCAAGAGATGGACATCGTATCCGAGCGATAGGAGTCAAGGCAAGACATGAGGACGCAGATGTGTGCCTAGTGGTGTTATGGAGCCACAAAAGGAGATATCTCCGTCAGATATTGCAATCAAAATGAGGAATGATGACCGTACCTCGATGCCTGTTACGATTACGGACTGGAAGCTGTGTTGCTGCAAGAGCGCTATCACTTCGGGAGTGACCATCGAGAACAGCGATTTCTCAACCAGTCCCGAGATGCAAAGGGCCTAGACTTTCAGATCCACTTCAGGAACAGTACTCCCCAGGGCTGCAGGGACGCCGATGAGCTCATCATTCGGAGACGAGCATACTGCGTACGAACCCTTTGAGTTCTGCTCTGTAACAATAACTGGAACGCCCACAACCTGTTCCGGAGACGCGATGAGTTGCAGCCTCATTTCCGCACTATGTCTGACCTGCCTTGGCGATCTGGATCATCTTGTTCACGGTCTTGACCACGGAATCGAACTGGTGGACCGCGGGCCCTAAAATGATCGAGCGGCATGAGCCGCCACTCAATCTCACCCGATTCCGATTGAGGACGCACTGAATCTACTTTGCAGGTCACAGATCAGGAGAACTGAGCGTTCGGGAACGATCTTGACTGGTCTCGGTAGCAGACATCTATCTTGTGTAGCGCGCACGTTGAATGGATGAAGATGGGCGTAGAGAGCAGAAGGGGGGAAAAAAATGACTCGAGTAGTGAAGATTTCAAGTTGACGTGCTTTAAGACCCCGGCCCTTTTTCAGCTGAGGAAGCCGGCGGTGTCCCGACGCGAGTTTCTTCCGTTGGTGACATTTTTTGATCGACGATGTCAAGTCTGTCGAGATGGTAGGCGACGCTGATGTTGGGAGCTATAAGATTCGGGAGAGGTCTGTGGGCGAGGAGTGGACGACTATCTACGTGATAAACCCAGCTCGACCTGCAGTGTGAGTGCTGTGATGGGTTGCGCCAAGTGGCATTGATGCTGAACGCGATGCTCGCGGCGTCAGCGAGCAGGGCGTGAGTATCGCAGTCCGCCATGCGACAATCGCCTCTCCTCAATCCGATCCATCAAGGATCCCGCCAGGCACCTGTGCGCACGTCCGCCCAGATGCGTACAGACGCGTCGCGTTACGGACCAGGAGTGCGCGTAGGTTTTGTGCAGGCCAGTCGTCATCGACGGTCGTCAACCCCTGCACCAGGTTAGCATTCGGTCGATGACTTCAACCTGAACAACTCCTAAATGATCGCCCATCTTTACGACAGAGCTTCTCGCGCTCGTACATAATACCTGCGTATGTTAGCTACATCATCGAAGCGGAGGTTCTCTTCAATCGTCACGACTTTCCTGGTGCCGGAAAACCATGAGGCTATTACCTTCGCAAGCTACAACACCCTGTCCCGACACAAGCACAGCTTGTCAGCATAGCGTAGAAGCACCGAGTAGTGCGCATATAGAAGGTCCGAAGTCTTCTCAACCAGTGCTCCACGTTCCCTCACACCCCACATAGGCCACCCTTACGAGGGCTACAAGTATATCCGACACGGCTTGTGGACACCGTCCCGTTTGCCTCCGGGCTGCTTTCTTGAAGACATCTTATGTTCAGGGTCTCACCAGGGGTATAAAACATAGCCGACCAAGCACCACCAGCCGCTGTTCAAGCGCAAACATCTACCCAGCAACACCGTTGCTTCAACGCCTCTTCCCACCATGTCTGAACAGCTCCCTGTCCTAGTTGTACGTCCTTGTAAAAGTTTATTTTACCATCCCGTCCTCACCGTCTGTTATAGGTAGGATCGGGTCCTACAGGTCTTGTAGCCGCAATCTCGCTCACAAAGAATGGTGTCCCCGTTCGAATCATCGAAAAGAGGGACACTTTCCATGGGGGTGTGTGCGTGGTACTGGCCTCATGGTACGTACATCAACCGAACGCCGAAACCTTGTGCTCACAGAACCACGCGTTCCATAGCCTCGAACCCTGGAAGCTCTCTCGTTTTTGGGAGTCGCAGACGAGGTTATGGACATATCGATAAAGCCGAGATCTTTCGCATTCTATGGCCCGGACGGACGAACGCCCAAACTCGCTCCATGGTCAGAAGGTTTTTTTTTTTTTGCGGAGATGCGCAGTACTATCCTTTCGTAAGTGGAGAGAAGATCTGTCATTTCCACGTGAGCGAGGATTGCTAAGGTTTTTACGTTGTAACAGCCGGAGTCTCGGGCTGTCAGTCAAGCAGAGTTCGAGGAGACCCTCCGGGCGCACTTACAGCGCCTGGGTGTCACCGTTGAAAACTAGCTCTGAACTGATTGACTTCGAACAATCAGATGAAAAGGTTACTGCGCGAATTAGGAAAGTCTCTAACGGCGAAGACTCGCCAGGTATTGAAGAGGTGATAGAATGCTTCGCCATGGTTGCGGCCGATGGAGCCAGAGGTATAGCGTATCGTTTTGTCTCCATGCATACATGCTGAAAAGGTTTCGTCCGTCAGGTCGCACCCGTCGGCAATTGGGGATCCCTTTCGTGGGTCAAACTAAAGAAGATGACCGTATTTTAACCGGGAATGCATATGTCTCTGGTCTAGATAAGGATGTGAGTTCAGGGTCGGACGCGTCCGACAATCATATGGCTCATACACGTTCTATTCTTCTAAAGCACTGGCATATGTGGGGCAACATGAGCAAAAAAGCGTTCGTTCCCATTGTTATGCAGCTCACCTGATTTCGGATTTTGACATCCGTGGTAGTTTCGGATTGAAGCCTCTGAAGACCGAAAATCTATTCCAAATCCAAGCTCTGGGGGTCCCGAGCTTCCGCCATTCCTTTGGACGTCGATGGCGTGCGCAAGCTCTTCTACAGCATCTCTGGCCGGGACGACATCGTGATTGATGACGCACAGTGGGTTTCGGAGTGGAGGTAAGGCCAGCGGTGTTCCGCGCGTCAGCTTGTGGCTTACATGATTGCTTCTCAGAGCCAACATCAGAATGTGCGAGAGGTTCAGTGACGGCAGGGTCTTCCTAATTGGAGGTCCGCATTTTTGCAACATAATACGAATAAAATCACTGACCCGCGTTGATCGCACAGACGCTGCTCACTGTCATAGTCCCTTCGGCGGCCAAGGCATGAACTCGGGCATGCAGGATGCCGTGAGTCACAATACTCACGTTCACGGACCGCAAGCTTTACACCATTCATTTAGATGAAACTCACATGGAAGCTGACTATGGTGTACCAAGAACGGGCATCGATGGCGTTGCTGGACTCGTACTCCGAGGAGCGTGTGCCGGTTTTATCGCTGAGATGTTGAATCTCTCATCCGCTCTTCATTTCAAGGCGTTCGGCAAACCAACTGCGTCCGCGTTGGATGGCGCCGTGGGTGGTGCCGCCAGCAGCGGAAAACGGGAAATCGACAATACAGAGATCATGCGTCGGCCGAAAGCTCTCCCTCCAGCTAGGAGTAAACTACCGTTGGAGCTCGTCATCCTCGAAGCGCGCGGGTGCGGCAGTGTCTGGCGATGTTAAGAAGGACCCCTACGGACAGGGTTCTGACAAGCTGCGCGCCGGACGATCGTGCACCCGACGCAAAAGTGTCCGTCGTCCAGTTAAGTAACGGAACCCTCCAGTCGACTACCCTTCACAGCCACTTCAAAAAGTTCAAGCACGCCGTGTTTATTTCACCAGCTCCACTGCCGCCCTCGAGATTGTAGGAGAACAGCTCAAGACCGTCATCCCCGACTTGGTCGATAACGGCCTAACTTCGATGGCAGCTCTGCTTCCCAAAGCCACCGAAATATCTTCACCACTACCATCATCGGTCGCTCAACTAGCGAGGGACCACAAGATAGAACTTCTCGTTGATGAAGAAGCGGAGGCGAGGAGGGTTTATGATCTTTCCATTGTTGAGGATGAAGCGACCTACGTAGTAGTCCGCCCCGACGGCGTCGTCGGTGCATTCACGGCTGAGGCTGCTGGTGTGCAGCAGTACTTCAGCACTCTTAGGACTGGTGGAGGGGAAGGCAATGAGTATTGGGAAGCTAGTTTAGATTTCACGGACCATAGCAATATGTAATCATACTTTCACACACGCACAGCAGAACATGAAATTCTATCACTCCGGCTGCATGAGATGTCGCCTCGTGTAGAGCCGCATGTAAACCCAAGGGAGTGCCTTGTTTTTTCGGCTGACCTTGTTCATGCGTACCTTGTCTGGGCTCAATTCCTACTAGCAATGCGGGTGGACTTGAACAGACGCTTGTAATTAAAAGCGGGCGGTCGTAAGGGTGCACGGCATTAGCCGAGGTGATAGTTGAGGTGGTGATGTGGTTTCGTTTCTTTTGCTCGCTGCCCTCATCGTCGACGTCCTCGAGTCGTACACTTCGTCTGTGGCACTCCACGCACCGGTCAAGTCCATTCTTTCTTTTTTCTCTCACGTTCTTTGAACCACAGTCACTCTTTTGATTCTACCATCCCTTACGCCGCCATGGACTTTTCCACTTCATCCGCCACGCACCATGCTCGAGCTCGAGGATTCCGCAGACAAGAAGAGGGTGAGCCGCAGTCATGACTAGCTATCTTATCATGCACAATGTAACCGACGCAATTCCCCCCCTGCTTTTAGCTTGACTCTTTCCGACTGGGTGGTCCTGCTCCGTCGAATGGTCATCATGCCCGCAAGTTCTCCCATTCACGTTCTCATTCACGCAACACTTCTGTCTCTGGCCCATCGCTGTCTCTGTCTTTTGCGGTCCCCTCCACTCTACCTGGCCCGGACAGCCCTCCATCTTCCCCTCCGTCGCTCCCCGCAGGTAACCCGAAACGGAATTCCCACCACCGTCGTCGCTCCTCCGTATCTACGAGACGCGAGTCCGCTGAAATTATGGGTGTTTCGATGATTACGCCGGCACCCTCCGTCGAAGACAACATCAACCTTGGGGACAAGGACTCGATACGACGACGGGCACTTTTGACTCTCGAGGGGAGGACTGATGTCGGCGCTTTCTCGAGGGTGGAAATTCCCGAGCTAGGCACACCGGAACTTGAGCGTCGATTCGACTTCCGTGAGTTATTGTCTCCACGTATCCATGCGCTGCGTCTCACGCGTCCCGTAATTCAGCATCAAAGCCATCTTTTCCGCCAGGCATTGGGGCTGGCTTCGGAGGCAGCCTCAGCTCTCTGGGATGGTAGCAAGCGCGACTCTTTTTGGCAAATTCAGAGCGTCTATATCGTCCAAGGAGCAGCTGGGGACCCTTGTGGAGGAAGATGAAGAGGCAGAGGAGGAGCGAGGTCCTTCAAGCTCAGAGCCCGACAATTGCAAGGTGGAGCAGGTCTCTTCTCCCTGTAGAGATGGTAGTCTCGCAGCCGGCCCCAGCACCAGCGCGACACCGCCCAGCAACGCTGAACCTTCGCCCGTTGTCGCTTACTGCTGCAAGCCAAGGTGTCATTAGCGACTTGCCCACCCCAGAACCGTCTCCCAGTTACCGTCCGAGGCCTGGCTTGAAAGCTCTGACCCTGTCGCCATCGCTAAGCACGGAAAACGCACACACACAGTCAAGGACGTCCCAACCATCCAAACGGAGCGCCGTTCAAATGACCGTCCCGTTCTCATCGTCTTCAGCCTTTGCTCCTGCCAGGCGCCAGTCTCTTACCGCTGCGAAAGAGAATGCTCCCCCTCGCGTTTCTAGGCGTAGCAGCATCTCTTATGTCTCCTCGCAGGAATCCTCCGCGTCCTTCGCCTCTGGTCTTCCTACCCCTGAGATGACACCTACTAGTGAACGGCGCTTACTACTCCCGTCAGCAGTGACAGTAGCAGTGCATCTAGCCTTGGTTCCAGGAGCTCTCGGTCACTTTCAAACAGTGAGCATCATTTTTTATACCAGGCGCACGAGCTGCTCTGGTGCAGCGTATCTCCGACCTCGAGCGCGCGTTGTCGGCCCGCCCCCAATCTCGCCACAATCCTACAGTTCGGAGGGCTTCTTTACCCCAGTGAACCGCCCGACTGACGAGATGCTACAGCTTCGTAGCCGACCTGAAAGCCGAGCGCGATGCAGCTGAAGAAAGACGTCGAGGGCTGGCGCACCCGAGTTTCCGATGGCCAAAATCAGCGTCTCTCTTCTGATTGAAACGCGTTGAGGTCGAACGTTTCGAGCGAAGCCTGGGTTGCCGTGAGCGCGCGGGATTAATCGAGAATCGAGAAGAAGTCCATCGAGAGATGCTCGTCGAGAAGGAGGCGTGGGCTAAGGAGGGCTGGGCGAAAGTATGAAGCGGCGGAGGCTGAGTTGGTGTCGGCCTTGGAGGAATCACAGCAGCTCCGTGAGAAGTTATTCTCGCCAATGAAGAGCTTCAGGCCGAAATGTATCAAGATGGCGGCCGCGTTGATCGAGAGCGGAAGAATAAAACGGGAGGAGGTCGAGAGGGAACTGGACAGCCTGCTGACGACCCCAACCCCTCAGACGGCAGATAGCAAAAGTATCACCACCCTCCTGTCTCCAGGACCATGGTCTTTGCGAAGCGGAGGCTGGCGGGCTTGGCTTGGGGTTCCGTATCCATCGACTCGGATGGACTCCTACACGGATGTTGAGTCCATTTCGACCCTATCGAGCGACCACAGTTCTCGTTGAAGTCCGTTGTCGAGGAGGACGAGGGTGCCGATTATAGCCAGGATCACAGCCAGTCTGACTTGAGCGATGTCGATGACCTTGCCGGTTATGAGGACGACGACGAGGATGATGATTATGACTTGCAAGCTTCGATCCTGTCGACTTCGTCGTTTGGTTCTGACGACTATCCACGCGAAACGTCTCATCTCCTCGACGCAGCAGCTGTCAGTGAAGTTCCCGAGCTGACGTCCTGCCGCTCTAACTTTCGTCGTCGCCTGCCCCTGTATCGCCGACATCAACTGCATCGGCGCCGTGCATCCCTTTCGAAGGCGTGGACCTTCCCGCAACCTTCGGAGTCCGTCTCGCTTGCCCCTCGTGAGACGGAAGAGATTGACCGTTTCTTTGGATGTTTGGAAGGATGTGGACAACTCACCTCCCATCGATTCGCGGCCTGCGCTCTTCAGAGAGCAGCAAGAACTTGTTCTCTCAGGCCCTCGCTGATGCGGACGATGACTTGCCTCCATTCTACATCCCTGTTGCTATTGGTGTCGAGGTACCACGGCGGAAGAGCCGAAGTTCGCGCTCCATGTTGTTGCTGAGGAGGACGAGGAGAACGAGGAGGAGGGTGACTACTCGAAGGACGACGACGCTAGCGAGATTGTTGGCCAGGTCGTAGATGGCGGCATCATCTTCACCTTCACACCTCCGCCTGACTTTGATGTCCCCGAAGATGTCCCTGTTCCGCGACCTGTCACTCAGTCCGAGACACAGCCATCCTCTCCGGACAAACGGCCGTAGCCCTTTGAGCAGCTAGGAGCTCGCCCTCCTCGATCCCGCGCCGTGCATCGAAAGGCGCCACGTCTTCGATCCCTACCGTGTCGTCTTCCCCACCGCGGATTAGTGCTGTCACATTCCCGAAGCCTTCGGGTTCGCCGGCTACCTTCTCCACGCCTCCCAAGCTCACAGGACCTTCGTCCTCGTCAACGCCAAAGAGGACTCAGGCGGCATCTTTCATCCCCCAGCCCCGTCGCAACGTCCCTCAAGCTTCTTCGAGGCCCGCGTACTCAGCACCAACCAAGAGCCAGAGCAAGCCGGCGCCCGAGTATGTACGACCCATGTCCGGTTCTGCTGCTCTTTAACTCCCATCACTGACCTTAGCCCCCAGTCCTCAAGTCCGTTCAACCCAACCCCCTGCGCTGTTGAAGAACGAGATGACCGTCCACGCACGCCTCGATTCGCCTTCCTCGATACACGACGTTCCAACATCTCCTGCCATGTCTCCTACGCTTGCTGCCCTCCAAACTTTGACTAGCTTCATGCCTTCACTTCCTTGGTCGTCGCCGAAACTCGGCTTTGGTACCCCTTCGTCAGTCGCCTCCTGCATCATCCCCTCAAGCTCTAGTGGACATGGCGTGTCCGACTCCGTAGATTGTTCCAACAAACCGCCAGTTGCTCGCGGAAGAACCTTCGTATCCAGAGAAAGTCAATTGGCCAAGTTACGTCTTCGACTACATCAAGAGCACTTGCAACACCAAGCGCAACCACGACAATTTGTCGCCAGGGACTATCAGGATGGTGTCCTGGATATTTAGTTCCACGGACATGATTTCAATTTTGTGTATTCGCTGTGTCTATTATCTCGCATGTTCCTCTCTCCCATTCTCATGAACCTCCCATGCACTTACCGCCTTCGCAACCCTTTGTCATGGCCGTATGTCTTGCGAACAGTTCTCGTTGGGCTTGATGCTCGCGATTTGTTACGTTCCTATTTGCATGGCTCGTATGTACGAGCGTTCGCATGACGCTCCCTTGTACTATATCCCACCCTCATTGAATCTCGAGACCATCTCGCAGATATCTTGTGGGCCTCACCCGTCATGCCTACTCGTACGTACGACGCTAACAAGTTATGGTGTATGCCGCTTTGCAACTTGCACTTGTGTCGTGAAATCGCAGTGAAACATGCACGCATCTAGGTAATACAGGTGATGAACTTGGAGGCAACACTGTTCAAGAATCCTCATGCATAGTATTAATCTGTGAATATTCACCATGTACAAGTGGGACAGTCAGAAGGCCAAGTTCAGAATAGAGACTACACAAAAACCAGAAACGATATCCAAAAAATGAGTAAATGTGAGATGGCATGAGAGATGATAGAGACCAGAGTACTTCGCGGACACTACGAGTGCCCATCAGCCAATAGAGTGTGTCCGCAGCCTGTCGTCTGGCCGCTGCATCGCGTCGAGAAACTGTGCCCACTCACCCAGCCCGAACCCGACGGACGCGCCCCACATCGAGCCCTCGTCCGCGGGTGGGTGGCTGCATATACATCACCGCATCGGCCGCGCGCGGTGGTGGCATGCCGTACGCCAGCGTCGGGTATGCGGGGACAATGGGCGAGAGCTGCGACTGCTGCTCGGCGTGGTGGTGCGACGCGTTGCCGTTCGTCCCGATCGTGTGCAGTGTGGACGGCCCGCCGCGATCCATGTATCCATGCGTGTTCGCCGGTACATGTTGCTGCTGTTGCTGCTGTGGCGGGGCCGCGGTGGTCGTTGGCGAGGGCGACCAGCGAACGGAGGATACAGGCAGCTGCTGCGTGCGTGTCTGCTTAGGTGCGCTGTAGAGCTGCGATGAGCTTGGCGACTCGGCGCTCGCGGGTGGGGGCGCGGCAGGGGCGTGGAATGTCGAGTGCGGGTGATGAGCTGGTGGAGGAGTCGCCGCGCCCGCTCGGGTTGTCCTGGTAGGGGAACGCAAGAGTTTTGACGAGGTTGAGCACCTGCGCCTTCTTGCGCTTCTGCTCGTGCAGAGGTTCGGTCGCGAAGTCGTCCGAGTAGAGTGGCGCGAGGGCTTGCAGGATCGTCAATGCCTTGTCGGCGACCGGCATCCAGCGGCTCTGCTCCAGGCAGGAGATCGCCCTTCTTGATGTTCTCGCGGAACATGTTTGCCGCGGGCTGGTTCGGGATGCGAGATGAGCTGGAAGGAGAAGAACATGGCTGCGCTGAAGACATGGAACGGCCCCCAATTCATGTGCCCCGGGACGGCGAGAGCGCTTATTGGAGAGGAAGTCGGGCCGCGTTTGGCCAACAAGCTGAATGAGCTGGCTGGCAGCCCGGACCGCGATGTTCAAAGAGGAGGCCACCGATGCATACGGTCGGTGTAATGTAAAGCGAATGTGGGAGGTAGGCTGTTCGTTATAATAACGCTCTGCACGCCCAACCGCCTCACGGAGGTGACGGGGCTACCCAGCGACCGCGTAACGCCGTAGTCATCCAAATCAAGCTCATCGGGGAGCTCATCCAACCATTTGGTCAGCTTGCGATCGCTCTCCTGTATCGACGCGTATTTGACAGGTTGGAACGACACGGCATCATCCATGATGTCACCCAAAATGTAAGCAAGTTTGAAAAGGGCCAAGTTCGGGAGGTAGAGACGGCCCGAGTTATCGAGGGAGGGGTCGCAGTAGGAGGGTAGACGGGTGTTGAAGTGGTTTGAAGCTATCGAAATGGGCCTTCCAAACATAAAGGCTTGCCACCTGTCCAACAACGCCATTAGTCTCCAGAATAGACACAAGGATTTTTAGTTTACCTTTCCAGCAATATGATATGCCACCACGCCCATCTTCGCCTCTCTGCTTCCTCGCGACTGAAGCGGTTGTCTCCCGGGTCTTTGTGCAAGCCCATCGCAGTACCAATATTCATCAGCTCGCCTTTGACGCTCCAGGTCTCTTCCGGATCCTCTTTGGCGAAGGTGAGATAGTGTGAGCGAACGAGGAGTAGCTCAACAAGGTCCAGAGTATACCCCTTTCCGAGCCCGTCTCGGCGGAGGTCATGGACGTGTCGCTGCAGGGCTTCCCGCATCACACCATAATATCGAAGTTCCAGCTCTTCGCCTGAGCCTGGCAGAGATGTAAGGAGCGCATGACCCGTCGGAAGATATCGAACTGCAAGTAGGATGAGGATGCACGCTGTGGCTAGCACGACACGATTACCGCCGTCGCCTTCCTTGAAACGGCACCAGCTTCGCGTAAACGCCGCTTTGTTGACGTGCCGGTAAATCCAGTTGCAATAATCGAAGTAATAGTCAATGAGGCCGTCGATCGTATGCAACGGGGGAAGCAGCGAGACCAGGTCCTGGTCGTAGCTCTGGTACGGGGCTGTGTTTTCTTGCATCGAGCTCCTGAGAGAGGACGAGAGGTTGTCCTCCCTGAAGCCAGAGCTATCCGGTCGCTCATCCTCGCGAGACTCCTACATAGGCTGAATGAGAGCGTGGATCATGATATGCTGGCGGTGACCCACAGTTAGAAGGTGAGACAATACACTTGTGGACCCTGCGTAGAAGCCTCCCGAGTCGGACTGGCCGAGCATGCCCGGGGGCTTTCCATGATCCGGGGAAGGCACTCGCTCGGGCTCCGTAGGGGACTGCTTGATGTTCGCATTGCGTGTAGACACTGAGGGGGAGGCAGCCGGGGGTGGCATCACTTGTGGCGGCGGCGCAGGGGGAGAAAAAGGTTGCCGATAGTGGAGCACTGCGTGCGCCGGCATGGTGGCCAGGTGCGACTCGAGGAGATTGAGGGAATGACGGATGCGAGTGAGTTCGGGTCACTGGATCGATTCTTGACTGTCTATATAACTGAGTGTGAGTAATGTTTAGGACCGACATAGATTACCGGTGGAAGAGAAGTGGACAGGGTTATCGCCGCGGACATCATACGTAAGTGTGTATGGGATGCAACTCTGTCAAGGGAATGGTTGACGACATGTGTGGCCTGCGATCTTCGCTGGTCGCGCGCCGGGAAGCAATGCTCCATACGGGAAACTTCTGCTACTCACTGTTGATCATTTCCTCCGCTCTCATCCTGGTTCTGGTAACAAGAAGTAGTGGTACCTGCCCGTAAAAATGAGGATAAATTGCGCTACTATGTCCGACACGCGCACCTCTAAGCACGCAGGAAGAGCAGGGACGGTTTCTGCACAGCACGCTCAGATCGCGGGGACGGAGGGGACTAGAGCGTGGCGTACACACCTCCGGTCGCATTTGAGCTTGCTGTTCCTGCAGGGCTCGCAGTTGATGGCCTTGCGGGCACGCTTCGGGGTCCGAGGGCCGGGTGTCTGTGCTGTGGGGGTCGTGAAGGGTGGTGGTGGGCCCTGGGGAGAGCGGGCGGGAATGTTTTACCCGCGGCTGGGTGAGGGGAGGAGGAAGGTCACGGTGGTGGTCGCCGCCGTTGGCCTGGGATGTGGGCATCGCCGAGAACGGTGTGCAAGCGAGGTTTGCAGTGCAATTGTCGAGTGCAATGCCGAGTAAGGGTGGGCTACTTAGCCTGGGGCAGATGTATAATTCCAAATCTGGGATCGACAGATGTCCGAGGGATTCCACGGCCTTGCGAGCCTCCCGCGCTCAGCGTCGTCTCAGAGCTCTTGATCCCCGCGGACACGGCCCAGCTCGCTGGCGGCGGCCCACAGACGTCGGTGGCGGGCGTGGTGGTGGTCCACAGTCAACCTCGGTGGGCCCGCCAGAGTCGGTTGGGAATCATCTCACCGCTCTGCCAAACTCTGCCTTCCCAGAGCGCTTCCCCCGGCCCTTTTCAGCCTGCACCTCCTCCACCCGCCCACCAGAGGCTCGACAAATTCCCCGCTCTCATTGTATCGCAATGTCGACTCTCTATCAGTACACTCTGTGCTCTACAGACACCCCCGCGACAGTAAAAATACAGCCTGTCCCACCCAGTTGCCCAACCTATTTGACGCCGTCCTGCACAAGGGCCATCAGAATGCATGTCGTCCTGAAACCTCCCCCTCACGCCAGCATAGAGCGGCACAAAGCGCTCATGTTTCCTGCCCGAGTGAGCTTCATCTTGAGATCGCTGCTGGCGTCCACAGACATCAGGAAATCTGTCATACAAGATACTCCGCGGGCCACCTCCGACGGTGCACTCAGCTCGAGACAATCTGCAGCTTCATGCAGGGCGGTATAGCGTGCTCGTCAATGTGTTCGAGCCCACCGTGCAAAGCACCGACGCGCATTGTCGCGAGTAGCTGCAGTTGACACGTTAGCACCCTGATCGTGCATCGTGGCAGTAACACGCACATTATGGGCCGCATTTGAATGGTCGTACACGCCGCCAAAGAAAGCTGAGGTGGCATCACGGCCCACGTACTTCTCCAGCAGCCATGCGGCCACCCTGGATGCGCATCCAGGAACTCTTGCACATGTCATGGATAAACCCTTGCTATCAAGACCAATGGCCTATCCGCTGCTTGTTCCTTGTCTGTGAAAAAGGGTCGGTGTGACTGGAGTTTAGAGCCAAATAGAAAGGACTGACATGCATCCCAATTAATGACCGGTAAGCGTCCTGATTCGCTCGGCCACTGAAGACGATCTTGCACCCGCTTCAACTGTTTAAGCTGCATTGTAAATTCGCTCTTCTTCAGCTCCTCCTCCGGAAAAGTACGCAGATGGGTGGCAAGCCACAAGTCTAGAGCAAGTCGCGATGAACCACTTGGTCGGGTCCCATTGATACCACTTGGCCGCATTGCGGTAGTCCATGGGGAACTGATGATGGAAATTGTGATAACCTTCGCCAAGAGTCACCACGGCCGTGATCAGGTGGTCTCCTCGGCGATAGTCTATCATCGTAGGTTGCGGAACCTAGCCAGTGCGCCAGAGAGTTGACACTAAAAAACAGACTGCCTTTCCTCAGCTAAACATAGCACTCTTCCATGAAAAACACAACTTACGTGGTGCACGGCAGTCAGCCTCAGAAAGCCCGCAAAAAGTAGAGCCCTCCCCCGCCAGTCATTCCAGCATAAGCCAGGTACAACGGTGGGTACCAGCACGCCGAATACAAGAGCCAGCGGACGGAAAAAACCAGCGGTGCTGCCAGGTGACAATGTAGTTCTGCTTCAGGTCGCTAGTGTCGTCGGCGGGACCGGGCCTAACCCGCGGCTTCACTAGCATCCAGCCGAGATGCGACCACCAGAGGCCGTGGTGAGCGCCGTACGGATCGAGGTCGGTGTCCGTATACCGGTGATGAGCGCGGTGGTTGCGGGCCCACCACAAGATCGAGCCTTGAACTGCACCTGCTCCTGCAAGTGCACAGAAGAGTTGTAGAAGGGGCGAGGCGTTGTAGGATCGGTGGGACCATAGCCTGTGATATCCTGCCGGGAAGGTCAGAAAATCCACGGTACGGTCACACTATATGCATACCTGCTGTGACGCCTAGGCGGGGACACACTGTGAGAAAGAGGAAGAAGCTTTCATGTATGTATGAGACGCATACCTATCATGTTGCATAGATAACATGCCGCGCAGAACACGAAGGTCTTCCCGTAAAATGCCGTCGTTAGTAAACCATAGACGGATATAATCGGAGTCGTCGCGACGACAAAGACATTGAACCAAACGATCTCGCTCGCCCAATTCTTACTGTCAACTGGGCGAACTGGTGTCGATGCCAGCTGTCTCTGTACGAATGATCCCTGTGCTCCTGTGCGCCGATCGCATTCTTCGATCCGTTGAATGCTGTCGGCACATCCTCTGTTCATTCGCTGTCATGCCGCTGTTAAGAGTGAGATTGAGTTGAGCGGGAAGCCGTGAAGATGAGAACCCAAGACAAAGGACAGTGCACGAAGACGGCGCAACGATGCGCAGTGACATACTTATATCATGGCTGCATCGGTATCAGTGCGACTTGACACACTCGCACACTCGCTTGGGAACCTGCTAGCGACTCTGTCGGGCCACCGTGATCCGCGTGCGCCTGCTGGACGGCCGCAAGCTCTCGTCCAGAGCTCCCCGGGACTGACCCTAGAGCGGCGCTGTCTGTTTTAAAAACATAAAAACGGAGGGTCGAGAAACGGGGACATACCGACCGAAGTCCCCTTTACGCCGTCTGCCTCTTCTTGCTGACGAGTTTCGGGGGCGTGCCTTCGTAGGCTCATCCTGTGCCCGGCAGTGTTTCGCAAGGAGGTCAGAGGGGGTAGGACATTGCTGCAAAGACACGGCAGAGCTCGGCAGAGGGTGCCCCCCGCCTCGACGGGCGTGTTCATCAGACTCTCTTTTGAGGGCACTGAGGCGACATTGCCGTAGCGCGGGCGATGGAGTGCGGCGTGCAATGCTGAAGAACGTGGGCACATGACGGCACAGGGACGGCGAGGAACACGGTGCGACACTCAGCAACGCAAGTACATCACAAAGCAAAGATGTCTGTCCCGTTGGGGACGGCGCCGGCCGAGCATAAGTTTGTACTGAGTGTGCCGCGGCAAACAACATTAGTCCTTGCTAGCACAGTTTGCTAGAAAAGGCACTATACCAACACCAGTCAAGCATACGCCTTCTCCCGCGAACCTCGGTAACACACACCGTAGACAAACGGGAGCCCGTTTGGTGCAATTTTCATCCTATAAGGGTCACGCTATTAGTTCTACAATTGTAATTTAGAAAGAAGCGCGGCGAGAGCCACTGAAATCCTCGCCCACGTAATAGGACGCACAATAGCACTTTCTCTCGTGTTAAACGGAGTACAGTGAGGTGGAGCAACAAGCCTTCTGTATTTGTTGCTTGAGAGGCAACTAACTTTAGATGCCCTTTGGATGGCGGACTTCGGCTGTCTTCTCCACGCTCGGGGAGGAAGTTGAGGCACCGAAGAGAGAGTAAGCCTTATCCGTCTATCAACAGGAGATATCCGTGGCTCTGGTACCTGTGTGTCATATCCGAGAAGTATACATTCATGTTACTCTCACCAAAAATTACCACAGCTGCCGATGGTCTCACTCGACATCCCCCATTGACCTCCCCCCTGACACCTTGTACGGTTTTTCGTGAGCTTATATAAGTTCTCCGGTCAGTTTCAGGTTTGATCCACCTTTAAAGCGGAGAAGTATGTTGAAGGGCTTCGAATTTGACGCGGAAGGCCCGCGAGGGCCGAGGGACACCTTGGCGCTGCGCCCTCGATTAGTCTCTGGACGACCAGAGCATACTAGAGCACAGAATCAATACTCACGTTGAGGTAAAATGCCCTCGTAGACTGAAGCTCGAAGATGGGCGGTCACATTCTTCATCTCCCAGCGTAGGGTCTGTGAAACCAAAAAGAGTCAGTACCTCAAGAACCTCCGCATTAGAAGATTCGTACCCCCTCGCTCTGTGATCGTACGTCCAAGACGACGCGTTCGAGGCTGTACAACTAGCCCCGGATATGCGCTTTCACCGAGATACCAATCCACAGTCATCTTCTCGATGACCCGCGTCGTTAGCCGTGGAGGTCACTATCACGTCAAAGCGTTCCTGCACATGCCCGAAGTCAGTCTCACGCTCGTAATATGAATGAAGAGAATAGGGTAAAGCCTCTGTTCTCATCGATGACCACGGACGCTTTGAACGGCAAGCGGTAACGGCCCGACTGCATTTGTACCTGCGGGTTGGTACCGGTAGTTCATTCAGCGAGAACTGGCCATCGGGGGGAACGAAGGAGAGCTGTTTATCACGCGTCCAACGCTGCAGCCTAGACATATCGATATCAGCTCTCGCGAGTCAATCGAGGGTGGCTGTTACCTCTCCAGCACTCACCGAACACATGGATGGAAAGAGCAGTCCACAAGGGTCTGATGAGTTCGAGAAAGACAGAAGGAGGTCGGGAGTCCCTATGTTTTTGTCTCAGTATGCCGGTCTGGGAATGTTGTCACAATCATGCGGCTGTACCTGAGAGCCTTGAGTTTGCATGCACGGTTCCCCAGACCTGACTCGTAGCGGGGCGATGCCATTCCTATACCGTCGAAGTCGTAAGAGACGAGACCGCTCCAAAAATACACATTCCGAATGCAGACTAACCACGAATGATCCACTTACTTGTTTACGATCGCACGCAACTCTTCCAGTATATCGAAGAATACTTCATTATTGTTGTATCGGACGCCCGTTTTACGCCATGGGATAGTAGGTCGATGCAAAGGGGTGTTGATTAGAAGATTGTTGCGCGAGCCCGTGACACCGGCAACCGAGAGGACCTTCTGCAGTAGAGATGGCGGTAGAACAATGTCACGCAGGCGCGCAGTTGGTTGATAAGTAGTGGACGGATGTCCACTAGGGGATCGCATCGAGCGTTTCTTCAAGAAGCTACGCGATGATCGTTGAGGAATGAATATTTCCCACCTCGCAAAGAGCGCACCTGGTACACGACATCGAAATTGTCTTTCAGGGTCTCTGCAGATATTTGCCCAAAAAAGTACTCCCGTAATATGTCGATGAACGATTGCAAGAACGCAAAAACATAAAGCGGATCCACTGAAGCGAGTGGCTATCAGAGCTGGCATGACAATGCGTAAGGTGTTGAAGGCATACCGGCTATCACCGCTGACAGGACAGAGTATCCGTAGGTCCCCATGCTTAACATGGCAGCGCGCGCTCGGGGTGTCCAACTCCAGACTAGATACGTAGATCACTGGGTCGACATCGCTCGGACGCGAAGATTTACTTATGGCATTGTTCAATGCTTCGATGTGTAACAAGGGTACGCGGGGCTGCTGGAACGAAAGCCAGACTGAATGATAGCCCGTCTGTGTACCACACGTCCATTATTACATTAAGCGCGAAACGGTGCTTGGTAGTAGAGACTGACCCGGTGGTGTCGATAATAATAAGACCTTCCCCCACGTCAATTGCCATGTCGCATAGGTGAGTAAGCGTTTGTCCTTTATGTCCCGTAGTGGCGGCAGAAGCCAAGGAGCAAGGGAGAAGAACATCGCAAGGGACGCTCGCGCGCGTACAGACTGCACTCGGAAAACCGATGACGATCTCTCGCGTAGGCGTCTCTCGACTTTCTCTTTCTTTCTCGCGTTCCTCAAATAGCCTTCACTGTGTTGCGTATGCGTATATGTTTTACATGATGTTTTTCTTGTTCTGGGTCGAACTGAACGGACTATGAATCAGATCTCGCGTATAAGTCGCTAGATCGTCTGCGACCGTCCGTTTCCTACTCTAGGAGATCCAGCACAATGACATCAATACAGTTGACCATGGCATGGCAGACACCGACCATTGCAGTCTCAACAACACTTGTGGCCACTCCTATAAAAACCAACCTCCTGTTGGCGGCGAGGATCATCTGACCCCTCACTTTCTTCTTCATCACCGTGCCCTGTGCCACCGCATTCTTCTCATGAGATCCCCTTTAACCTGCGCCGACTGTTGTCAAAAAAAAACCTCAACACACGTCCCGACTCGGAGAAGAATGTGGCGAGGTAACGGAGCAACTATCATAGAAGGTCTCTCTCGGCCGTCTGGCAAACCTTTCTCCAGACCCATCCTGGCAAGACTCCTGCGACGTGCCAGCCATGCCACCGATGGGCAACCACCGGGATACTTTCATGAAGACTATCGCAGGCCTGGCCATCGTTGCCAGCAGGTTGTCCTTGATGAAGACGTCAGAGTTTGTTGGGCAATGGAACCCACATGGATCGACACCAATGTTTATTATCGATACGCGCAGGGGAGAAATATCCTGATAGCTGAAAGTCGTGCGTGTGTTACTCGTCCAGCCATGCTTGTATCCGCTGACATGCCAGGCTGCAGTATGCCTAATAGGAGACCAATCCAACACAACGACGACATCCATCCGTCAGGCCCCGTCCCTGACCAGCCAGAACTCTTTTCGAGCACGAATCAGATGCCTACGCGCACCTTGCCCACCACGGCGTTTGTACCAAGGGTGGTAGTGCCGAAATGCTGTATGGATGGGTTTGAATTATCACTCCTCGCCACCTAACAGGCAATTTTCTCCTTGCCCGATGTTTCAGAGAACGCCTGGGATTGCGGGTTGGCGACAAACTCAGCCGAGGGGCATCGTGTTAGAGTACTTCCCTGACGCGGAAGTGATGACTATCGAGAACATCACTCATGGCCTCGCTGGAGAAGCGCTGCAGGGGCTGCATCTCATCCATTCGGCCTATGTACAAACACCCGCGCAATCACCCTGCCGCCATATCATGGTGCTCCCTGGAGATCGCATTCTCTGGGTGGACTTTAGCCAAATCAAAGACTGCCGACCGACAGATCGTTGACGTCGCAAAAGCTCTCACCGATGAGCTTGAGTGAAGCCTGGGACTACATGTACTGGCAAAATGGTCCGTTTCACGTTACTCGTTCTTAGACGTCGACGCCTCATCAAAACCTCGCTAACTTCCTCTATAGTTTCCTGACCAAAGCAAAATGAGTAACGCCCGGCGAATTGTATCGAGACACTCTATGCTGTGAACGTATGGACGCTTTTGGTGACGAGAACTCCCGAAAGGACTAGTCTTCCAAATGTGTTGATTTTATTTATCACTCAGATACATTCAGTGTCATTTTCTAATGTTAAATGAAGTTTACATTGACAAAAGAATACGCCCCTGTCTGCGAGCCGTTCCCGTTCTTTACGTTGTTGCAAAGTTGTACAGAGTTGTAGTAGATCAGTACACAGCAAAGCTTAGCAATAATTGATTGGTCCAAGACAAGGTCTCTGCACTCAGCACTGCGACCTTCAAGTATTCAATCTCGAATTCTATTGAATCGCGCGCCGCAAATCGTCTACACTGTGGAGTCACAAAAAACACATATCGCCCAGGTAGAAGCATAAACATTCCCATCGGACAAGTGCTCAGAACTGTATGAATTACAGGCTGTCCGTGTTACCGTCAACACAACACTAGCTGACGTATATAAAGAATAACAAACAAGCGAATATACTTAGTGATGAGGGAGATAATTACGGGTTAGAATACATGTTGCCAAACACGTCTTTTGCTTTGAATTGGGTCAGGATCATAGCCCTTGCTTGATGGCCTGTAGGGCACAGAGCGCGGCTGAAACGAATAATTAACACACCGGTGGAGGAAGCTAGCACAATAAGACGTACCTCTCCGACACCGCTTCCATCCTTGGCCATGCCAATGTCGACACGAGTCTCGACTTCCTCGCCGACAAGCATACGTAATGAGGCGCGAAGGCGTGCGTTGAAGTTAGGGTAGTGTTCGATGAGACTGGCGGAAATATTTAGCTTTGTTCGTTCGGGTGAGAAGCAGAAATGGACGTACCTTCCATCAACGCCGACGATGAGAGACTCTTCCTGTGGTGGTGTTACTCCTCCACCGAGCTTCGCACGACCAGTTTGGACGAGAACAGTGGCGACGGCGCATGCGCTAAGTTTCGCAGCACGGTTTGCCACGAGTGCGGATGCCCACACCGAACGACGGCAGCGTCGTGAAGGTGACATCTTCCTCAGCCAGCTCCAGGCGTTGTACGATGACAGAGCGTATACGCTCCAGTCGCGAACGGTCTTCTTGACGAGTGCGCATCGATGTCAAGGAAGTGCGCTGGGCGGTAAAATGCCGTTAGCCTTCGGCTTGGGAGCTTCGGGTTGCTCCTTGGCGATTGGGTCGTGGCCTCCTTCAACGCCCTTGACCTTGACGTCCCGGCTCGCGACCAGACTCCCAAACGGCCTCGATTTCACTCAATACGGCCGTGTCAAGACCCAATAATGTGAGTTCAATGTCTTGCTTGAGCGGCCGTTGAAGAGCAAGGTTTCGGCGCGGCGTCGATCAACGAAAGAAGGAGATTCCGCGTTATCTCCCCGAGGTACATGCCAGAGATGAATTTTTCGAAGGCTTGTAACCTCGGATTAATCGATTCACGATCGAGTTTGTTGTCGAACTGAGTTGTTAGGCAGAACATTACGCTACCGGGCAAAACAGATAGTTTAGATGAATATCGAAAAACAAATCGCGTTTACTCACAGAATTATCGAAGGCGCCCCACTCGCAGTTAACGACCATATCCCCGCCGTTCTTCCGTGCGGGATGATCGCCTAGCTTGGTGATGTTGTGGGACCTTCTCAAACGTACGCACCGTTTTCGTTCCGGTGCCGAAAATCGCGCCTATACAGTAAAGATTATTAGAAGAGCGATAACGACAAGAAGAGAACGCCCATACCAAGCAGACATCCGCCCGCGGTATATGCGCGAGAAAGAAGTGCACCAACGGTCTGCGATGAAGCGAAACATCAGTACAGGTGATGCGTTTTAGAGTAAGACAACCCACGTCGTTGACGAGAGCAACGCAGCGGGCGGACGTGCAGATGCTTTCGGTTGAAAGCATCCTGGAGAAGTTTTCACGACGTCATTGCCAACTGCATTCTTGGCAGAAAAACCCTTGGTCCAGGTCAGGATCTTGCCCTCATTCAAGGCTGTTTGCTCGACGGGGAAACTGAAGGTCAGCCCCAGAGAGGAAGCGCAGGATCTACGTCAGGGTCGATTTCATCGATCGCGGATGGCCCCGCGAAGGGATTGGTGGCTGCTGTTGTGGGTGAGAGGGTAGGAGTTGTGAGGAAGGCGTCGACCAGAATCGGCAAGGTAATCTGATAGCGCGAGCATCAGCGGGCCTGTGATTTTATCGTATGAGATGATATCATGCCCGACGTACCGAAAAGAGCACTTGCTTCGCCAGTCTTGAGGGCTTCAGAAACGCGATACTTCTGCTGACGCAGGGTAAATTCATGGTTGCCTAGGAGCTTGACTTCGCAGACACGCCTGTTAAGTCACAGGATTTGTATCCATGTCTGCAAAATAGAATGAACTCTGTACATACAGGTTGGTGCCGCCGAGATCGAGGGCAAGGAACGTTCTGTAAGGCAGAAATCAGCTCAGTCGCAGAGTAGTCGTTGGAGGTGTAACGCATGGCAGCGGCGCCCACGCCAAGAGAACTTCACCGCCGCCCAGCGGGCGACGACACACGAAAGCCGCCAAAGAGCTGCGTCTCCCACCCGAGCGATCCCGTTAGCATTATTACGAGATGGCTATGCGAGAGGGAACTTTGAATGTCGCTAGCGGCGCGTCTCGCGAACCTGCCAATTCAAAGCGAGGAATGCTCACCCAGTTTCGGATCCGTTTGGTACACCAGTGACGAATGTTGGGCTACATGAAGGTGAGAAGTGAGCAGCGCAAATGCCACAGGGTTCACATACATCATGGCCATGGCATGTCCGTATTCACCGAGACCAGAATGGAAATCCTCGAGGAATTTGGGTAGTAAGATCGAGTGGAGAACATCGTCGCCGAGCTCAAACTGAGCCTCTATGTCGTCGAAGACGCGAGACTGAGGCCCTTTACTAGAGCCGGACGATGCGGACAAGGGTTGCCATCGGCGGAAGAGGGGAAGAAAGTTGCGAGGGACTTTGCGAGTGGAAAGTTGAGTGCGCCCGCCAGGAAAGACTCTCTATATTATGACGTCCGCATCACGTGCCGCCGTTCCGGTGCCTCGCCGCTCTGTCGGGCGCCCCCGATCGCAGTCGCCCGCCGCTGGCCGACCGATGCCCGGTCTATCCGGTGCCCCGACCGCGAGACCAGGCCGTTGCCCAACGCTCTCAGCTCACCGAGAGCCGCACGCGCATGCTCACAGAAATAAACTTCTCTTCCTTCTGCCTTCTCCCCGCAAGGCGGGGGTCTTAGGACGGTCGTGAGCGCACCCGGAGCGATGTGTGCCTTCGCACCCCCCTCTGCCGCGGCGCGTCGGCGGCCACTGTGTGCCCTGGGTCGAAGCTGCGTCCAACGACGGCGGGACAGCAGCATCGCCGTTATCTGACCTATCGTAAGTGAACAGCGCAAAACAGAAACTCCGGTTCTTGTAACCCGCACTTGCAAACAGCGATCTCACCTTTGCGGGGTAAGTGACCCGTGCTCGGTCAAACTCTCTTACGAGACGAGGCAGATGTATTTTATGGTCGGCTTGGCCGCCATCACCTGTAGCTAACGGACGTCAGCAAACTGAAGAGGCGGGTTCGCAACCTTCTTGGACCATTAATTCACCAACATGGCATTATCTAATGCCACTATCTGTCGAAATATTAGTGGTAAGAATTTCGAAGCAAATCATGGCGAGTGCGTACCTGCTCAGAAACATCGGTGTCAATGTATGTCGAATGCCGTTCCCTGCTGGATTGCTCAAAACTGACAGCCTTGCATGCTCCTAGATACCATGTTTGCTAGGTGCAGACATGATTGATGCCAATTCTAAGCGAGCCTCATTCCCGAGCCCTTTTCTATCAGTCTACCGCTGGCTTTGAATGTCTCTGATAGTCCCTGACTTGCACTCTAGCGTCGCGTATGATGTGAAACACCTACGGTTCAGAGTCGACGTCCGTCACCGTCGAGGTGAATATCATGCCCCGACAAAGCTGCAGTGGCCGTCGTCGTCTCTAAACTTTCTCCAGACTAGAACGATCCAGGAAGCAAAATGGACTTGGCGGGAAAGAGACCACCGTTCCCTTGGGTCACGCACTATGTGGCACCACTTCTGGTTTGTCGCATTCAGTGTCGCGATTCGTCCAAAGTTCCTTGTGAACCTTGCGGTCCTGTCCGGACTTTTCGCTCTGCTCTTGCGCTCTGTGCACTTCGACACCGGCGAGATCTATCGGAACTATTCCACAGGCACAGGACTTGGAACCCTTTGGTTCACCGCGCTCCATCTTCTCGTACTATCCGACCCTATACAAGAATGTCGTCATGAGACACATACCCGTAGTCTTGCCGATTCGACTCTGTTGACAAGAACGTACTATGCATTGTGCGTGATGATAAATACAAGAGGGATAGGATGGAATAACCAGGTAAGCATCGCTTCATGTAACCGCGGGCGAAAGGTCTAGTGCTGATTCATTTTTACTCTGCAAGATCAAACAAACTCCCACCTTACTACCCAGCTACACACGTTCTCAATTCGTTCTCAAGCGGATATTCCGTGTGTGCTGGTATGCCCTGCTTGTGGATATATTTCCAAGTGTTGATATCTCTCAACCCGATTTTTTGGCTGCCTGAAGATCACGCGACGCGGTCGCTCCGGTCACAGGGCCCTTTGTTGACTGTGGTCAACGTGTTAGCATACGCCGGGCGGGGCTACTGCTCACTTAACATGAACTACGACCCTATAGCTTGTGGTCGCTGTTGCGTTAGGACTGTCCGAGCCTAAATATTTTGGCCAGCTCCGTTTGGACGATGGAGGGATGCATATACGATCCGGCGTTTCTGGGGGTCAGTGTCGTTGCTCCAGTTGCTCTGAGTATCCCATTGACGCAAACTTCGCAGGCGGGTGTGGCAGCAATGGCTGAGACGTGTGAGTTCCGCATACTACGTTTGTTGATGGTACTGTGACTGACCGGAGGGCATTTGTCAGTTCATAGCCAGCACAGGAAAATTTACCGCTCGTATTCTTGGCTGCACAAAGGGTACCTGGCTATCCTCGCATGTACAGCTTCTCGTCGGTTTCGTTGCATCCGGCCTGGCACATGTCCCAGGGGGACGCAAGATGGTAGACCTACGGTACACCGGATGCTCCTTCTGGTTTTTCCCGGCACAAGCGGTCGCGATTAATGCTGTCTGAGGAGGACCTTGTTCTATAGCCAGCGCTGAACGGCTCGGTATACGCGAAACTTCTTGGACGAGGCTGGTGGGCTACACGTGGACCTTTGTTTGGTTGATGTATACCACACCTTGGTTCATCGACTGGGCCGTCAAATCGGGGCAAGCTCAGGACAAGGGGGCAATCCCGTTCTCGGTTGTCAGTCCGCTTCTGGATTATTTAGCTGCCAATACTGCTGTAGATGTAAAAGGTTGGGTAGCTGCACGCTGTGCGCTTTGAGTGTCAAACACAGACGTATTACGCGGAATAACATGTCGAGCAAACCGATTAGACATTGAGCATGATTTTGTGCATGACTTTCATTGTGCGGCCCGGCAATGTTGATGTCGAACTCGACAACAGTGACCGTTTGAAAGAAGACTTGGGAGGCGCGAGTAGATCGGCCGATTCCGGTAGCCGTTTTCGGTAGTGCCCTGCGCGACCTCGAACTCACCCTCATCTGTCCCTCCTTTCACTGTGTGTATTCTCTTGCTGCGGCGCGCAATACTAGTCGCTTACCGAATATTCGTGCAGTAGATTCTAGATGGCCTCTAAAGTAGCAGCCAAGGCGGGTGGTAAGTGCCGGGTTTTGCGCACCCGTACATGTCCTAAGAGCTGCATTCCACCAACTAGGACTTCGCTCGCGTCTACTCGTCGCTGGGCCTCGGCAAGGGTATGGAGAGCACTATCTATGTTGGGCAATGAAACACTGACAGATATGTGCGGCGTTGTGCAGAGACCATCGCCTCCCTGCAGGCCTTCCGCAAGCGCCCACGCGGACGCACAGCGGATACATGCTCAGCTCAACGCTCAGCCCACCACCGTCGACCTCTCCCACTACCGCTCCGTTCTCAAAAACAAGGCTGTTGTTGATGAGGCTGAGAAGCTCCTGAAGGAGTTCAAGCCTGTCACCTACGACGTGTCAGCGCGCACGTCAAGGCGATTGAAACCTTCGAGGCCAAGGCTGTCAGTGTACTCGACGCTACAAGCTCACTAGATACTCACAAAAGTACCACGCAATAGGTTGCCAATGCCAAGGAGACTGCTGACAAGATCGACGTTGAGCTCAAGGACCTCCAGGCGACCCTTGCCAACATCGAGGATGCTCGTCCTTTCGAGGACCTGACCGTACGTGCGGTGGTTATGTGCTGAGATTCGCTCTGTAATGACTTGCGAGTTAGGTCGACGATGTCCTTGCCGCGCACCCACGTATCGCAGAGGTTGTCGAGCTCAGGTTGAAAGCGTGGGCCAGTGGACCGTCCCGGGTAAGTTCCCCTTCTTTCGTGAAAGCGTTGCTATTGACATTAACTGCTATCTTAGGCTACAAGGAGAAGTTCGGCGACCTTGCGCTCATGTAGACACCCAATGTTGTCCTTTACCCACAAGTATAACATGTCGCACTGGACTGCATGTGTTCTTTAGAAGGTTAACCATCTCCGGACCACAATACTCATTACCCTTGCAATCGACTACAATGCTCATATTTCCCCCGAGCAATTGCGTGAGTTTGATCCAGAACGGACCATCACCGATGCATTGGACGAGTATATTGAATTATCAAGTGCGTAATGAGACTAGAGTACTTGGATGCGTGACCTTCATGACAAGCAGTGAAGAGAGAGAGACCGTAGACAATCCGGGGGAAAACGGTCGACTAGAGCGGGGTATATGTGGATGCGGATGGGCCGTAAACAAAGGAGAGGACAAGCACGGTTGCTGTCTAGAACAAATCTTCCAGCGTCATTTGCTTGACAAATATCCTGCCGATACAGACGGCGCATTCTAATCAGCTGTGTGGCGATGAGTAAACGTTGAGCAGTACGCACCGTATTCGAAACCATCTGCACAAAAACTCCCCTCGAAGCTGAGCTTGCCATCGCCATCCTTGTCCGCTTCCATAATCGTCTTGTCAACAATTTGCTGTAAGTTGGCCATCCTTGAGGTTGTTTCCAACCATCATCTTGAGTGATTCTTGGCCAGTACCAAAAAAAAGAGCTCTCCGCGTTTGATATGAAACCGTCCACGATCCATGTCGTATACCTTTGAATGCGACTTATCGACAGTTAGGCAAGATGTAACGTTTTTAGCATGCATGCCAAGATTTTAGGCTCACATCGTAGCTTCTCTTCTCGTCCGCCTCTGCTGCTGAACGCGCGCTGAGACCACGACCTCCAACGAATTCTTGGAAGTCGACGGTTCCGCCGCCACTATGTGTATCGCATGTCAGCGGTTTAGTAAAGGAAACGTTTAAGGTATATGCGCACTCCTCGTCGAAGATGGCGATTAATCGCGATGCTAGTGGGTGTTCGCGATTGCTGGTATTTGGAGAAAACTCTTCTCGGTCTATTGAGCCGGATCCATCGCTGTCATAAGGTGTATGTGTCAGATTCTATGCCCTAGTACGTCAAATGATCTGAGTTAACAGACCTATCGAGTTTCATGAACCGTTTCTTCAGCCGCTCGAGCTCGCTTGCATTGACTACACATCGGTTGTCAGATCATATCGTATTGGCTGACTTGGTGTGTACATACAGTTGGACCGCTTCTCCATGTCCGCCATGAATTGAGATGCTGCATGTCAGACGAGCTCAGCGATTCAAGCAGGGAAGATATTCTTTAGCACTAACGTGTTTGCCCCATCTTGTCTGTGCTAATTTATTATATGAGGGTTGGATGAGCTGATTGCTCCTAGTGACGAGGAGGGGAGGACGTTCACGGACAGAGGGCGAAGGCGAAGAGAGAGAAGGTGTAGTTGACGCAGACGCTGACGGTACACCTTTGATTTCATCCAATTGCGGCCACCGCTCTTGTCCTAGTCCGTAACGCATGCTTGCCAAATGGCTCGCTAGAAATCCCGGACCAACACGTCTATGTCATACTCCATGGATTCCTCACACCCATGGGAGATGTCCACGCTCAATCCCTTTGCATCAAATCATACCGCATTTCCCCAAGATTCGCCACAAACTCGAATGGCGTTCCCTTGAAAGCTGATCATGCGCTCTCGCGTGTTTCAACCAAAGCAAACGGCCAGACAGGACTAGTATTGTCTGAAGCGCAACGCAACGCAAAGACTATATATGCGCTTTCGACAGCCCAGGGCAAAGCAGGCGTTGCTGTAATACGAATTTCGGGCCCAGATGCTCTGAGTGTATGGCACTCGATGATTTGCCTGTCGCCGAAGGGAACAAGCAGAGGAAGAATGGATTGGCCTACGGGAAAAGTTCCAGAGCCATGGAAAATGTATCGCTGTGAAGTGGTTCATCCAGAAACCCGGGAGCTACTTGACAGCGGCCTGGCTGTCTACTTTAGAGGTGCGCCAACTCAAAAACATACACAGGAAAATGATAACCCAATCGGTCTCTGCAGGGCCCAAGTCCTTTACAGGAGAAAACACCGTTGAGCTACATGTCCACTCCGGCCGAGCTATCATTGCCGCAGTTTTGTCTGCGTTGGGCTCCTTCCCTTCACTGCGCCTTGCAGAACCTGGAGAGTTCACAAAGCGTGCCTTTGAATCAGGAAGATTGGATCTGACTGAAGTGGAGGGTCTTCACGACTTGATTAATGCAGATACCAGCAGCCAAAGGCAGGCGGCTTTGCAAGCAGCAGGGGTAAGTGGACCTCAATTTTTATCTCGCGTGATCGTGCTCATGGGGTGCAGGGCGTTCTCAAGCATCGGTTCGAGTCGCTGAGAGCGACAATTCTTCGCTCTCTGAGCCTCGTTGAGGCCGTTATTGATTTTGGTGAAGAGGAAGTGGAGGAAAAAATGTCATAGACGAAGGTCTGCAACGGTGTATCTCAATCTTGATCTATCGCTCAATATCTTGCAGCTAGGGTCTTGGCTCGCCAGACATACGGCATAATCGAGTCACTCTTGTCAGACTACAGACGAAGCGAAATAGTTCGCACTGGTCTGCGAATAGCCATCTTCGGACCGCCGAACGCTGGCAAAAGCACGTTATTAAACTTCCTTGGTGAGTATTGTGCCGTGCCTACAATGTTTCTCGCTGACATCAATCCACAATAGCCAAAAGAGAAGCAGCGATTGTGACCAGCATACCAGGAACGACGCGCGTGATGTCTTGGAAGTGTCCTTGGATTTGAGCGGGCTACCCGTCGTGTGTTGTCCGATACGGCGGGCATTCGCAAGACTGATGATATTGTGGAGACCATAGGGATACGAAGAGCTTTAGAAGCGTAGGGCTATTCTCATCCTTATAGGTATTTGGGTGACTGACTCACAAGCTTAGGGTAGAAAGAGCTGATTTGAAGCTCTGCGTCGTGGACGTGAAAGACCTTACTGGTCCTTCTCCAGCTCTTTCACAGGATCTGGTCGCCGCGATTCGCTCCTCTCAAACCGTTCATGCTGGTGAACAAGCTTGACTCTGTGGATCAGACCATATCCGTTCAGCCCGAGCTATTACGCTCTATTGCAGAGGACTATGGGGTAGTTAATGCGTGGGGGGTTAGTCTTCGTACCGGCGCCGGCATCGACACATTTCTGCAAGACTTTGGAAAGCAGTTGCGAGAGCGGTACGCATGTTTCAGCTGTGGAATGTCATTCATGCTTTAACACAGTCGATAGATATGCTCTGAAGGCAGACGTCGCAGAAGATGATGCACCTCTTGTTATCAATGCGCGACATCGAGAACATCTCACCTCTGCCATGAACTTCCTCTCCGCCTTCTTGGGTCAGCACTCATGTAGGTCGAGTGAACGCATACGACGAAGAACTTGTTTTAATATTCACATTCCTAGCTCCTGTTGACGAAGAGTTTGGACTGGAAGGTCCCCAGGATCTCGTTCTAGCAGCTGAAGAGCTCCGATACGCCGCGCAAGCGGTAGGGAGAATCACTGGACGGATTGACGTGGAGGATATTTTGGATACCATTTTCAAGGAGTTCTGTATTGGCAAGTGATAGTATTCTATAGAACTCTCGGACCAAGTTTTGGAGAATAATTCCCTGAACTTTGGTGCCATCCCTTCCAATAATATTCGCGTGCTCAATTCGGTATCGGCAGTCGTTCCCTGTTTCGCGAGCTCTCCGTTGAAAGATATCAGTTTCTTACCGTCAGGAGACCTATCCTTTGTTGTGTAAGAAATAACGAAAGCTGGAGTTTGTCCTAATTTTGAAGGTTGATTTCTGGAATCTGGCGTCTGTGATTCGACGAAAGGGCTGCGCCACACCATCGCCAATTGCCGAATTGACTGAGTAATTCGGCAAGTCGTTTTCCCGCCACCTGAAAGCTAACCGTCACCCACCCCTCACAACCAATGTTCTTTTCACCACAACCTACGTGCACGCGACTCGCAAAAACCACGACGGGTGAGGACAATGTGGCCACAGCGGTAACTATAGATAAGTGAGAGTGACATCACTCGCGGACTTGAATATTTTCATCCATCCGCACTGCTGCTTTATGGGTCGTGTGACCGTATTAGCTTGTCTGTTTCTCCCTCCAACATCGCTCTAGAAGACACCATGGCTGCTCTGGAGAAAGAGGATGTCCTCGCTCTACCTATCGTCAACTCTGTTCCTTCTGGATCCAGCGCCACAAACCGTTGCGAGGGACGGAAGAGCGCCGTCAAGCGCGGTCTCCTTGCTCTGCTTGGAGCACTCGCTGTGGTCGTGTTAGCCCGACCAGCCTCTCTCTCCGAGTATGGCGTTATGGTCTCAAGCTGCATTCGTGGACCCAGTGCTGGCTCCCATAGCGCAGGAACAAGCGCATCGCTGCCACCGCTCGGAATACCAAAGAAGGTCCAAAGACATTGGGGTCAGTACTCACCTTACTTTCCGGCAGGGGACTACGTCTCTCCTCCGAGTGGCTGCAGCATAGAGCAAGTCAACATCGTGCGTAACATACTATCTGTCCGGTCTCATCGACCTGACACATGATTCGCGACCAGCTCCAACGACACGGTGCTCGATATCCAGACACCGATGACGATTATTACAAGGCTGTAAAAATAAAACGGCTTCAGCATGCCCCTCCCGCGCCCACCAAGCATCTCGAACACGATCTCAAATTTCTGAAAGATTACGAGTATACATTGGGACAAAACGATCTGCTCGCGTTTGGCGCTCTACAGTCAGTATTGTGGCAACTGTGGCATCCAAATTTACTGAATCTGTTGGACCAGGTCTCATGATGCCGGCAAAGTAGCATACGAACGCTATGCACATCTGCTCTATGATGACCTGCCTTTCGTGCGTGCGTCGGGCATGCAGCGCGTTGTGGATACGGCTGGTAACTGGAGTCTGGGCAAGTCCTCGTTCCGTACAGCTCCAGTGCCAAACTTACGCCTTTGGTATTCATAGGATTTATGAGCTCCGGCAACGTGCTTCGTAAACCCCACAGTGACCCCGCTGCGCCACTGCCTATCCAGATTATCTCGGAGAAGCGCAACGACACTCTGAATATCCACTGTCCCAATTCCCACAACGAACACCACTATACTGATCAGTGGCTCCATCAATTTTGCTCCAACGGTCATCAAGAAACTGCGAAAGATGGCGAAGGGTGTCGATCTCGAAGACGAAGATGTTAAACGTCTACTCGAGGTATCTGTGCATCTTTGAGACTATCGCCGATGCCAGAGCAGAGCAGATCCGTCATCCCCACGAGGCCAAGGACAAAGATCCCAAGAGCCCCTTTTGCGACCTGTTTGAATACGAAGAGTGGAAGGACTGGGGAGTACTGGGGCGATGTTGAGAAATATTACAAAAAGCTGGGTAAGATCGCGAACGTGTTTAACCGAGGTAATGAGAAACTTACTGAGACGTGCGCCTAGATATGGGAATCCCCTTGGGCCCGTCCAGGGCGTCGGCTACATCAACGAGCTGATTGCACGCCTCACCAACTCACCTGTCGAGGACCGCACACAGCAGCACAACTACACCCTCGAGTTCCCGCTCGACCGTACGATATACGCCGACTTCACACACGAGAATCTCATGGTCGCAGTGTACAGCGCTATGGGGCTGTTCAACGTCTCGAAGCACCTCGGACCCGAAGAATTTGCCCAAGGACGACGAACGAGAGTGGTTCGCCAGCCACATGGTGCCGTTCTCAGCTAGAATGGTCGTCGAGAAACTCAGCTGTCCTGCCTTCGTGGAGCCCACACCCAGCCCTGAGCATTTTGTGCGCATCTTTGTCAACGACGAGCTGCAACCTCTGGAATTTTGCAAAATACACCGCGCCGATACGCATACTGCTGGTTGGCGACAGAAACATGGGCCTTTGTACCGTTCAGGAGTTTGTTCACAGCCAGAGGGGCTACGGCGCGGAGGAACGGTGACGGCGATTTCAGCAAATGTTACAACTAGAGTATCTCGTGACATTTTATTTTTTGTATACTCACATTCTACTATTTCGGTACGTATTGTGGACGGATATCTGAGCTTTCATAGGAATATTTACTTTCATCTACGAGGACACCATTGTATCCGGATCTACCTTGATTTATGCTTTCACCTGAAATGGATGCCTCGCAATTTATCGTGTCATTTGGAAACCCGCCGCTGAATCTGCTTGAATGTCATTTGACCAAGGCGCTAACCGTGAGGTATTAATCGGCTTGTCACCTACCACCATTGCGATTTTTACCTCTTTTCATTCACTCGAATCCTACTCGCAACTGCTGACTGCTTGGATACTATTTATCCCCTCTATAATGTATAGCACCTCTCCAGGGCAAAAAAGTCTCAAGCAAGACTACAAAGAATGTTCGACTCAGCCGAGCTTCCGAGCTACCTATTAACCCAAGGTAAGACTTGTGTGCATTGTCAAACTTCCCAGCTTCTTACACACCTCGTCTAGCAGGCCCATAGATGGGACGATAGCTTTGGGATTCTCACATCCCAGTCGGATGGCCGACCATTCGTCATTTATGCGAATCTGAAAAGCGCATTACATGAGAGGCGGGCGGCAGGATTCCTTGGTATTCTTGTCTCGTCCTATGCACCCTCGACGGGCTCTGGCATTCTCTGAGCGTGGTACGTGCAATTTCACTTTAGCTAGCTACTCCTAGCCAGGCCTCATTTACAACAGCCTATCTGACAGGTTCCCCGTGTGCTGTTCTGGTCGACTCGACTGCGCAGCGGCAACGATTGTGAACCATCGGACACGCAAAAAACCGCAACAGCTTTCAAGGATCTTTATGACCGACCTGGCACGTCCGTCCCGAGGATACGAACACTCGCGATAGCCATCTCTTCCATTGTGCTCGAACCAGCGGACAACGCGTGCCTCGATACCCTCCACCGCCAGCAGATCGCAACAGCACCGTGGACATGCTCCCGTAATCTCGGGCAAAAACACAAAGCTCCTCCTCCGAGCTAGATTCCTCCCCAGGGTCTCCAGTCTAGGCCCAGCACTTTCACCAACCCAATCTCAACTGTTCCAGCCAGCGGCCCATCTCCGCCCCCAAATCACCCAGCGCACCCCCACTCGCAGCCCGCACGCGTGCGCCGACTTTATTCCCCTGCCGTTACGACACACTGATGACGCCGCGGTCACCTGTTCTAGGGCGGGCGCGGGACGCCCCGCCCCAGTTCCCTCCGTGGCGGCTCCCTGCGCAAGCTTCTCCCCGGGGCTGCCGTAACCGCGTGCCCAAACACGATCGGGGGGCCGCACATGCCTTCCGGGGCAGGCCCCAATACGGCGCGTGCGCCCGCGAATGGCAGGCGGGCGATCGTGCAATGTGCGCGGGAGATGAAGAGGCGCAGGTGCGGTGCCCTGGGGCCCACGATCGCGTCGACGCGTCGCGCTGGCCTATCGCGCCGATCCGATCCCACAGGCCTTGTGTGCTCGCTTAGGGCGCACCGCCTGACTGCGTCTCGACGCGCTCGTATTCAATGCGAGGGCGGAACGAAGGCTCTTGGGCGCGGGCCTGGACGCGACGGTTGAAGCGCAGAGTCTATCACGCTGGACACCCCCGCGGCGCCGCCGACCGCTGTTGGATTGAGAGGAACAAGACCGCCTGACCGCCTCCGAGGCGGAACGCAAAGCCCGCCTCCGCTCCCCATCCGCACATGTCTATTCACTGCGAGACGGACACCAATGATAGACCGGGCGCGCGCGATGGCTTGCGCGAGAGTTTTTGCCCACGATGTCTCGCAGTGGATGATGATATACCTCGATCGTTCACCGGGATGCCCCGTATTCCTCGCCCTCGACATCACACTGGTCCGGGCATAGAGTCTATTAGACGCAGCGTAGCATCTCTGGCTCTATCACATGTGCAGCAGGTGCACGACTACTCCCAATATCTACTAGCTCACTGAGCGTCCCAAGGCGGCGGACAAAGTCAAGGCAGACAAAAAAAAAGAAAATGAATACGCCGGACGCGCGCGACAACATCTGAAGAGTCTATTAGCCACCGACACGAGCTTCTCGGCAGTGCCGCGTGAAACAGCTCACAACCGGCGCACGCCCCCCTCCCGCTCTGCGATTCCCGGGCACAGGCCAAGGACACATCGAACGACTGCAACCAGCACAGCGACAGTCCCTCCGCCCCGCTCCCCGCCCCCGCACATCCCACGCGCCCCGGTACGCGTCACCCCACCGGAGCCCCCCAACGCCCCTCCTGGCAGGCCGGCACCGCTCTCGCCCCGCGCGCGCCCGACATTCTCGGGGCCGTTCTCTCGTGTGGCACCCGGCTCTCCGTCGTTGTCGTGTGTGGATGCTAGTAACCTACCTGGACCCTTTGCTGGAGGAGTTGGTCGTGTGCTCCACTCGCCTCCACTCACTCCACTCTGCTCGTCGATCCTTGCGTGGTTATTATTTCGTGTATATTAGCGTATCTACTACGAATACATTTGCATACCACACACAATCGCTCACTCAATCATCATCACACACACCGACTCTCAAAAAACTGAGAGACTGCATCAACAACTACTATACACATGGGCTCAAACACGGACACGGATCGTTATATCTGTACTAAATCACAAAAAAGAAAGGCAAAACTCTCGTCATCGACGACGAACAACGACACGTACGTAAGACTATCAATAAGTAACACACTCTTCACTAGCAGAAGAAAAGAAAAAAGCAAAAAAGTCTGCAATGGGTGTACGTCATGAGGGGCGGGCGCAGGATTTAGGCGAGGAACATAGTGTACGAGAACAAAGAGAGAAAAAGCAGCAGCGGCGGACGGCGCAGAGGCAAAACGTGTATACGCCCCGCGCGCGCCCTAGTACCCGAACCCGCCGCGCCCGCCCGCGACGATCCCCTGCGGCGCCGCCGCCGGCATCCCGCCCTCCGCGGCGAGACTCACCGCGACGCTGACGGGCGGCGGGCTGCGCGCGCGGCGGTGGTGCGCGGCGTGCTGGTGCGCGGCGCAGGCGCGGCGGGCGCGGGCGTGCCGTTCGGCACGACGGTGACGGTCGGCTGTGGCGCGCCGTTGGACTGCTGCGGTGCGCCGGGGGGCCCGCCGACGAGCGTCGAGAGGCGCGTGATCTCCTCGCGCGCGGACATGAGCGCGGACGAGAGCCGTTCGTTCTCGTTCGAGAGGTACTCGACCTTGGCCTGCAGCTGCGCGAGCCACGCCTTTTTGCGCTGCCGGCACTTGAGCGCCGCTGCGAGGACGGGCGTTAGCATGGTGAAGATCCAAGTGAGAGGGGGGGGGGGGGCTTACCTTGCCGGTTGCGCTCGAGAAAGTTGCGTCGTTTTTCCTCCTCCGTCTCGGGCTTCTTGGGCCCGCCGCCCTTCTTGCCCGACGGCGCGGGCGGCATCTGCATCATGTCGTCGTCCTCCTCTTCCTCCTCCTCCTCCCCGAGGCTCGCCGTCGACTCTCGCCGGCCCTGGCTGGACATGGTCTGGCTGCGCGTGCGCTTCGACGTCGGCTGCGATGACGTCGGCGTGGAGGCGCTCGCGGGCGAGGGGGGGTCGTAGCTGCCGTTCGTCGTGCTCTTGCGCTTCGTGCCGCGCTTGCCGTTCGCGGCGGCGCCGTTGCCGTTGGCGAGCTGCGTGTTGATGGCGGGGGTGCTGCACGCCGTTTGCGGCGGCGGCGGCGGCCTGGCCTGCGCGCTGGGCCTCCTCGCGCTTAGTCAGCTCCTGGTGGGCCTGCGAAAGCAGAAAGAGCCCATTGGCGGCTGAGTTGGCGGCCGCAGACGCCGACGCGAGGTAGGCGTTCTGGGTGCCGTTGGGGTTGGCGTTGCTGTTGCTGTCGCGGGCGTAGCCTCCGGATGTGACGGCACTCATGCTCAAGGGCGAGGACGCATGGGCATGGGTAGAGTGATGAGAGTTGGAAAGCACACCTGTAATGGCCGACAGGGTGTTTGGAGTGATGGTGCCGGCTACTCCACTGAGACTTGGCGGGCCGTTGTTGTTCATCATCGACAAGAACGCAGCCGTGTTGGGCGAGGGCGGGGGGAAGGAGACGGGCCCACCGAGCAGCGGGGTGAGGCCAGTGCCCGGGGTGAGGCCTGTGCGGGGGGTGAGCCCGGTGCGGAAGGCGGCGGGGTCAAAGGCGGCGAGGGGCTGCTCAGGCTGCTGCTGGGGCGCCGTGAGCATGGCGGGGCTGAGTGGGCCCGACCTGAGCGAGTTGGAGAGCGAGGCGGACGAAAAGGCCCATGAGTAGGACGGGTCGGAGGGCGAGGCGATGGCGTCCTATGGGCGGGAGGACGGTCTTGCGGGGGTTGTTGGCGCCGTCTGGGAGAGTTGGACGTTCTGTGGTTGGAGCCCGAGGCGGGGCGGTCGGCGGGTGTGGGCGGCGGCTGTGTCTGTCGGTGTCGGTGGAGGAGGGCCCGATGGACTCGCGGAGGGGCGATTTTTGGTGTGTCCTGAGGGACGAGTCGTTGGAGGGGCGGGCAAAGGACTGCTCGAAGGGATTGGGCTCGAGGTCAAAGGTGCTGCGCTTGGGGCGGGGCGGCGGGCGTTGTGGATGGTCGGCAGAGTCGGGGAGTGACGTCGGGGAGGGAGACTGAGAGTCTGTGGGTTGAGGCCCTGCTGGGACTGCCATGGCCGTCATGGTAGAGTAGGTGGTGACGACAGACCGAGCTCTTCCTCCCCCCGGCCATTATGACGGCATCGGACGTCATCTCTTTTCACTCTCCGCCTTTTTTTGATTGGCTTTCCCCTGCGACGCACTCCACAATCACGCGCTCTTTTCCTTTTCCGTCCTATCCATGGGCCGCTGCCCGATCCCCGGCCACGAGGCTCCGTGCCATCGTCGACGACGCCCAGGCGACGGGCCAGCGCAGCTCAGCACGCCATCGGTGGCCAGCGCGCGGCGAGCGACACGGACGGACGGGCAGAGAGGGCAGGTGGGGCAGCGGCCGGCGGCGCCGCTGATCGCCCCTCTTTCTACACCGGGGCTCTAGACCGCAGGCTTGGGAAGGCCACCAAGGTGCCTGGACACGCATTCATTGCCCCCGCCGCTTCTCCAGCTCCCAAACCCAGTATATCTCACAGAACACGCCGACAGGCCTCGTTGGAGCTGCCTTAGCGAGCCACACACACCATCCGCTGACTGCCGCGAGTACCTCCGGATCGCCCCACACAGCGCAGGGGCAGCTGCAGCGGGCGCGCGTCTCTGTGCGCTGTGCCAACTCTGTCAGGCAGCTGTTCCGTCGCTCTCACACCAAGCCCTCGGCCCTCGGCATCTGTCTATTCCAATTCCCTCCCCGATAGCGACCCGTCGAGGCGCGTCCGCATGAGCTGCCCCACGCCCGCGTTCCAGAACGCCGCCGCGCCGCTGCTGCCCGCCGCCGCAAGTGACGACGGAGCGATAGCGTGCAGTTTCAAGCTAGCAGGGCTCCTGCTCGTGCGCGCACGCAGATCGCTGATAGCCACACGTCCGGGCACAGCGTGTCGTCGAGCTCTGCCCTAGCTTTCCCCGCGCACACACCCCAGCCCCAGCCCTCCCCGCCGGCCCAATCGAGGGCGCGAAGCCACCCCCAGCATCACCCGCAGCGCCCCATTCATTCCGCGCACTGAATACAGATCCCCCTGCCCATTCATCCCGACGCGTTCATATACACCGCGCGTCCCAGCCAGCAGCTGCAGCTGCAGCACGCACACACACCTCTGGCACACCCCGCTTCTGCGCCTGGGCCCATCTCAGATCGCACGGCCACACACGCCTCGAGGCGGGGTCATCTGCGCGCCTGCTACCGCGACGCCGAGGCGGCCGCCGTTCTAGACGGCCCCAGGGTTCTGCCTGTGGCGGGCCGCTGCAGCTGAGTGAGCCTGACTCAGCCTGACCTGAGACATGACGCGCGCGGCAGAACACGCGCGCACGCATTTCGCATTCGAATCAGGGATGCAGGCGATGGATAGATGCGAGATGGAACAGATGCCCTGCAGCCCGCCGTGGGGCCACGACGCCGGGGCAGCGCGACGTGTCCCCATCCGAGGCCGCGAACGAGAACAGAGCTCCCAGAGCCCCATTCGCAGACCGCGTCGCGTTTCCGTGTGTGCGCGCGAGGCGTCGTTCTTGTCGCGAACCTCCCCATATAAAACGCCGGAGACGCGCGAAACCCAAACGGATCAATTGCCAATGCGCTGCCTCCACCGCGTCCGCTGCTGTCCTACTGCTGCATCCGACGCGACGGGGCGAGCACGACATGATTCTACACGACACGACATGGCACGGCGCGCACCGCTCGCTCGGGCACCGTCTCCCACGAGAGTTCAAACGCCGCACGCGCGTACGCGATAGACACGACACCGGCCGTCAGCAGACCCGCACGCATCATGGCAATCCAATGCGAGCACGTCTTGCGGGATCCATATACGGGCGATCGTCGACGGCTGCTGCTATCGGAGTTGGGCCGCGCCTCGGCAGGAGAGATGCACCCTTGTGTAGTTTCTTCCTGTATTTTTGTCCGCACTGCGACCCGGCATGAGCAGGAATGTGTGTCTGTTGATCCGCTCGCAGGCCTTCTTTTCTTTTACTCGCTCTGTTTTCTCTCCCGCAGATCGACGTGTAGAAAAGGACGTAGCACTAGTGAAAACAAATCACAATGCATTCGCGCCTGCGACAGCCGTGGCATACCGCGCACAGACGAGTCATGCGCACGGCGAGAAGGCCCCAGCTGGCTGGCAGCCCGCCGATACACACAGGGCCGCCTCGAACTCTCCCCGCGCGACGATAACGGTCCGTCCGGGCAGCCCAGGCCCCCAGAACCCAATCCAAGACGCGTCGCACCCCAGCTGCCTGCAGCTGCGTTTTCGAGTTCTGAGTTTCTACGATAGAACCCCAGTGCACACCGGAGCGCTGGGAAAATTCCGTGTGCTCCTTCTTTCACCTTCCCACTTCTTTCTGTGCCCGGTAAGCACGCCCAATACAGTCCAGAAAACGCTGCGATGCGTCGCGCTGAGCGAGCAAAACTCTCGGCTGCGTGCTAAGCAGACGCAGCGGTGACGCAGCGACGACGTGCAGCCGGGTGACCCGTCAGAGTAACCACCGGCACCCTCGAACGTTGCTCGGCTCCTATCTCTGCGCAGGGACAATCGCGTCTGCCGCGTCGCAGGAGCTCCGGGAGATCCCCCCCTCCCCTCCCCTGTCCTGCCCGCCCCCGTGGGCGATCGTCTGCGCTGCGTATGGCCTGCTCGACGCAGCGAGCAGCCGCGGATCGACGCCGCACGCACGACGCTCGGAGTCGCGGGCTGCGCGTTCGTCAGCCTGGAAATCACTACGTACGCGCGCGCAGGCAGAGAACAGAAAAAAGAGAAAAAAAAAACGCGCCTCTGCGCGTTTTCTCGGCCTGCTGTCGTTTTCCGTGCGCGGTCGCTTCGCTTTGCGCTGCAGGCGTGCATACGTGCCCGGCCCCGTCACACGCGCAGCATGACGCGGTGCGCGTGGCATGACGCCCCCTCGGGCTCTGTGCGGAACGGCTGCACGTCGGACGGCCGGCGGCGCGCGCACACCCACCACCCCACACCCCTCCTAGCCCTAACCACAGCCTGTGTGACCCCATACGCGGCTCCCGCTCTCGCCGCACGCGCGCCCCGGGCGCACCACCCCGCTCGACGCGCCGACGCGCCCGACGCGTATACACGCACGCCCGGGGATCAAACGCACGCGTCGTGCCGTAAGCACGCCCAGGCCCTGCGAGCGTGCCCCGGGCACTCTAAATCCCCCTTCTTGCCCTCCCTGCGCGCTTGGCGTCCCTCCGAAGCGAGGGGGAGATAGGCGTGGGTGCGTGCGGCCGAGGGTGCGGTTTACGGTCGGAGGCTGGCTGGTGCATAGCTAAATGGCTGAATGGGTTTGTGGAGGGGTGCGCGAGCGGAGAGATAGAATGTTGGTGCACAGCGAGGCGGCGCCGCGCACGAGTGAATGGCGCGGAGCCAGTGTTCGACGGCGCGAACCCAAACAGCCTTCACAGCGGGAGACGCGATGCGAACGAGCAGTGGGGCCTCCGACCCAGGCCCCTCGCGCAAGGTTTGTGGCGACGTGGTGAGGCTGGGGGCTGGGGGCTGGGCCGTGGGGGGAGGATGGCCCGAAGAAGGGCGAGGGAGGCCCGCATTGCGTCCTCCGCTCCCGACGAGCCGATCGTATCGATGCCGGGTGCTTCGCGGGCGCGCGCGCGAACACACGACGAAGTGCGCGAGCTGCTTATCTTCTGCGTGCGGTGTGTTCTGTAGGAATTGAATGCGAGAGCGGTCGGGCGGTGGTGGCTGGCTCACCTGTCTAACCTGATAATACCTCGCGAGGCTTCCCGGATGACCTGCCATAAGGGGCAGGAATAGGCCTTGTATAGCATCGCTGCTGGACAGACGCACTGGGGCCAATGGGAGGAAGCGCGGTCTAGTAGCCGGCAGGCTCTGCGATCGAGGGTGGGCATCTGCATTTAGGAAGGTGCTGTCGAATCAGGGCAGGGGGAGCGAAGCGCGCCAGAGCAAGTTACCAGCCAGCTGGCGAAATGGTGCCGACATTCCTGTCGGTTGACGGATCGGTTATTAGTCCATTTAAGGAGTTCTTATCTCAATGTAGAGCTCACCCTGAGGCACACAGGAGACGCGAGGCGGTATTTGTAAAGAAAATTGGGGTAGGCTGGCAGAAGGCGGGAATGTTCGGTGCTAGTATTTCGTTACGGCCAGCAGCATGCCACAACGAACAAAACACTTACCACCAAACCTCTCGTACCGCGAGAAGTACACCAGCGATCGAACATCTCCGGCCTCTCAGGAACGGTGCGTGGCATCGAAGCTCCCGGCGCGATTTGCATGGAGGGGCATGCCGTAACTCGCCCGATAAAAAGGGCCGTCGGGGCAGCGAACAGTGTTCCGCGGTGGCGCGCGCGCCGCGGCGATGGCTGAAATCAGAGTTTGCGATCGTAATCGACGGGAGAAAGCGTCGCAGGCTGCGCCTTCTGGCCGAGGCCTGCGGAGGCGGGAACGACGTGCCTATCGCGCGACACGTGTCGGGGTGCGGATGTTGTGAGCGGGATGGAGGGCGAGCGGCGGTGGCGGATGCTTTGCGACATGGTAGGTTGTTCGATGCTATATGCAGCGCGAGCGAGGGCTGGATATGACTGAATTGCGCAAGTGAGAAAGGCCCGTCATCAACGGAGGAGGAGAATGCGGATACATACCTGGATTTCGGTGCGCGTAGATGTACCCTCAAGTACGGGATGCATTTACATCGTTTTAGCGACTTCCTGCTAAGATGGTAAACTGCGCGACATGACGTATCGCCCTGCCTGCGGCGATGTGCGGGAAAGTCCGGACGACGTCAACGGTAGTTTAGTTACGGCTTTAAAAGCAATGTATCTCGTTAGTTACGCTGTAATATGTAACATAATTATGTCACTCACTATGCACTGAGTTGAAGATATGCGTTGAAAGGTACCGGGAGACATCAGGCAACATCGTGCCGCCCGGACCAGCCAACTTTAACCGGGCGACGAGCACATAGACCTCCGTGAGTGAGATAGTCGGGTCTATTGGTTAATGTAGCCTTGTTCAAATGGTTCTTTGTGGGCTTAAAGCCCTGGCTGTGAAGCAATACCACAACAGAGGTGGTAGACTAGGTTCAGGTTGCGTCATGGCGCTTAGCGCCGTGCCTTTGCAACTACGCCACCCCGGGTCAGCCTGCCAAATGCAGAACGATCTCCTGCTCTGATCTGTAACTGGTTACAACTAGGTCTCGTATGTAAACATCTTGGCTAAAATCACACATTTAACGAACCGAGACGTGGTCGAGATACCATGGAAGGCCTGGGATGCAAGCTTGACGTACGTACGAGGAAAACTCACTCGACGATGTTTTGCCAGGACATGCTCGGTGTCATCAGTGGCCCTGTGGGATGGGTGAAAAACCATATTAACGACGTCGCTCAGATATCCTAGAGGATCTGGCGGGAAACTCATGAATTTCAAGTTCTTTTGACCCTCGTTGGGCGATTATTGAACACATTGGAACCCTGATGACTTGTTCGATAGGCTCGCCATCATGCAGCCTTGCAACACAAGGTTATCGCGGTCACTTACGCGTCGACGTTTGGCCGTGTAGTTGTTTTGCAGCGCGAATAGATTAAAATACAAGCCGAAAATCCCGCCAAAGCGGGGTGCGCGTTCGTATAGAGGGCATACGTCACAGCTGTTGCATCTTGCATATAGTATAGTCGTAAAGAAACGCAGCCACCCATAACGCACAGAGGGGTCCCACCACCACCAGCATGCCGTGCCCTGAAGCAACGGCGCCCAAGCCGAATGGACGTCCATTTTGAAGGTACGCTTATACCTTGAAGCCACGGGACTTTCGGCGACCACGAGCACGCTCGAACTGCAAACAGATCAGATGCAGTTCCCGCTGCAAACGCTTGAGAGCATACCTTGCGGCCCTTGGAGATAGTGTAGGGCTTCTTGTTCTTGTGGGGGCCCATAACCAAAGTGCTTGACGGCTTCCCGGGTGTTCCTCTTGCCACGGAGCAAGATGGTGTTCGAGCCAGTGGGTGGCCCGGACAGCGAGAGTGTCGAGGGTCAGGACCTCACCGCCAGCCTTGAGGATGCGCTCCTTAGCGGACTGGGTGAAGCGGAGGGCAGCAACGGTCAACTTGGGGACCTCGAGCAGGCGGACATCATCAGTGACGGTTCCGACAATGACAATGGTCTTCGCCTCGCGGTCAGCGGCGCTCGATGTCTCCTTGAGGATGCGGGAGAGGGAGATTGGCGGACGGTTGATCTTGGAGAGGAAGAGACGGTGGAGGATGGTCTATGACATAGCATTTCAGTACTGGTGGGAATTCAATTTGTAGGGCTTATAAGACCTTGTTGAACGCCGAGTCGGTACGCCGCGCCAGGAAGCGGTACAACTAGCACATATCAATGAGCTCAGGGACACTCGGAGGGAATGCGCTTTTAGGACACACCTGACGAGGGACACGAGCAAGAGCAGGTAAGGATCCTCGCTCTTGGGGGCGGTACGGTTGCCCTTCTTGACGTGGTGCTTGACGATGTCGATACCCTACACACATAGCCAGAACCACCTTCAGCATAACGGCCTCCAGAACGTGCGTGACGACGAGCTCAACATCTTGCGCTTGCCGGGGGGACTTGCTGATTAGGGACCGAGCCAAACGACGGCGGGGAAAGGTGGCTGAAGAACTAGCAAGGACCCAAAAATAAGGTTTTCGGCGCCATGAATCGCGGAGACACAAAATAGCCCGAACCCCGCGGAACAAACAAGGCCAAACAATTGCGACGCTCAAACCACTCTCCTGCGACGAGAATGGTGAGTCACCCCCTCTCTCGTCGTTGTCCTCCACGTCCGAACTCCCCTAACACCTCATTCACGCTAACCATGGAAACTCAGTACGGCGAATCTGCTCCTCCTCCTGCCGACCCCTACGCCGAAGCCTACAAACGAGCCACCCGCGGGTAGCCAACCCTCGACCGCGACAGGGATGCCCCACCGGCTAGGGGTAGGTCGCGTTCTCGTAGCCCAGCTCGCGAATCCTATCGCAGGCCCTCTCCAGTAGCCAAGAGACCCACCGCGCCCATCGTTAGTCTATTCTACCTCGCCTAGTACGCGTGTTCTGGACGTGACGAAGCAGGCGCCTAACCCTTCCAACGTGTTGGGTGTGTTCGGTTTGAGTATTCGCACCGTTTTTGAACGCGATCTCGACGAGGAATTCAGTCGCTTCGGTCGTGTTGAGAAGGTTGTCATTGTATACGATCAAAGGGTAAGTTGCTTCGTCAATGTATGCGGTCCGCCACTCACGACAATGCGCAGTCGGACCGCTCTCGTGGCTTCGGTTTCATCACAATGTCAACGACTGAAGAAGCTGGAAGGTGCATCAAGGAACTTAATGGTGTAGTAAGTACACAGCTCAGAGTAAGCTCGCGCCAGTGGCTAACATCTGTTTCTCAGGAATTGAACGGTCGCCGAATCCGTGTTGACTATTCGGTGACTGACAGGCCCCATGCACCCACTCCGGGAGAATACATGGGCCATCGCCGTCGTCGTGGCCGGGATGTGTACAGCGGCGGTCGTGAGGATCGCTACGATGATTACCGTGGCGGGTGGTGACTCCTACCGTGATCGCCGTGACCGTGAGCGCGACCGCGACCCGTATCCCCGCCGCTACGACAGGGGATGACAGGGACAGGGATCATTACGGAAGAGAACAAGGACTGGCGTGACCGCCGAAGCCGCCCTCCCCGTAGCCGCTACTCGCCCGAGTACAGGAGGCGTCGCAGCTACTCTCGCAGCCCTCCGCGGCGGAAGCAGCCCTGCTCGTGGCACGTTGACTAGATGGCCCCTCTTCTGGCGCCGCGGCCTCCTCCTCCGTTCTAACGGGGAGCCCCGCTGGAGTGAAGGAACTGGTTGTGGTATGATATGATTTCGTGTCGCCCACTGATGTGGTCATAACCAACTCGCTTGGCTACCAATCTCAGTTCGGGAAGGAAGACTCGTGTGCTAGTGGTGCAAGATGCGGGAGACGAGCCTGCAGCGGTTCCCGATATATCTTCAATGCACGATTTGTCATTCAAAGTTGTTTCATAGGTTTTTTGTCTGTGGAAGACCTCGTCCTGCAATGCGTTCAATAGCACAATATCCCAAGTTGTCAAGTTTTGCTCCGTATCGCACTTCAATATCTTGTAATCCCTTCGCACCAGTCTGTACGCACTGAAAATGTCCTAAACCCAAGTACAAGGCCGCACATTATGAAATGATCTGCAAGGTGGCTTGACGCGCAAGCCTCTGGCAAGGACAACGCAGATGTCCTCTTTCGCGACGCGGCACAGTGTGGCGTCGATCAATGGTGAGTGCGCTAACTCGTTTGACAGCACCGCGTGCAAGTACAGAAGACGTTACGTGTTTACGGTCAGCCACCGCAAAAATCAGACGGACCCCTCCTAGCCGTCATGGTAAGGCTACATCCCGTCCGCCACTATTCCTCGTCGGTTGTTGTCGCTGTGCCTATACTTTGTGTCCCTCATTCTGCTTGCTCGTTGGCACACTGCCTGCAAACAAATCCTTACAATACCCACTTGTCGTCCTTACGCATCAATGTTATATATATAGTAATGCTCCATCTTGTGCGATCAGGTCCGTGGTGAAACGAAGCCGATATACCTAGGCTTAGCGACTAATCGCTTACATTAGTCTCAGAGAAAGTTAACTCCAAACGCACTGCGAACATGGGATGAAGGCTGACATATATGCCGTGTCGTATGTCGAAGCGAAAAAAAAAAAAAAATGCAGACACTCACGCGCGGATGAGTTTCGTCCAAGTGGCCGCTTACCGAAAATTCCACTGGTACATGACTCTCTCCACTCCATTGGTTCGACCTCTGGTTTGAGACTCCTTCAAAATGCCTCGTATCAGGAAGAGTAGTGTTGTACAGAGCTCTATATTGTCGTATGCGTGATACTCAAATTTACCCATCAGAGACGAGTAAGGCGTGGCCAGACGCACTCTAAACGCGAAAAGATCAAGCACAAGGTAGCAGAGACGAGGAGAAGCGAAAGAAAGAGGCGAAGAAAAATCTCAGTGGAAGTCGAGTACAGTTCATGTACACTCTATTTGCTTTATATGCTGACCCGATCTCCAGAGCAGAAGAAGGATCCCGGTATCCCCAAACAACTTCCAGTACAAGGACCAAATCCTTGCGGAAGTAGTCCGAGCAGCGCAGACAGGTACGCTTTCATGAGCTCAGGTGGTATGCATATGCTCACGGGCTAGATTCAGTGCAGAATAGAAGCCAAGCAGCGTCGCAAGGAGGAGAACAAATGTCGAAGAAAGCTGCTAAAATGCTTCAGAACGCGGACGATGCTTCGGGACGATGAGGGTTCAGAGGTCGCTTGCACGTGGGATTGGTGCGCTTCCTCTCCACCAGGCGTGGGCCCAGCACTAGCAAGTCCAAAGATGCACCTGCCGCTTGGAGCGTGCTAAAGAAGATGAAGAAGCTCAGCACGCAAGAACCACGAATTCCCCACCCTCAAGTAGCAGTCATCGATCAGTCCGCGCGGATGTGATCATAGAAAACTCTCGATGCCCGGGGACGCGGCCACTGCGTAGTACCACAGCGAGCACATCGAGGAGCTCGTTTAAGGCTTTGTGCGGATGATGCGGAAGGAAGCTGGCTGAAAAGTGCTCAACACAAATTTGGTGCGTGCGGAAACTTTTGGCTTAAAATTACTTTTTCTGGTGCCGCATATGTACAACTGCGAGGGGAAGATGGGTGCCCTATCGGGGATCTGCATCCGCTCGTCGGCGCCTGCTCTAATTCGTGGGTCAACATACAAGCCGTGGCTAATTCTTACGCTCTGGCACTCGGCGATTCTTAGTCCTCCCTGCAGAGGCCGTCATAGCCCGTGAAGGTAAGGGCTAAAGGAACGCCGCAGATGATTGCAGTTGGTGGCAAAGCTAGCTATCATCGACGCCTTTGGAAAAAAGTGGGCCGCAGAAGAAGACTCTGCTGAGCCTCTTCTTGTGGCTGCGTGGGTACTGCATAACGTATGCTCTTTCATTGGTGACACATCGACGTCGCTAAACCTTATTCTAAAGTCTGGAAGAGCTCGTTCATCAACTCGCTTGCCCGCAAATCTACTTGGCCGGTGTACAAGCCGAGCAACTCAAGATGGGCGAGTACTTACCGTTTATCCCAAGAGGTCGCCCTTCAAGTCGGTGCGGAAAAGTCTACTCGTTAGTGTGATCACTCCCGGTTTCAGCCTGAGCTTCCTCGACAGAGGAGACCTTGAAAATACGGCGGGGAAATTCGCCCCTGCGCGAGAATCTCCTAGGTTCGCAACCAAGGGTGCATGACGCTGAAGGATTACAGAACCGTCGGTGAGTTTTTTGGGATGATCTCCCTGGTCTTGCGAGCCTAATTGTGGTATCGCATTCAGTTCACGAGATCGTCGCCCGCGCAAGTAGGGAAGACTTGATGCTCTTCTATAACCTCCCCGCTTTTGCCGACAAAGACACAACCGCATTCTTGTCTGCTCTGGCGCGTGCGAATGGGCTCGTCAAAAAGGTGCGCTAGGTCTAAACTCTCCCCACTTCCAATTGCTGACCGTTGACTAGGGCGGCGTTCTGGATCTCGCGGGTGCATCCAGGATCCTCCTGCGCGACTGGAGTACAGGGAAGTTCCCCCGTTTCACACTCCCAGCTTCTAGCTCGTCATCTGTCATTGACCCTCCGGTCCCGAAGCTATACGCGGCGGATGAAAAGGTCCTTGCAACGCTGCCTACTCGGAAGGAACGGAGGAAGTTGGTACGGGGTGTCAAGCTTTAGTTCCTGTCTACGGTGAGAGCGGCAGGCTCGCGCTGGAGGCGTTTCAATGGTCGCGTCAGACGATGAGGATGCCGAGGCCGTCACGAAGATGCGCAGGCGGATGAGGATTCAGATAGTGCAGAGAGAGTCGAGGGCTCAGAAGAAGAGACGAGGATGTCGATGAAGAAGGAGAGGACGAAGACGGAGAGGATCGACGACGCTCGGGGAGGATGACGAAGATGAAGAGCCGCACGCCAGTTGGCAAGAGGAAACGGCGGCTCAAACACCACATCCGCAAGACGGCGAAGAAGGTCGCCGTTACGACGGAACCCAAAAGCAGTAAAGCAAGCTCTGTTCAGCTGCTGTCGCGCGTGGCTCTTCAGCAGCGCCATCCAAGCCAAGCCGCAGGTTACGCCGAAGCCGCAAGGCTAAGGCCAAGCGTGGACAAAACTCTCCCCAGCCAAGAAGGTCCGCCAAACCGCTGCAGTTGTCGAAAAAGGCTGCACCTGCTGGACCCGCAGGCAGAGGAGGCAATACGAGTTCAAACAGTTCTTTCCTTTTAAAGGACGAACGTTTCTAGGTCTTTTTTTTTTTTTTGGGTAGCATACTAGGGTGAAATAATCTTATGGCATTTAAATCTGTGGCAACAAATACTCATCTCAATCCGTTTACACATTCTTTTACAGGGCTCCGTTGTCGATGGGTACGCAAAAACTCAACGCTTCGAGTTGCCGCTGCCTGGGTTAATTTACATGGCAACTTGAGAAACACACCCCCTGGAAGGTACTGTTAATTACTTGGTACCGAGAACCATGGAAGCCGCCCACGACGGTTTGACATGTGTGGTAACCGTTAAAGCGATGCCCACAAATTGGCTGTCAGTCAGCCATTGCCGATACTTGGCCTCCGGACCACGGCTCCTGGCCGAAACATCGGCAGCCCCTCGCTGAGCTTCCTCCAATACCTCGAATAGGAGGGATCATGTACCAAGTATCAAGGCGTGTTAGATTCAAGGTGATGCAAAAAGCCCAAAAATATGACTTGCCATTCCAAGTCGTCGTACCATGCCTTCTGTATGCGCCCGAAAAGTTGAGTAAGTTGGGTGATATCCATAAGGGTAAACGTAACGTTGGCGGTTAAGGTAAAACGCTTCTGAGCATGATAGAATTTTATATTCGGGAGGTGATCTCCTGAACTGCCATCTTACCTACGGTGTCCCTCGTCTTGTTTACCTCAGATGCATCATCTGGGTGGAAGAGTCAGTATCTCTTGTACTCGCGCACCGATCGCCAACCTCGCCGACGCCACTTGGACCGACTTGATCGAAATGAGCGCAATTGAAGCGGACAAGCGCTGAGGCTCGGCGTGTTGATGAGATTCGAGGAGTTCTCGGGAACGTGGCATGCTCATCGTCCCCTACGTCCTCGACGTCCGTCCCTCCTACGTCGTCGTCTTAGCACGATGACGAACATAAGCCCACCCCACTCGTTCAGTCTATCCTGGGCCGCCCTCCCAGTCATATCGTTTCCCCACTGCCAAGGACTACTATTCCACCAAGAACGACCTCCTACGGGCCGCCGTGGAGGCATCGTCAGCTGCCGACTCTCGTCCGCAGTCCTACTTCACAGCAGCAGACTCGGAATCAAGGATATTTCTCACTCAACCTCGTCAGGCTCGCGCTATAGCGAAGCCCGGACGCATTTCGGAGGCGTCCTCGCGACGTTCGTCTCGCTTGGGGGAGGACTCTGAGGTGAGTGCTATAGCTTGCAGGGAACACTAGGTATTCTGGCTTGCTCATCGTGGTTGGTATCTTTCTCATCCCCTGCGTCGTAGGCCGGCCTCAGGAACATCTCGGCAGGCGAGCTCGCCACGGCCAAAGTCTCAGGGAACGCTATTGACCCAATCGACGGCGTCATCACACTCCAATACGGACGATCGTTTTGATGCGAATTTCATTACGTCGTTCTCCCTACACCCCGGCCCACTAGTTTCTCTTCAAATACCACCCCCAGACAATCCCCCCTCCCTTCTCTCGGGCCTATCAGTCGTCGTACGTCTCAGAATCCAAACCTGCGAGCACCAGCTCGGGCGCGCGGTCAGGGACATTGATATCGAGGAGGACTCAGACCAGGAAGGGTCGAGTGATAGTGAAGGCGACGTCTTCTATACGCCGAGGTCCCTCCGCCTCTACGGTTCACCGACGAACTCAAGGACCTCTGCAGGCATGATCATCGATCCAAAAAGCTTTGGTTTCTGCACTACTTCCCCTACCATCCATATCCAAGTCGCGCTCGCCCAGAAGCTCGCAGTCTTCGCCCGATGCATTGACTCCGACTGACGACCGCGACGCATCTCCCAATATCCCGCACTTCATCCGAGGCCGTCCCTGCTGTCATCCTCGTCGAGCTCTTCTACTGCCGGTACCATTGCTTCATCTCGCGCAAAACGACGACAACGCAGATGACTTCAATAATGACCTCGGACAAGGGAAAGTAGCAAAGAGCGAAATCAGAACTATCACATAGCTCGCTCGCATCATACCCGGTCGTCGACCACACCATCCTTCATACCCCAAACGGACGTCGCCGCGGTCAGCCCCCGCCCGCTATCTGCCACCCGGAAGCGTTCCCAGGACCGAGAGCATACGGCGCCAGACATATACGGACGAGGACTGGGCCAAAGACGTTCGGTGGCTCGCGCCCGCGATCGCCGCCAAACAGGACTCCGCCACGAAAGCATTCGCAAATGCTGCCAAGTAAAGGGAAGAGCCCTATCTCTGCTGCGCTGCCGCCTCCGCCGCCACCACCTGCATCACCCTCAAAGCTGCCACCGCCGGGTAAATCATATCCGCCGCTATCGCCTTCAGCCGAGCACAGGAAGCGCCATTCGCGCAGGTCGCGTGGCAGCCGCGCTCAAGCCCGTGGCCGGATGTCTGCGTTGCTGGAAGAAGACGATCCCCCCAGAGCGAGTACAGTGACATCACTCCTGGAGGTAGTAGCGCTGAGCCCAGTCGCTCTCCGTTACGTCGCCACTACTCGAGGAGGAGGCTGAGATCGTACACGTTGTATCGACCAGCACGCCTGTTGGTACAGGGTCTCGCCTCGTTCGCAGTCTCGTCGGTCAGCCAAAGAGTCGTCAAGTGATGAGGCCTCTGAGAATCCGGATGCACGGGTGCAAGCATAACGCGCGATCTCTAGGCCAGCCCCGGAAGACCGTACCAACATACTCGCCGACTTTCTCGGTCAATCTCTCCTTCGTCGTTCTCATTCTCTCAGACGCTTCCTACGCACGCTATTCCACCTCCAACGCTCGAGCCAAGTGCACCGACCAAATCTGGCCTGACGCTTCCACATGCGGCCCCCAGCGGTGGAACCGAAAGCGACCTCTGGGGACGGTAAAATCGACTTGGTACGCGCCGGGATCGCTCAGACGAGCATGGGCGACCGTGGAAGTCACACGAGGAGTTGCACAACAAAGCCCCACGCCGGCGCAGAAGAAGAAGCGACGGACGTTCTCGTTCAGCTTCTTTCCGTTCAAGAAGCCAAAGGGTAAAGGCAAAGAATCTATGACCCCTGCACATTTACTTGATACTCTACCTGTTCCGGTGGCTTACCTACAGCACTTGCCTCCTCCGTCGTATGTCCCTGCTTCGCATGTTCTGCTCCAGGTGTTTGCGGTCGGGCTGGATCCGTTAGACTCCCTACTGGTGCAAGAGAAGACAGTGAACGGAGCAAAGGGCGCTGGATTCATCCCCGGTCGTAGTGTTGTGGGCAAAGTCATCGAAGTCGGGTGGGACGTGAAGGCGGACCCGTGGCGCAGGCGGTCAGGTGAGTGGGCGATTGGACTCCCACCACCTTCCCCCTGCTCGATCCGAAAGAAGGTGGGTCGTACTTTCATTGTTCTTTGTTCGTGCCTACGACTAAGATTGTTTCGATCAGTCCGGTGCTATTGTCATGAGTTCATACGTGATTGAAGCGACATCGGATACACGGGCAACCGCAAACCCCCCCTTGTATCGTAGACCTGGCAACACTCTTTCCCTCCTGCGCGGCGTTCGCAACGTCAGGTCGAAATCCTCTACCCAAGTCAGACTTCAACAGACATCTCAGTACGCTCAACTTCACCAAGATCTGTTGGCACCGACTGTCCCTGAGCCATCGAAGAGCTGGCCTTATTATTGCCGATCTGCGGCCTAGTCCCGCTCCTTCAGCGCGATACGCACCTTCGCAGACGTCATCTCTCCCTGCCAACCAAGCCAAGCTCCGACAGCCGCAGGAAAAACTCGGCACCAAGCGGGCGCGAGATCCTCGTCTGCAGGGCCACGCGACCGGGGCCAGGCGCACTCGCGGTCCAGATTGCTATCGCACGCTAACCGGTCGTCATGGTGTGGCGTGCAGGGGCCGGACTCCGTGGCGAGGGAGGACGCTTCTTCTGGTGATGAGGACGATACTGAGGGTTCGCCACGGCCCCTCCGCGCCGAGCCTAGCGTACGGACAGACCACGCTTCGACAGGCTCGAAGCGCGCCTGCGTGCCTGGGGCGCGGAGGCTATCTGTGTAGGCGAGCCGATGGAAAGTCCTCGAGAGGCTACGCGCAGGACGGGCGTTCGTTCGACGGTATCTTTGGACACTGTCGGGGGCACCGATATTCTGGGAGGTCAGCCGCAAGGTGTTGTTAATCGACCCCTTCGAGCAGGACGCGTCGCTGCAGGACCCTGGAGGCCGCGCTGTCTGCGCCCTCGACCGCGCCGTCGGGCTCCTCACCGGGTCGCACCAGGGCGAGCTCGAGCGCGAACAAGCGGACGTTTGCGCTGACGCAGTTCACGACACTCGTGGGGGACACGCCTTCGCGCCCGATCCCGTCCGCGCAGGACCACCGCGCGTCCGGCTTCCGCTCGCTGAAGCGCACCATGTCGTCCGCAGCCGGAGCAGGAGCACAGCAGCCACCGAACCAAGTCCGCGTCCACAGCCTCAAGTCACCGAGCAAGGACAGCCTCGGGCCGCTCCTGCGCCGGAGCAACGACGACCAAGGCCAAGACGCAGAAGCGCACCGTTCAGCTATGCGTGGGTCAGCGTCGCGGCGGACCCTCGACTTTGAAGGCGGCGTACATTCGCGACTCGCTAGGTGCGCTCGTCGCCTTGGTCGAGGATGGCGCCGTCCGCCCGTGCGGGTTTGCTGACGAGCACGACGATGGCGGCCAGCGGGTCGTGCCTTTTGACAAGGCGCCAGAGGTGTTCAGAAGAGACGGCGAAGGGCCCGTTGGCCCGCTAAGAAGACGGCGGGACGTGTGTTGTGCGGGTCGTGCCATGAACACCGTATCACGTTTGACGGACAAGTTTCAATTCATTCGACATTCATATTCGGCGACTTCGCACCTGTTTTGTATATATATCTATAAGATTGTGTCGCGCCTCCCTTAGATCTGTTCGCTGTCTACAGCTGCCACTCAATGCCCTCAACGATCCGTGTAACCTAAACCTCTGTTTGCTCTAATTCCGGCAAATGTACCTTTACATGTAGGCGTTACCTGCAGCCATCCCACCCGGACTAGCCGCTCTAGATATTTCAAATGAATTCCATTGTTCGTTCATTCACTCTGCGGCTCCTCGGAGACACCTTCCATGCTGGAATCAACCTGCCCTCTGGTGATGTTCAGCCAGATATCCGAGGATGCCCTCAAACACCCGACCAGCGCCTTGTTACCTGCCCACACACACGGAATGAGCATCCGCATCCGCACAGGGTGGAAATGAGAAAAATAAGCCCACGCACAACCGCGCAACGTCCTCGGGCCAGCTCCTAATCGCACTCGCAAGCCGCCCGGGGACACGCAATGCCGCGCACGAGCTCAGCCAGCGGCGTGAGGTTACACACGGATCGGTGAACACGACCGCGCCCTGCGCGCAGGCGAGCGCAGCGTCTGCCTCTCGACGCGCAGGCGCACGCAGGCGGGGTCGACGTCCGCGCCCGCGTCCGCGATGTCGAGGCACCGCCCGCCGTTCCCGCCGTCCATCTGCGCAGGCGCAGGAGCCCGGCTCGCTCGCGTCGGTGTCCTCGGGGCCCTTCATGGTGGCGCAACCACGCGAGCTCGTCGGGGTCGCGTGCGTCTGCAGCTGTGGGCGGCTGTAGCGACCTGGAAGCTGTAGTTGTTGCGCACGACGGCTTGTCGAGGGCCAGGCGCCGGAAGAAGCGGGACATGCTCGGCTGGAGCTTGCTCTCGACTGCCCCCAAATTGTTAGCACTATGGCAGAGGGGAAAAGGGCGGGAGGGGGAGCGTACATTGCGGGACGGTGCCGCTGATGTGGATGTCGTCGAGGCTCATGCCGATTTTGTCGCGCAGAGGCTAGCGCCACATGCCTAGAGAGAAGGTGAGCGGGGGTGAGAGAGGATCAGCAGGCCGGTAGGTCGGTCACACCTGGTATCAGCACCGCGCCTGCTTGAGGTAGTATTGTGCCGTCGGTGCCTTCTATCATTATGGCAAGGTCTTCCTGGACCCTGCGAAGGTTTCAGTCGGTTATTGCTCAGAATAGGGGAGGCAGGCTCACAGAAGCGCAGCGACGGTCATGGGATCTTCATCCTGCAGACTGTACGTCTTGCCCAGCGGCGTAATCGTGATCTCCTTGATCCCAGGCTCGCCGTACCACCCGCTCGCGTCCTTCTCCCCCGCGGCGCGTCACGCGGTAAACATCAGGAAAGCGACGCGACAGGTACTCTGCGAGTTCATGCACGAGCTCGACCGCTACGAACCGACGTCAGCATCTGCACACCCGACTGTCCAGATGAAGCCACTCGCCGGCTTCGGTGCCCTCCCTGAACGCGCCCCGGCGTCGCAGGAAGCGTGTGCACGAGCTTGTCACCGCGCGACGCGATGCGGTACTCGCGGAGCGCATGATACCGCGCGAAATCCTGATCCAACCCCAACTACACACACAGTCAATACCACCCGCACTTCAACACCCACACAGACCCGCACCTCGGGACTCCACTCGTCCCAGCGCATACTCCGGATCCCCATCGTCACGCTACCACACCCATCAACACTATTATTCGCGAGCGGGAAAGGGAAGGGAGAAGCGCACTGTGTACTGCCCCCACTTGAACGGCCGGTACGGAATCGGGCGCGACGTCCGCTGCGTGTGCCCGCAACACGGCGCGACGCGTGGGTAGTCGAACGCGGCCGGGCTCCATTCTGCTCATTGTCAAGCAAGACTCGTCTGCGTGAGGGGAGAGGGGCACGTGCCTCCGAGCTCGCGCTCGCGGGGTGGGCGTTTTGCTGCTTGCGGGGGCCTCCTCTGGCGGGGGGCTCCGACGCGAGTAGAGCCGGTGGAGGGCAAGCGCGGTGAGGGCGCATAGGAGCGCGAGGAGGGCTGTGATCATGTTTCTAGAGCGTGCGGTTTAGCGTTGACTTTAGGTTTCCGCCTGGGAGAGGCTCACCAAAGGGCTTGCTGCACGGCTCGACGCCGCTCAAAGAGGCCCTCGCTGGGCTCGCTGCTGGTGGAACAGGACAGAGATAGTACAGTACGGCCCGTGCGCCTTTGCGAGTCATTTTGTCTGGGCAGACTAGGTCATCTGCATGGGTGTCTGCTGCCATGGGTGGAGATAAGCCTTTGCGAAGACCCTTGGGCACCGAGGGGGCGTGACCGCTTCACCAATAAAAATTACCTCGCCACCGGACAACTAGGGGCAAACGGGCCCACGGTGCGATAACACTAGCAACAACGCAAAATAAGAAGCGTATGAGCTCGGGTACGTGGCCTCGCATGCATTCGCACTTACGGGAACGCTTACGGTATCGCCATGCGAGGACGTAGACACGATGCAGAGCTGCAAACGTCATGGGGCCGCTGCAGTCTTCCGTGGCGAGCCCAGAGCCGCCCTGCTGCGATGACATGGCCGTCTAGGGGCAGACCCATCCCCGGGGCGAACGCCGAGCCCCCGGGCTCGTCATTAGCGGCGAACTCGAACTCGCACCTCTGTGGGCGAGTGCAGAAAAAGGGAGGGTCCCGCGGAGGCAGAACGCAGAGGGGCGAGACTGAGGGTGGAAGGTGTACAGTGGGGCAAGGCTTCTTCTTCATTAGCTACTACTACACGGCACCTCCTCTCGACAACATTACGGCGTACATCCACTGCGTGCGAGTCCTTACGATAAATAGGCTCGAGTCTGGTTTGTGGTACAGGAGAAGGCGTTGGGTTGGTATCTACTATTGCGTGGGGAAAGTTGTGGCGGGAGCTGTGGAGATGAAACGGAAATCGGAAATGGGAAAAAGGAGACAATGGGCGGGCGATCGCGGGGCCTAGTACAGGCTGTCTGTGCCAGGGGGAGGTTGGATGATGATGCATGATGAGGGGTAGGTGGGACCGTGGAGACGGAAACCGGACACTTCTCGGGCACGGCCATATGAACAGTTGCAGTCAATGCATTTTTGAACGCCCGCTGCATGGGCGTTCCGGTGTGGGGAAGGTCCAGGAACTCGCTGGCCCAAGCGACCGGAAGGCAAAGAAGGCCTGCGAGCGACTGCGGACACTCCTTGCCCATGCTGCCACACCGCGGAGGGGCGTGCGCACGGTTGCGGGGGGTTTTTGCGCTAGGATGTGGGCGTCCGCGGTGCCGTGCGAACAAGGGAACGGTGGGTAGATGATGGAAACAGATGTACAAGGCCCATTCGGATGATTCGTATGATGAGATGTGAACAGAGGTGGCACTGGATGCGGCGTCCTAGAGCGCAAAAATCGAAAGGCGGTCGTCGGGTGGGAACCTCTGAGGCGGCTTGTCTGTGGGCGAACGGATGCCCCTTTAGGAAGGGCGACTGCTGCGAAGGCTTGCCAAACTGCGAGAAGAAGGATGACGGCGCGGCGTTCTGCGTCGCAGCCAGCTGCGCCAGGTAAGAACGGGTCCGTGGTGGCAAACAACGAGTTGTTTGACGGCGGCACGTCACGTAGTAGTGCATGGTCGAAAACGGCGAGGTCACGCTCGATTTGCGCGAGTGGTCGCGGGTAGAGGGTCGGTTGAGGGGGGCGGCATCTGGGACGCAGCGTACGAGGTGGACGGCGCGGGAGCCGGCGGGTCAAAGAGCATGTCCTCGACCATCCGCTCGTCCTCGTCCATGGCGTCTATCGACTCGTACTCGTGCTCGTCGTGGTCCTGTCTGCTGCCCATGCTCGCCACGCTATTACTCCGTCTCCGATCGAAGTCGGGACGTTTTTTCCCAAAAAGGAGGCCGAGGTGGGCGTGCAGCAGACGGGCGTGCCCGCGCGGCTGGCACGGTACTGTGCGTTGGCGTGCGGCAGCCATGGACTGGGTGAAGAGGGTCTTGCCCGGAGCTGTGGCCAGCCTGAGTGGCAGACGTGTCAGGACAGCAAAGTGGCGGCGTGGGGCACGCGAGAGCCTACCTGGAGGGCTGCGAGGTCCATGGCCTCCTGCCGATGTGGTTCGAGGACATGGAGGCGACGAGGTCGTTCGACGGAGAGGCTCATGGTTGTGTGGCGAGTGAGGTTGTAGGAGATGGGAAAGCGTGAAAGAAGCGCAGGAGCGTGGGGCTATATTAAATGGCCAAGTCTATAAGTCGATGTCGTCTCTCCCGGGCCGGCCCGGCCTCACCCGATTTTTGGTGTGATCGCGCTCCGACCTCCACCCGCTCGCCTGCCTATTCGGCGGGGACACTCCCACCCCCCCGACCCCATCTTCCCTTCGGCACTCGCGCGGCACATACCCGACCTCCTTCACGCGCGGCGGCCACCCCGCCTGCGAAGGGCGACGACTGGAAAGACGAGACCGGCGACGACCTTTCTCTTTTTTTTTTGCGACGACGCGGAACTCGCACGCTGCAATGTCGGCCCCGCGTGGGGCGCAGCGTGGACACACACCGAGGCAGGCTAGCAGTAGTGCCGCCGCATATCCACAATACAATTCAGGCTAGGCGGACGGGGGGAGCCTGTGTCTGGACCGATTTAGGAATAGCGAAGAGGGAGGACACCGTCGGCCGTGGGGGTCACCGAGGCATGATAAGAACCTACCAAGCTCTCCTCTCGCAGCAGCAGCACACCGGGTCTTCGAACGGCACAAACACATGATCCCTGCCCACTCCTCCCCCGCACGCATCTTCTCCTCGAGCACTAGCTCCCCGCCCACGGAGCACAGCCTCGCGCGCAGACGCGCCGCGAGCCCAGGGAGCCGGCACGCCCCCCCTCGCCCCGAGGAAACCGCGACGCGCCCGCCCCTTCCTGTGCCGCTGTGGAGGCTGCTGGAGCCGGGCGGGCGGACGCCATGTGCGCCGGCGGCTGCCAGTTGGCGCGCGGTGGGGCCGAGGCGATGACCTGGCGGGGGGGGGGACTGAGCACACATCGCAATTAGCGTGCGACGTTGACGTAGATGCACGCAAACTCTGACTGTGGCCCCCGCCTTCGAGTGCTCGACGGTGCGCGGGAGGCGGACGGCATGTATGTAGATCTGATCGCAAAACGCCGGATAACGCACGCCAGAAGGGCCGCTTCCGATCACTCTGTCCTTTGCAAAAACCCACAGACTATGACAGGGCCGCGCAGGATCTTGCTGTGAAATGTCTGACATGTCGTCCACGAGTTACCCCGCGCGATGGCAAGGGGCACAAATTTTTAATCTGCGAAAAATCCTGGTGCATATGTCCTTTGAAACATCATGGCGTAGCTCCGATAATCCCCTGCATGTGTAAGAGGCAGCTTGGTCCTAGGAGTGGGCAAGGCTAATGAATGGAGCTCGGATGGCTCAATGGTCCATCCTGCGGCGCGGCGCGACCAAAAGGCTGAGACAAATCGCGGCTGGCCATGCTCCAACAGGAGTGGACGCTAACTCCTCCTGCAGGAACAGCGCCTGAATCGGCTATTGGTGCATTCAGTGGACAAAAAGGCACAATACCCGCACCTTGGTTATCAGAAGGACAGGCCTTCGGGAGTACCTCCGCCACGTGTCCCCGAATCACCGCTTTGGAGCTCAGCGAGCATCTATCGCGTCCCATCTCGGCCAATGAGCTCATCAGCGTGTTGAGATGTGTCTGCGGCGCAACGGCACCTGCTGCTTCGTCAGCTCCAGACTCGACGAGGTTGCACCCCAGGCGCCGCGACAATACGCCCCGCTAGACTCTGGTTGCCCTTCCACAATTCTGCATTCGCGGAGCGCGCACGCGTTCGATGAGCACCACAGTGATGCGCGTGCGGACTGGGACGATAATTGAAACGCGGAATCGGGGTTTCCCTGCGCTCGGGATGAGCGGGTTCACGAGCTGTATGACCAGGGGCTTACACCACAGAATGAGATGCCATCGGGGGGCCCCACCCCCCGGCGGTGAAAACGGCAGTGCAGAGGAAACCGCGTACCTTGAGATTAGCGAGCGCGACCCTACTTCCGAGGGCCCTAATCACTATCAGGGGCAAGACGAGGTTCGAGGGTGGCCTTTGATGCTCTCTGCATCCTTCGAATCCATACGTCCACACGCTCTCCGAGGATTCCAATCGCGCGAGAAACGCCGCCATAGTTGGTCACGTAAACCGCTAGGTAGACGCAGTAACGAGTTGTCTTTTCTACAAGCAACAGAATCGCTGATGAACGGCGGAGCGTATGAGCGCGGGAGACTCGGGACGTTTCGAATAAAGGTCAGGCCTGTTTTTTTGAAACTCTCGCGCCAGTGAATTAGATCGTCGTATCTGCATAGCTTTGGGAATTGGCACACTGAGTAGAGCAAGCTGCTGATGCCCGTTCGTCGCAATAACTCTCCGGGAGAATTCTGTAGCAGATGTGATGCTATTTGGACGCGCGGAGCTTTGTACTTGATTTCGTAGTCGTCCAGGAGTGGTCATTACAGGGGGAATGAACCAGATGCCAGATCCTCTCATAGGCAGTGCCCTACGTGACGTGAGATGGGAGGCAACTTGAACAGGGCATTTGTAGATACCTCAATGTGTACGACACACGCCAGTCTATCACGTTTGCTATGCCAGGATGGGCTTTCCACAGCTGACCTTCATAATGATCCTGAAAAGCAGATGTGCCACCAGCGGTTTCGAGGGAGAAACGCGTCCAGTTGACGCGTTACTTGTGGATGAAGATTATTTTTAAAGATGGGCTTGACTCGCTCGTTGAGAATCGTCTCGATGACCTGCACACCCCCGGTTTCATATGGCTGCAGGACCTTCTTTGTTGCATGCCTGACGTATCTTCCTATAAAAGGGGACACAGAGGGACGGACCTGCAGCAGCCGAGCTTGATTTGTCCATTATCCAAGACCCCTCTCCAACAAACTGCGCAGCAGCAGAAACCACCTCCCCCTTCTCCCTGGACGTGAGCTCCTCCCTATCCCTCAGCTGCTCCCTCAGCTGCGCGAGGATGACACACGCCTTCCTCCGCCACTCCTCCAGCCTGGCAACAACCCTCTCCATCCTCCGTGCTCGCATACACGTTTGAATTCCTCTGGGACCTCGAGCGTTTTCACCGTGCTCTGTAGGTCGTCGCTGACGGTCATGGTCGTCGATCTGCAGATGAAATTCCGCGGGGAGCGCCCGAGCCGGAGGGATGGCTTCTCGATCAGCTTCGTGGCGTTTTGATCATCAAGAGACCTTAACCCCGGTGGGGTCGGCGTCGGCGGTGCTGCGGTGGCCTTCTCTCGACCGTCGTAGGTGGACGAAAGCCGCGGCCTTACTATCACACACAAAGACGAGTCGAGATGAACGGGAAATTATCAAGTAAGCGAATCCATTGACATGCAGCCGGAAATTCAACTTGCTTGTTGACAGACCCCTTCAACATCTCGTACCCTACTGCGGTGCAAACCTCATTACAACTCCGGTGCCTCTGTGGCCAAGAGTTTGATCCTTCAGGGAGGTTCGTCGCCGCGGGCAGACCAGACGGCTCTCCGCACGCATATGGGACCTAGACACCAAGTCTACTGTGCGCTGGCTAGATGGGCACGTCAAAGGTGGTCGTCTGCGTAGAGTGCGTAATGACCAAGCATGTCCACGTATATCGTTTTGACTTGCCTTTATTTTCCAGCTGGTCAAGGAACTCAAGATATGTGTTTAGACCGCTTCCAAGGACTGGAACGTCGTAATATATGCGGATCTGGCGTCGGAGATCGACCCGCCGAAACGGAAAACTATACTGCGCTTTGACGCACCCGAGTGGCTTCCTGCGTCTTTTCACCCGCGCAACAGGTATAATCCCACATCCTCAATGACCGTTGATTATATATAATTATGTCCTGATTTAGTCAGATACTACTGGTCTTGCTGAGCCCAGGAGATGCATACATCGTAGACTTGCGAAAGCAGTACCACGGGCGCTTCGAACTGTGTGAAGTGCAGGACGAGAGCGATGAAGAGGCTCAGTCGAGCAAACACAGGTACGACCTTCGCACTCGCGGCGCATGTAAATTTGGCTGAAGCGTCTAACAGGGTGATCAAAACACGGTTGCTCGCTTTACGATCCCTCGGGCAAGCATGTGTTCATCGGTACTTCAAATGGATTCATTCTCGTGTTCAACACAAGAACCAAAACGGCAAGACCCTCCAATACTCATAAATTCTTATTGTCTGATTTTTCGAGTCCTAGATGATTGCGCGGCATAAGATTGCGGGCGTGCGGGCAGCCTTAAAGGGCTGGAATTCGCAAAAGAATGGGCGGGTCAGTCGCTTGCGTCGGCAATCTGTCCTTACTGAACACCTACTACAGGCGACTGGTTACAAATTCCCAGGATCGTCAGCTACGCCAGTTTACGCTACCGGTGTATGCACCGCCTTCTGCGGATGGTGCGTACATAGAGCAGGACTTGGAACCCACATTTCGGTTCAGCGACCCTATCAACAAGGTCGCTTGGCATGGCATGTCATACAGCCCAGATGGCGAATGGCTCGCTGGAGGTACGGACTACTCTCAGCATATCTCGATATATTCATTCATTTTTGTATTCACAGGCGCGGCCGACAACGCAACACACAAAACTACATCTGGGACATCGCAGGCGACGGACAGCATTCGTGAACGCGCTCGACGGCGGACGCGAGCCACTGATCCACCTCCACGTACGTGTCTTGGCTCTACACCATTCCAGGACTAGCTCACCAGCAATACCTTGTCCAGTGGCACCCGCATAAGCCCGCCATAGCGTCCACGACCAATCAGGGAAACGTGCTTATATGGCACCGCCCCACGCCGGAGCGCTGGGGGCCTTTGCGGGTGGGTTTGAGGTGGTTAGAGTGGATGAGAATGTGGAATATGAGGAGCGCGAGGATGAAATTCGATATCGTGAGTGAATAGGATGACGGCTTGGGCACGTCATTGCTGAAATTTGCGTGTGCCTGCAGGAAGACGAAAGCGTGCTGGCGCTGCGCAAGCAGAAGGCAGAGGAGGAAAGAGGTTGACATCGAGAGCGTCGTGGTCGAGAAACGGGGGGAGACTACTGGAAGTGGAGCGCAGCTGAAGACGAGGATGTTGCGTGGGCGGGACGATGATCCTGACGACGATATCGCAGAGTGGAGACTCAAGATTATCATGGAGGACGAGGAGTTGAATGACACGTCACGAAGTACCCATCGTGTCTCCCATTCCGAATTGCGGACGACGCACTACGGTGCCTGCCTGAGAAAAAGTTTCATCATTTCTCGGCACGTGCTATAATGCACATTACTTGTCTAGCCGAGACAGGCGAGGGCGTGGTCGGACGATCGTCGTCGGGTCGCAAGCAGCTGGGTGGCCCCCGCGTACTTACACATCCGTCCGTGATTCCCAGGCTCGAGTCTGCAACGGCAACGGTCACCTTGGAACAGGAATAGGCATGTCTTGCACGTTCCACCCGCCCCTACAACGTGGTCCCGCGAGGCTAATTCCGGAGTTGTGCCCCTCGCGATGAACGCACGGGCGGTGACAGATCCAGGGAAATTACCGTGCGTACTATTTCACAGAAGCACGTCCGGTTATTTCTCTCGTGTAAAGAGCGTGGACGGCATCAGCTTGCAATCCCTGGACCCGGGCTTTAAACTTCGCCATCTAGGCAGCCGTGCGCACACGAAAGTCGAATAGTCGCGGGTAAAAAAGTGCCCCGAAAATATTTCGAACAGACTAGAGCCGGGTGCAAACATCATGAGAGTCGGTCAAGACATGATGTGGACATGCGAACGCCAGCACGCTGCGCGAGCATGCATGGCAGGACTGTCCTCGGGAGATGCGATAACCTATTGGCTCCAAGGATCCAATAGCCGCCGTGCGCCCTCAAGATTTTCTTCGTGTCATGTTCGTCGGAGGATATAAGACACAGGGTACGAAAAGACCCAGGTGATGGTCGCGCCATGGGCAAATGAATTTCCCGGCATTTTGAATATTTGAGCGAGGGAGCGACGAATCGCTGCGGCGCCCACAACAGGGACCCACTGGCAGCCACGTGCGAAGAACGTGACGAGGCGTGGCGTGACAGCAGAGACGACCATCGAGTTTTGGCCGACTTTCCTTTTTTTTACGCAACACCGTCTCCAACTCGCTTGCTCTCCCCCCACACTTGACATCTCCGTAATCGTCCTCGACGTCCTTATCCTGCTCCCCATCGTCGTGAGCAGCGCTCCTGACCCATAATGCTCGCATTGGCACCGCCAGTACAACAATACTCAACCGTCTCGTCATTCCCAGCCGTCTTCCACAGCCCCTTCCGCCCGTTCCGTCACGATCTACTTCTAGACGGACGTCTTCGTACGGCTCTTCCGCAGCAACCATCAACCTCTTCCCCTCCTCCTCCACCGTGATTGCACCCTCGTCGTCCAGGTCTTCCGCCCAGGAGGGCCCCTCCTCACCCCGTCGAAATCAGGACTGCAGTACCAGCACTCCACTCACCAGTATCCCACATATTCCCATCATAAATGGAGGGGAACACCATCCCAGTGATGGCTAGGCTAGCTACGTAGCGGCAGACGAAGAGGGAAGTAGATCGGCCGTGCAGGGCGAACGCGGAACCCGCTGAAGTTGCATATTCACTCTTACGACCCGCACGACCTTCTCCGCCTGCTGGCTTCCTTGCTGCACGCAAATTGCCACCACCAATGACGGTCTCACGGGCAGAGACATGTCTCCATACTTACCAGCTCCACGCCGTTAGCACCCCCAGCTCCCCGATATCCGACGCACATCAGCCTCCTATCTGGAGAACATTGACGACGGGCGTCTCGTGGCGCATTGTCGACAAACATGTCCCTCACCTTCCACGCCCGAAACATCCCCACAATCACCCTAGAAGCGTATCTGCTGCGCATCTTGAAGTACTGTCCCGCCAGTAACGAAGTCTTCCTGTCGGCTGCATCGTCTACCTGTCGACCGCATGTCGAAGCTGGCGAAAAGAAGCGCGCGGAAAGGCGTTTTGTGATAGATTCTTACAATATACATCGACTAGTCATCTCGGGATTGTGACCACTGTGGCGAGCAAGTTTTTCAGCGATCGTGTTCTACACCACACTCGCGTTATGCCAAGGTATGTGTCGAATACGCTGCTCGTGGCATCGATGGCTGACTCGTTTTCCGCAGGTTGGAGCGGTCTGCCCAGGCCGAGCTGAACCAACTAGAGCTCCAGTTTTTGCTACTCAACGACTTCCGGATTAATGATCTCTGCGCAAGAAATGCAGCGATACGCAGAGCAGCTAATCACTTTTCACATACGAACCACGAATTCCGCCTCCGCCACGTCCTCCCGTTCCCATCCTCCACCAATCCCCGCCGGCCACTCCAAGTCATGGCCGGTGCCGACCCATCCAGAGGAGAGCACGCGCAGCCGGGGCACCCAAACGCCGCAGATGGGACCGCACGCAACATGTACCGGCGCTCGTCGGGCTCGTACGACCTCGAGCGCATACTCGACGCCGCGGTCAGACACGACGAGCGAGGCGGGGACGGTGACTTTGACGGATCGACTCGACGACGAGCGACGATCCGCGCGGGGCCGTCCGAGCAGCTCCGAGACGACGAGTCTGCGCAGGGGGGGGGGCACTCCGCGAGCGACGCGGACTCGATCTACACGGACGATGGCGAGAGGAGCGCGCAGGGCTCGCCTGCGAGCCGCGCGCACACGCCGCATGGGGAGGACGAGACGCATGCCAAAGTTGCCTGGGAGACGCAGTATAGGATGATGAGCCGGTGAGGCACAGGTACTGTCGGTCCCTACATTGGAATATAGATCACTGCACCCGTTAGACCTGTCGAAGCAATTACCGGCGCTGATACCTGTACTCATTAGCCGGTCAAGTTGTGATGTGTATGCCCATGCTATGGACCCTTGTATTAATAGTCTTTCTCTCTCTCAAGCCAAATAATCATCCGTGGGTCGTGGGGCGGAGGTGGCAGTCATTGCTACCATGGGAAGTATCGTACCGTCAAGTTCTTTAAACACCCATTGTGACTTTTTGCCTCCTTAACGCTCAGGATACCGCGCCCTTTTGCGCAATAAATAAGAGTTGAAGCTGCGTCATTCTCCAAGCAAGCTAATGGGTGGTGTGCACGCTACGTAACTTACGCTCGTACTTACTTGCTCTCAGTGCGGTCCAGAGGGCAGACACAGCGGCCGGCGGACGTCCCTGTGAACTGCGTACTGTCTCGCATTTCTAAAGCTCCTGCACGTGCGCGCTGATTCAGCGTTCTCCGTGCCGCCAAGGTCACAACGAGCTGCAGGGGGCAGCGGCGGTCACAAAAACGCACTGCGGACGACACGGGGCACACACTCACCTGCACGCTGTCTGCATGGGGCCGTTTGTCCAGCACTTGGTGCCGCGGGTGTCAGTATGATACTGCTTGCGTGTAGTACTCCGGCGAGCCCGGTGTTACGCCGTCGGCGTCGTTCCACGACGTAAAAAGTGGCTAGGAGACGGCTCCGCGCGTTCAGCGGCCGTGGCGCGCGCGCAGGCAGGGCACGGACACTGGACGCAACCCCGAGGGTCTGAATGTAGAGCCGCCTTTGTTCGGATTCTGTTTCGCCTCGCCGAAGAGGCAGACATCGTAGGTGTTAGCTGTGTGCGTAGTGCGTGAACAAAGGCGGAATGGGCGGGGGCGCGGGACAATGCACGTACTCTCGCGACGTCCTTTCGAGGCACGTCCCCTGCAGCTTCTTGAACTGGCCCTCCTGGCCGAACCCGTTGGATCGAACAGACGCGACACAGCTGCCCTCCTCGGACTGCGATTTCTCGTTTGTGGCAGATTCGTAGCGCATTTTCCGGCGTCGTACAGAGCTTGTTTGGCGCGCGAGATCTTGGTATCTGAAAAAGGGGTGAATACAAGGCTCGTTTGTGCCAAAGACAAGAGCGTACCTGCCGACTCTGCGTTGCTGCTCGCCTTGATGACACCAAACGTTCGGAAAGCCACGTCAGGACACCGTCACGGACCAGCCTCGAATTGTGGCAACAAGGCATCCGGGCATGTACGCGCTCACATCGAACACTACGGTCGTTTTTAGCTGATGCAATGCGAAGATCTGTTGTCAACTCACAAAGAGACTCTTCAGCAGATGCTCCCCTATGTGCCTCTCCCCGTGCTCGAGAAGTAGAGAGATTCGTAGTTTCACTGTCAAGCAACTGCGAGAGCGAGTTCTCAAGCTGCTCTGCGCGTCCACATGTTTCGGATCCTCCTCCTCCTCTTCCTCACTTGCCTCGTCGCTGCCGAGCTCTTCGGGCGTCGCCGCCTCGTCCTTCTTGACATCATTGATGTGGGGGAGACCGGCGAGGAACTCCCAGCCGCGCACGGCCTCGAGGCACGGCCATGTCCTGGTAGTTCGGGGTTGTACCCCGAGCGCAGGGTGTTCAGAATCTCGCCAAGCTCCCGCTGCGCGCTGCAGGTGCTTCTCGTGCTCTGCCTGCAGGGACTTGAGGGCATAGTGGGGTGTTCCACATCAGCGTCGCGGTACAATGCTGTGCATGCCAATGAGTTCCCCGCGTGACGCAATTAACGGGCGGGTGGGCTGCACGTACGCGACTAGCTTCTTGTGCTCGAGTGCTTCATGTGAGAGCGACTCCGCCCGCTCGACGAGGTCTGTAGAGAACATTGCCGTCAGCGCGACCCCGGTAGCCAGGGGGCGTGCTCACATACCCTTCAGCCCGCGTCGACATCTTTCTGCTTTGCTGGCAACCTCTTTCTCGGATGAAGAGATGATTTCCTCCAGTCGTTTCTTCTCCTTCTGAGCATATGCAATGTACGTGGAGCGTATCTTGGAACCGTTATGTATGAAGGGAAATGGAATGAATAGAGAATAGAGTTAGTCGTGCGGGCAACCACGTTACGTGATTTCAAAGCGACCGCGTACTGTTTTCCGGAGTTCCGCTCGGCCTCCACTTTTACTCTGTGGGCCTCGGTGCCTTGACCTCCTTGCATGTTTTCGTTCTTTGCACAACGGGGCCAGGAAGGGCAGCTCGTCCGAGCCATCACAGCACTCAGGCTCTTTTGCAATCATTGAGCCCCACCGCAACGCAGAAACGAGGACTCGCTTATCTTATGCCACAGAGGCCGTCTTTCACTCGCGAGCTTGGGACAAAGGCTCGATGTGTCCTTCATTCACACCAGTAGAACGTGGTATTGGGGCATGCGCCGGTACCTAGTACATACTACAATGAGCAACCGCGTTGTGCACCAGAGCCTCGCGCATCTCGGGCTGACCAGGTTCGTCGCTGCCGTCCGGACAGTCGCAATAGTCGTCGTTTCACGGGGCCACCCACGCAATCTCCTTTGAGCCGTCCATGAACACTTCCATGTCGGGGTTCGCGCCCTTGCTTAGCGGGGCGTACTGGACCCGCAGGCTGCGGGGGCAACGCCCGTGGGTCTTGTCAACCGCGGCCAGGGCCGCAACAGGCAGGGCGAGCAATATCAAGGGCAGCATCGGGGCCCCGCACGAGTGCGCACTCGACTCGGTATATGTTCAGCAGCGACTTGTACGTGACGTTGAACAAGATTGGACGCCAGGCGCCGGACGCGTCGCAGGCGTGACCTCGGTGCGCAGGTGGACGCCCGCCCAGCTTTAGTCAGCATTTGCCCCAGAAAGGCGGGCGGTGGGCTCAAGGCGACGACCACGACGACCGGGCCCGCAAGAACATGGAGTACGCTGTCGAGTTCCAGCGAGGCCGTTGGGGCGTTTCGACCAGTCCAGTGACTCAGGGACCGTTGCTACGCCGCAGTGGGACCGACGGGTGGGCGGTTGGATTCTGCGATTTTAATGGATGGCGGCGGCACGCTGGATGGGTCGGGTTTGGTGCTGGATGAGGCGGATCGCTGACACGCAAATTTGCTTCGCAGGCCAAAGCAAAGGCAGCCCCCACATCCCCTCGAGCGGGCGGCAAGGCGGCCAAGAAGAAGAAGTGTCAGAAGCAAGGGCAAGGTCAAGGACAAGGCCACAGCACGCCGTTTGCGCTCGACAAGCCTCTGTACGAGCGTATCATCAAGGAAGTCCCGACCTTCCGTTTCATCTCGCAGAGCATCCCCTCATTGAGAGGCTGTCAAGATCAACGGCTCGCTCGCGCGGGTTGCGATCAGACACATTGGAGAAGGAGGGCCTAAGATCAAGCGGATTGTTACACCACAGCGGACAGCTGATCTACATGTGCGTGTCCCCCTGGCAGTTGTGTTTTCGCGCCCATTGTCTGACTCGGATCGTCTCACCACAGAACGGTCAAGCGGCGGCGGCGCTGAAATAACGTCCTCGTCCCCTTTGATTCTGCGGTCTCTTGCTCTCGTTTCACGCTATTTGCATGCACATGTACATCGGCTCTCTCTCTCAATAAAACCATGCATCTCCATGCCCGCTGAAAAATGCGCCTCGAGTGCGTCATTGGTCCGTCTGAGTGCGCGGAGTGAATGGGGCTCTGGGGTGGGCCCGGGGACCATGGTGATGACCGCGCGAAAATAGGGAGGCGGGAGCTAAGGATACGTACGTCCGATGTGGCTCGGTTGGATGTGGGTGATGATGCGCGCGAGTGGGGGCACAGCCGCAGGCATCGGTGGATATAAGCTGGGCTGGCTAGCGCAGCGGCCAAGCACATCCATGGAAGCGGCGGCGCAGTCTGGGCGTATATACGCGCGTGCAGAGCGAGCCGTCGTCCAGCGTGACCTGTGCGGAACAGGCGGGTGCGGGACGTCATCAGGGCGCAATATCGGAGCCGTCTGCCGCTGCCGCCCCGCCGCGACGGGGTCGTGTCCGAGCCTTTTGCCAGATAATTGCCGTGTCATTTGCACAGTCATTTGCAGCACAAAAAAACACAAGAGAAACACGCACGACATATGACCCCTCGGCCACTCGCACATGCTTTGTTGGTTGCGATCGGCCGCCCGGCAGAGCTGAGGGCACAGGAGACGCGGGTTGGCGCTGGGCACGGAGAGGAGGCCCACCGAATTAGGTATTTCACCGTCTGTTCGGAATGCGCACGTCTGGGCCTCTGTGTCGCATCTTACCACAGTCCTGGCCACGGCCCAAGGTCCCCCCCCACCTGCGCTGATCATCGACCCCTTCTCCCGGACTACTGGGTGCGCAAATCGCCTCAAATACCCATCGCCTATGCCGCTGCTCCTTCCTCCTCTATATACCACTCCCTCCTGGCCCATGAAAAGACCGCCCTGCTGCGTCTGCGTGTCTGGGCCCTCTCCCCCTGCAGTGCCCTGCCATCCACACCTGGGGATCCTCCCTGACGACACAACGCCCCGCGCACCAGCTTAAATGGCCGTCGCGGGGTCTGCCCCCAGATTACTGTCCCCAATCGGCCGCTCTCACCAGGCAGCAGCAGCAGCATCCACCACCACCACCACCACCACCGCACCGCACCCGCACCCGCACGTCGCACTCGCACTCGCAGCACCCGCACCCGCAACCGCACCCGCACTCTACAACCCATACAGCATGCACTACGCCGCACACTAGACCTGGCGGGGACTCCTCGTCAGCCCCTAGTCGCCGCCCGCCGTCGCCCCGCGCCCGGCCCTGCACGCACCCAGCCCCGCCTCACAAGCGCATACCCCACACAGCGCGGGCCCGCTCGACTCGAGGTGCCACACCTGCGCGCCCTTCTTCGGTGAGTTGACCTCGCCACGGTAGCCTCTCCGAGACCTTCCTGTCTCACGCTCTGCGGCAACTTCCCAGATTACGTCGTTGACCGTCTCGCGGACACCGTCTCCGCTTCGCTTGATCTCGCCGGGTGGGCGGGGCGTGAATCTGCGGGAGCCGCGTCTTATCCGCTGGTGGGTCCGAGCAAGTCATTGCCAAGTCGAGGTGTCCTAGCGTCCCGACGTCGACCGTCTTGGTCGCCACTGGCCTATCTCGATCGCGCACGGCCCAACACCATGTCCCGCATATTCCATTTCCACCCGGCGCTGTGGCACCTGCCCGAGCCCTGGGGGAGGGGGGGGCTGTCATCGGTGTCGTCTTGCTTGCTCATTGCGAACAAGGTGACGGTCCATATATATATTCATTTCATTTTTGTTCCGCGCATGTTTTGTGCCACTAACCCGCTTTGGCAGTACCACGAATCTGACGATTTGATTCAGTACAGCCTTGCGAGCGGGCACTAGCGATGCGCAGCGTCGCCTCCGCCCTGCTTTGCCGGTAAATGGACAGTTCGTACGCGCTGATGCGCGTAGCTCGCCTAAGCTAGCATGGTCCACCCTACCGCTTTTTCAACCTGGCAACGTCAACGCCCAGGCTCATTGCGTAACCACTACCATAGCGATCAGGTGGTATGCGGTGGCAGGCCCCCACGTCGAGCAACACAACGAGCGGCATTGCTCGCCATGCGCGTTCCGCCGCCCCTCCTCGCGCAGGCCCTTACCACCGGTGCGCTATGGCTCGCTTCCCGCTTATGCCTGTCTTCCATCTCTCTGGCAGCCCCAACCGCACCATCGATGCATGCCCTGCGCAGGCCTCCGTAGATTCCGCCATGTCCTCCGGCTCGGTGCGTCCCCCAATGGACTCGCACAGAGCTGCTCTATCCCCTGAATCGTACCACCGGCCAACCTACTCGCGATACGCGGTCATCCGACGCGAAGCGGATATACCCCCCGGGTCTCGATCATATTCCTACCCTCGTACTGTGCTCGCACACACGAGACCCGCGGCGCGCACCCACGAGACCACGCCAGGCATCCCGCCTACGACGCGCACCGGCCTGGGCTACCTTCTCGCGGTGGGAAGGACCTCGGCGAATGCGCTCTCCGACGGCGCAGCCGCCCCTCGCTGCTCGCGGAGCTGCTCGAGGACCTCGATCCGCAATACATTCCCGACCTGCGCCCGGCCGCCGAGATCGGGTCGTCCTTTTCTGACACACCATCTCCCGCCCGCGCCCGCGCCGGGGGCCGCACCACGCGTGGGCGGAGGTCGCGCAGCCGTTCTCCGAAAACCCCGCTGTGTGTGCAAGCGCACCGCCCGTTGCGCAAAACAGCGTTCCTTACGTGTTCTAGTCTCCATCCTCGCCTTTCTGTTGTCTCGCATGCGTGCCGTCCCGTTCCATATCTCATCTCCCAGTTTACACCAGCAGCATCAGGACGCTTCATGTCATCGCTCTGCATCACATCTCTCTCATCCGGTTTGTATCATATATAGTAACTGCACGGGTCCTTCATGTTGTATTTGCAGACTCTTCTTTCGCCGCAGTTTTGTCCAGCTTGGTTCCCTCCTCTCACGTACCATTTAACATAAATTCCCGGTTCCCCAGTACTAGACCGTCTAGGTCGATTTCCGTAGTACCCACCCTGTCGCACACAATGCAATCTACCCGATCACATCATGCAAAGTTGCAACGGACACGTTTCGCTCGCGTGCCGCGCCTGGCAGGATCAGAGTCTCACACTACCTGGCCGACGGCTTGCCCTTATGCGGCCACCCCCCCGCCGCGCCAAAAGCCACGGCTCGAGCGTTCGGACCGGGTCATGGATCAGGTGGAGAGGACGATGGGCATGATTCTGGGGTAGGCGAGCAGCAGGGCTGTCGTCATCATCCCTATCGTGCTATCGACCTTCTCAGACACCTCACCACACTCCCACCACAACCGACCGCACAGGCCGCGCACACCCCGCAGACGTCGCCGGCGCACACACACAGACTGACTATGGCATAGTACGCATGTCTCCGGGTACGAGCGCTCGGCATCGGCGTAACGTGGGCACGGGCTCCGCGCGCGCTGCGCGCTCGTGCGCCCACGACGGCGAACGCTCGCGGCGAGCGCGACGCAGGCAGACTGCGGACGTATGGGCGCGACGCCGGCGGACCACCGCATCTTCGAGCAGTCGAACGACGGACATCTGGGCGGGGCGATCTGCGCGACGGTGCGCGCGGCGCTCGCGGAGGCGGTCGCGTCGGGTGCGCCCGCGCAGGTCAAGGGGATCGGCTTCGATGCGACGTTGCTCGCTCGCGGTCGCCGACTTTGGGCGGAGCCAGCCCGTGTCCGTCACGCGCGGCGCGGGCCTCGGCGCGCACGGGCGAGCGCAATGTCATTCTCTGGGCGGACACCGGCGCGGAGGAGGAGGCGTAATCTGATCAACAGCTCACCGGCAACAATCGTGCTCGACTATGTCGGCGGCGTCCTATGAGTGTCAGTCCCTCCCTGATATCACGCCCTCTCGCTATGCCGGTACTGATGAGGACTGCGCGCGACAGCTCGAGATGGAGATCCCCAAGACGCTGGTGTGGCTCAAACGCAACATGAAGCCGGAGCTGTTCGCGCGGTGCCAGTTCTTCGACCTGCCCGACTTCCTCACGTACCGCGCGACGGGGCGACAACCTGCGCTCAAACGTGCTCCGTGACGTGCAAGTGCTCGTACGTGCCCAACTCGGGCTGGCAGCCCGACTTCTTCGAAAAGATCGGCCTCGAGGAGTTTGTCGCCAACGACTACAAGCAGCTCGGCGCCGTCGGGCGGCCGCGTCACGCGACCGCGGGGCTCCCCGTCGGGCGCGGCCTCTCGCAGGCGGCCCGCGCAGAGGAACTGGGGCTGCTTCCCGGCACGCCCCGTGGGCACGCGGCAGCGCGGTCATTGATGCGTAAGATCTGCGGACGCTTTCCGCTTTCGCGTGAGAAGGAAGCTGACGGCGCGGTAGGTACGCAGGCTGGCTCGGGACGGTCGCGGCGCGGTACCACGAGAACGGGCAGCTGTCCGTGCGTTCGTTTTATCCCTCCCTGGACGAGTCGAGACACCGGCTCGCGGCTTGTGCGGGGACGAGCACTTGCCACAATCGTCCAGGTGCGCCAGGGTCACCGCGCGACAGAGTTCTCGCTCCCTGACGCAACTTTGCTCTAGAGCCCAGAAGGAGTCTTTGTCAATGGCGTATGGGGTCCGTACAAGGTGAACCTAGAACGCTTCCTGCTCGGGATGCGCGCTGACTCTGCGGGGTATAGGACCGGTCTTCCCGGGGTGGTGGATGAACGAGGGCGGACAGTCGTCCACCGGCCAGGTGCGTGCGCGCACACGCCCCCCCGCTCTACGGCGCGAGCTGGGACCGGAACACCGTGTGCAGCTCATCGACTTTATGATCACGACGCACCCCGCGTACGGGCAGCTGAAAAAGCTCGCGGAAGAGCGCAAGACAAACATCCACGAAGGTGCGTGTGCTCCGCGCTGCTCTCGGCCCGCGCAGCCAACGCCCCCGCCGCAGTGCTGCACGATGAGCTCGAGAAGCTGCGCGTGGAGGCCGGCGCGGAGAGTTTCACCGAGCTCACAAAGGACATGCACATGTACCCCGACCTGCACGGTAAGCCCCTGTCCGCGCGGAACAGCGTGCACCCCCGCTGAGAGCTGCCACCCCAGGAAACCGCTCCCCCATTGCCGATCCCCGGATGCGCGCGCTCCATCGTCGGGCTCGCGCTGGTAAGTCATCCCTTCTCCGCGCACCGCGGCCGTTGCTCACGCGCGCAACGCAGGACGACGGCCTCGGCGACCTCGCGCGCAAGTTCAACATCACGATGGAGGCGATCGCGCTGCAGACGCGGCACATCGTGGACGAGATGAACGCCAAGGGGCACGCCGTGCGCTCGATCTACATGTCCGGCGGGCAGGCCAAGAACGCGGCGCTCATGGCAGCTCTTTGCCAACACGTGCGGCATGCCCGTCGTCCTCCCGCAGAACAGCGGCATCGCCGTCGTCCTCGGCGCCGCCATGCTCGGCCGCTTCGCCGCGGAGCTCAAGCCCGGCATGGACCAGAAGGCCGACTGCGAGGCCCGCTGGAAGATCATGGTGTGTAGTCTTCCGTATTCGTCGGCCCGAGGCGCAAGGGGGATGCTAATGGCCGACACGATAGGTCGAGATGACACCGCCCGGGACTCTTGTAGCCCCTCTGGCTAGCGACAGGGAAAAGAAGCTGCTCGAGGCAAAGTACAAGATTTTCCGGGAGAGCATCGAGATCCAGAACCGGTGTGGGCGGAAAGAAATGGAGGAGGCTTGCAAGTAGAGTCTGGATCCGACGGACAAAACCTCCTGGATCTAAAATGTAGACCGATCACAAATGTAGATGAACGAATGTACAACTCAAAATCGGATGAACTGAAACCAAAAAACACATCTTATGTTTTCGTCAAAGTGCGATCGGACCAGATATCCTTCATCAGTCTCATGCAGATGTTCAGTCATCGGCATAAATCATGAGGCATATGCATCCCGCATACAAAGCTTTTTATGATAGGAAGTACAAGCAAGGCGAAAGCGGCATGAAAAGGGCGTGGGAGGAGCAGGGACCGTAAGAGAAGGTTTACACCTCCTTGACCTTGACGGTACCACGCAGGAGACCAGTCTGGAGGGAAAAGAGTAATCAGCGTACCATCTTCATTCAAAAAGACCGATAGACGTACCCGGCGGGCGGCAATGAGACCGACTTTCTGACCGGGGACGGCCTGGCGGGAGATAGTCGAGGCCTTTCCGATATGCTGGTGGTTACCACCACCGTGAGGGTGATCAACGGGGTTCATAGCAACACCACGAGTGCGGGGCCAGCTGCAAAACAATTGTTAGAGCTGTTAAATGCAAAGAAGAGCTGATTGGCTCACTTGTAGCGCTTGGCCTTGTACTTGTAGAACGCACGGCCAGCCAGCCTTGAGCAAAGGCTTGTCGATACGTCCACCACCGGCAACAATACCGACGGTTGCACGGCAGCTACCAGAGATCGTCTTCTTCGAGCCAGAAGGAAGACGGATACGGGTCTTGTTGTCGTCGGGGGAGTGGCCAATCACAGTGGCGTAGTTGCCGGATGTCCGGGCGAGAGCGCCACGGTCGCCGACCTTCTCCTCTACGTTGGAGACGATAGTACCCTCAGGGCACTGGGAAACGGGGAGGGGGACGTTGCCGACAGCAAGGGTGGCCTTCTTGCCGCAGTAGACGAAAGCACCGGTGTGCAGACCCTCGGTTGGCAATGAAGGTCTCCTTGCGGAGCTTGTACCGGTAGGGGGTCACGGAAGACAACGCGGGCGAGGGGATGCACCACTGAATGCCAGAATTCGAGTTCAGGTTCCTGGCTTTCAAGATCTTCAGTTTATGAGACCGCAACCGGCCAGCATCCGTGGATGATCTCCTTCACAATACCCGGATGTAACCGTTGCGCTCCGCAAAGTCGAGGGGGCGGAATGCGGCAGGCGCCTTGTTGTGGTGGGTGTGCGCCTTGAACTGTAGGTTGCAAGGAAGAGTGAGCCAGATTGCGCATACTTGCAGGGACCATTGACGTACGATGGCCATGCGAACGCCTCTGTGCCCGGATGACCCTACCACAATTGTTTATCTGCAAGACTGGGTAAGCAAGAGGTCAAGAGTTGTGTGATGCAAAGTGGAGGAGCAGAGACGCATCCGGTCGCTGTCGAAGCCATCCAGCCCACTTTTCCATCGATTTCGACCGCGTATTCGACACAAAGCAGCATAAAAGGTCTCCCGGAGCGGTTCTAGCACAATTCAGCAGCATAACGGCCTGGCGCGTACTCACCTCACAATATTGCTGGTCGAACGTTGGCCAGTGGACTCTCGTTGAGCAGCCTCCCCCCAGCGCGGACGCCCACGTGGATGCGGCAAACGCCGAAGGAGCGCACTGGGTTCCCGAAATGGACTCACTTCATGCAAGCGTCAATATTGCGGGGCGGAAAAGGGGCGAAAAGATTATGGTAAGGTTTTTTCGATTTTTTGATCTCATTTTTATCCCCTATTCCTGTCGTATAATGGGATTCGTTTTACATCAATATTACTGTCAAATAAAGCACGTGGGGAAAGTCAGACCTTTGTCGACGGCAAAAGGCTTGGAAAAGGTTACCCATTTCCAGTGTGCTCTCAGCGTGTCTCCGCGCTGTAGGGGCCCCTTGGTCAGGTACTTAAAGGTTACCTTTGTTCACAGCCTTTGTCTTCGAATGAGTGGTTTGACTATGCCACATGGTCAAAGGAAGGTAAAAGGCATGGAAAAGGCTACCCTTCACTGATACGAAAAGGGAAAAAAAAGAGATTGTATCAAAACCGAAAACTTTGCCCAAACTTCCCTTCCCCTTTTCCCCCAATAATATCGGCGCTTGCATGTGGTGACTTCGAGTCCTCGCCGCCTGCCTTCCCGCATCCTGCGATCGCGTGCAGCTGACAAGTCGTCGTTCTATGCTCAAACAGGGGCACATCAGCGGTCAGGATATACTCTGCTGCTATAGCCAAGTCATAACGTCTGGCCGCTTCGTTGCGCTTGCCGTCAAGAGCTTGCCCTCCCATTCAGTCCGCTTGCTCGCAAGTAAATACGCAGTCCCGAATTTATAGCAATCTGCGTTCACTTACAACGATGGGGCTACGGTAAGCCGGTGGGGTTGCCGGAAAATATCAGGCAGCTGTTTTGTTACCCTTTACGCCATGACTATGTCGCTGTCCTGAATAGTATGCCTCTAATACAGAGCCTGACGCCGCCTGGGACTAGTCGCCGCTCTCTCGTTCCGATCTTTTTTCCACAGTGAGTGCTTCCTTCGTTTTCTGGATCCAGACTGAGACAGAGGCGGTGAAGCTTGGATGTCGTAAATCTCGCCAGTGTATGTAGACGCCCAACCGGAGCTATAAAACTATTGTCTTGTCGGCCCTCGCGAAACGACATGTCCACGTCCTCGTACGATGTCAACACTCGTCTTGACGCCGCGAACAGAGTATTGCAATATGTCATAGCGCATTTGTGAGCCATCCGTTCTAATCCATTCGACTGATGTATTGCTGTCCTAGGAAACGTGCTGCAAGGAAAGGAAGTTTCGGGTGACTATTTTCTCGCAAGTACTGCTAGCGGTAATTGCGCTTTGCATCCCTGAACGATAACAGCTGCGCTAGCCGCACGTCCGCCCTGCGTCTGTGTGCACCACGCGCATGGGTCTAGAGCCGGCGCTGGGCCAACGAAACCTACTGGGGTTCCCGACATCTACCGAGCTGTATCCAACCCCTGTTCGGACGGCAGCTGCCAAGTCCTGCTCCTCCTTGCCGGGCAAATCTGGCTCCTCAAATGGTGCCTGGAAAATGCTGCAATTAGTGCCATGCGCGTGAATGTCACGTTCGGCGAGTATTAGGACAATGGTCCGCCCACGACCGAGGACTGATATGAATCAGCACGACAGGAGCAGCGCTACTATGACAAGCTGCGCTCCGGCAAGTCAGTCAAGGGACATTTCTCATGAATCTGAGAGCTGATTCGTGCTGATGCTGCTATTGGCACCGAACGGGATCCAGTCCACGCCTGAATGCACTGCCCATTTCCGACACCGCCAGAGACGAGTTCGGCGATCTGGGGATGTCGGATGATATCTTCCACGCCACGCTGCGAAACTCCTCTGAGTCTAGTGTTTTGGCGATTTGTCCACGATCTATATACATCGGAAGGTGTACCTCGATGCTTCCCTGTGGCCGCCGAGGGGCTGGCGTGTGTGTGTCGTCAGATCATTCCGCAATCCGCCCCTGCTCGGCTCGTCCTCTGTCCCCTGCCCGTGCCCATGTCTGTCTGCTCTGTCGTGCCCGCCGCCGTCGGTGTCGCCGCGCACAGGGCGGACCAGCGCCTGGGGTGGAAAACGCTGCGTGCGGCGGGTTCGGCCCATTATTCGAGATGCCATCACACGCCCCATCCGCAGCGTCTCACTCCCCTCACCAGACCCGCAATCAAAGCGGTGCGGCAGCAGCAGCATCATACGGCCCTTTGAAGTCGCGAAGATTGCTTCCCAGCGGAACACACATCGTCTTCTCTCGTCGGCCGCTCTACACACACGCTCCGTCACCATCCCCCCCCCCCCCCCCCAGATAAGGGGTTACGTCGGTTTCTAACACACCGGTCCATCTTGGCCCGCCTGCAGTCTCTCTACGCCATCTTTTCACGCATCGAGGCCCTTGCGCTCACCGCCTCTATTTCCGGTCGTGCGGGTCCAATTTATCTATGGCTCCATCTCGATCAGAATCACAATGCTTTGTCCTCTCCTCATTCTAAGCCCACGTGATCCTATCGAGTACGCCTCGTCCTGATCAGCACAACCTCCTTTGCCTTGCGCCCACACCCACCCGTTGATGAGAGACAACAAGTTCTTCCAGGAAAACCACAGGAGCACTCCCGGGGTCCACCCCGTGGCAGACAAGCCTTCTACCCCTCCCATAAAGCCTGACCGCGCCTCCACCAGGTGGGCGAAGCACCCCTCGAATCTACTCCAGCCACGGGCCTGCCCACTCAGGGATTGTCGAGGATCCCAAAACTGCTCTGGAACAACCGCCTAGCAATCCCGACGCGCGACATCACCTGCACTAGAGAGTAACATCGTCCTTGACAACCCGTCCGCCATCAGCAACCTCGCCAGCATTTTCATCACAGCCGAACTCCCGGACGGCGATTCCTCAGCTCAGCAGAAAGTGGAGGGGAACTGGAGAAGAGGAGCTGCTACACGAAGGTGGACAGCGGCGGAGATGGCCGGCGGACAATGCGTCTCGGGCATCGACGCCGCTCAGTGAGACTTGAGCCGTCTTGCGCGCCTGGAGACCCACCAACCTCCGAGAAGAAATCTGAAAGTTTGAAGGAGAGGCGCGTGAGTCCCCCAGAGAAAGCCTGTTGACGGCGCCGACACTGCGGTCGCCTGATCGACCCAAACCCTGGCTCCAAAGGGCTCGGCAGTAACCAAGAAACCAACTTCCTCTCGTATCCGCAGAGTCTGCGTGCTACCCGGTGGCCTAACTTTTCTGGGGCTGATCAACGGATACTTGCTCTGGCGAGATGGCCCAACGGGTCGTGCTTCTCAAGCATAGCTAGTAAGACAACAGATCCGTTTGCGATTCGATCCGTTTAGAATTGGAGCTGAAGAACTTGTTCGCAGCTCCGCCGAACCCACTGGGCAGCATGATCTGGTTTGTCGGGCAAGAGTCAGGTACCCAAAAGGTCGATGCTCATGATCATATCGAGTTGAGATGCTGAGCTGTTGAAGTATGTTGTTCGTACTACTGACACGACGTTTTGCAATGCTGTTTAACTGAGTTCATTCTGCGACCAGAGTGTGCATGGAGTTCCAAGCGCCGAGGCATCAAGCTCACAGAACCACTCAGGTCTCACCCAGTACGTACCAAAGCTACAATGTGTTACTAGGACCGTTAACCGCAGTTATATCTCATTTTCTTGTGATGGCAGGTATTTCCACAACACCTGCATTCCATCCTCAACTGGCATGGCCGCCGCCGTGGATCACATCGAAAATTTCGTAAGACAATCCATCAAACCTGGAAACAAAGGACTCACCATATGTATAGAGCGTCCATTCTATTCCGTTGCCTCCTAGAATGCAAGCACCACCCCCTATCCTGGACTTCATGCCGGTGGACCGGAGATTACAGCAGATTTATGAGGGAGGGAACTACCTGAATTGTTTTTCGAAAGACATTCTACGGAGACAATCCATGGTTGGCTCAGGTGCAGCTGGTGGCGGCGCGCTTCCAAACGGTCACCTCAAAAGAGAACGTCCTGAGGATATCTCCGTGGACTCTGTGAGCGCGAATAAGAGACGGGACACTGGCGGGTCAAAAACGTCAACTCCCGCACCACCCACACCGCTTAGCACTTCTTCACCTATCCAACCGATATCTGCCAACATCACCCAACCCAGGCACGCCCACGCATCCCATAAGCGCACCAAGTTTGGCGGGCCCGTCGAGTGGCAGTCCTTCGATGCCCACCTCCTTCTATGCCGATGAATATGATGCCCCCTAGTAATAATGAAGCACAGATGGCGGCCGCTCGTGCCCGGCACTTACAGATGCGGCAAGCGATGCAACAGCAGTCAATGGGAGACGCTAGCCGACAGATACATCCCGGCGGACCGCAACAAGCGGGTATGCCGGGGACGTCTTCGATTTCACCCGCCACATTGTCAGCGTTGCAGGCGATGGGGCCCTCTGCAGTACAATGTTACCCAAATTCTGCAGAATCCTCAGCATCCACTCGTGCAATACATGAATGCCAATTCCCAAGGCTTCCAGACTCTGCCTTTGCAGCAGCAGATCCAGCAGATGCAGAAGATCCAGGTTCGTGGTCATGAAACACCAACGCCGTGAGAGCAGCGACTGATTACCTGTCTGTGTAGATGATGATGCAAGCGCGAAGTCAGCAACAAAGGGCTGCCAACGGACAGATGGCCTCGATGCAAGGGATGTCGCCAGCGTCTGTAGGAGGCCTTCAGGCAATGGGTGTACCCAATGGGAGTCCGACTCGTATCTCTCCGTCCGGTCAACAAACGCCTATTCAACAACATGCCAGCTTCCCGTTCCCGCGCTGGCAACGGTGGACATGAAGCGGAATGGATCCCCGTACAGCGAACTTGGTGGGAGGTCTTACCCCTGCCCAACAAACAAGTCTCGCAGCGATGAACCCTCAACAACGGCAGCTGTTCCTTTTGCAACAACAACAGCAGCAGCAAATGCTGAGGGGCAACAACTCCGCGCGAATCCCATGATTAGCCAGCAGCAAATGTACAATGCCGCACAACAGCAACGCATGTCCGGATCGTCACCGCACATAGGCTCGCCCATGATAGGAGGCAGTCCAGACGGCGTCAACTTCCCCGCAGCTCTTCGGTCAAATCCAGGCGTACCTGGCATAGCGCGAAGTGCGCGGACGCCATCAAGACCATGTTGCTTCTCCAATGACTCCCCAACTTTCACAACGAGGCTCGACTGGGATGGATGACTTCCAACGGTCGATGATGCAGCAGGCACAACGCAACCTGGCGGCGCAGGGTGGCGGTATGAACCAAATGGCGATGGGGAAATGCAGGCTGGCCACAACCCCAGCCGAATCAGATGCAACCAGTCCAGTGTCGTACGGTGCGATGTCGCCTCCGGGTAGCGCTTCGGGCTACGGTGGCATGTCTGGTGGCAGTCCTTCGATCGGCGGTCAACAGCAGTGGAGCCCCAGTGCTAGCGCATCATTCCCGTTCAACACCGGCTCTCCCTCGATGCCTACAGTCGACCTGACCGCGCCTGGGTCCCGTCCAGGCGTCGGCAACACCAGCCCCGCAGCAGCAGATGGCTCAAAACAGCCCTTCACTGGGCGGCGACCAGACCGGATTGAACGACTTCGATCTCTTCGACTGGGGACATTAAGTAGTTTGTTTAATCTTTCCTCTTTATGCCATTTTCCTCTTCGGATCGACGTTTCCTTCTTAGCATCATATATTGTTGTGTTATTATTTTTCTCGTCGCTCTATACGACGACATTGTGATCTACTTGTTTCTTCGGATGTATGTTTCGTTTTACGTAGCTCTGCGCAGACGTCTCGCAGTAATATGTTGCTCACGCCAAAGGTTAGCCGCACGAAGTATGCGAATCGTTCTCGCCTTGCCATACCACGCATAAATTACATGTTGTAGACGCATTGGTTTTGCGCGATACTCCAAATGTAAAATCATAGGGTAGCAACTGCGAATTGCATGCTCACTTCAGCGAATATAATCTCAGACGCGCCGCGGCTACTCCGATGTTATCATCACCAGCTGGCGCCCGCCCATCGAGCCCCGCAGTCTATCACGATGACCAGACAACCGTCATAGTACCGCACCTCAGACAGCGGACGTATTCCGAGCGCGAACCCAGCAGCTCTCGTCAAGGATGGTATTCTCAAACTTATCGTCGTCAGAAAAAAGACGCGTTCTTCTCTCAATCCCTGGATGAGTACGTGCCCTTAATGACACCGCCGGCTCACGCTCCGATTAGCTTATCGCATTTTCAGGTACTTTGCATCCCGACCAAGACGTGTTCGGGAATGCAGCTGGCGGCGCACACGGTTGCGAGCATCCAACCCGCCCGTCCGATCCCTGTGAACCCACGCCGGGCTGAAGAGCGCTGCATCTGCTATACATAATGCATTCGCGTCGCAGTCTAATCATTCCAGCGAATCAGCAAGTCAGAACCTGCATGGAAGCGCAACAGCCGTAATCCTTCACCTGTTCGTATAGGTTTCGTTGCGATTGGACGTTTATTGTGTTCTAAACTGTGCCCAAAAGCAGCCTCCCAATACGTCGGATAGTACGGCCTCGTCAATGGGTAGAGTTGCCGCTGCCGCTGCCATGTTCAAATCCAACCCTCCAGCCGCAATGGGGGCAACTCCACCACGGCCACCACCTCGGAGGACGTCTTGCTGCAGCGTCACCACGATTCCGCACGAAGAGGAAGAGCACCCGTCACCTCCCATTACCATCCCGGACCCCAAGCTCCAGCTCGGCCTCAAAGTTGGTTGCACAAAAAGGTGGGCAGAGCCAAATGATCCTGTACAAAGCGCTAAGTTCTTTTCTGACAGAAATTTGGCGATGTTGACATGTCGTCCGGCAAAAACATGTACATGTCTATCCGACATGGGACTGCAAACAAAAGTGCTGCGCCCCAGATGGTTGCACCTCCCGTCCCGGCTGCACTTAGCCGCAGATCAAGAAGGATTTCGGACCTCCCCCCGTACGACGAGTGCCATCCACGACAAACACTCCAAGTGATAACGCTAGGTCGGCTCCTCCTCCGCCACCACCGAGAAGACCTGCGCAAGAGGAGCCAGAGCCTGAAGGAGAATGGGCCGAAGCCATATACGAATATTCGAGCGAGGTGGGGTTTGTGTCTTTCTCGATCCACGCGGTATACTCTTGACGCTTCATTCAGGATCCTGGCGATCTCAGTTGCAGGAGGGGCAACGAGTGCTTGTTGTCGAGAGGACGTCTGACGACGACTGGTCAGTTGTCGAATAGCGAAGATTCTGGTTCCGTTGTTGATGCTTTTTGCAGGTGGACAGCAGAGTTCCAAGGGAGGCGAGGTTTGGTCCCTGCTTCTTACATGAAGGTGCTGCTGACTGGGGATAGCGTGCTCGCTATGATTTCGTGTACCAACGGCCCAAAGTGAATGTTTAATGCAGGAGCAAATTATTCTTACAGTCGTTGAGGCTGGGACGCATCCTGCGATGCCGAGGCCCGGCCTCAGCCTCAGCTCTCGACCCCGCGGAGATGTCTTCGCCGGATTTGGATAGTGTCAGCGGGCGTCGAAGTACGCCCAAAAAGGTAATGTGGATCGTCTGACGAGGGCAGCCCCTCTGTCCGCCGCGGTGTTTTGCCACGGCGCAGACGTATAACAACGGACCAAGCTCACGCTCCTCGTCTCTCCAGCTTTCTGCTCTTCGTTTTGCCGTGCACTCTTGGTGTCTTTGCTTGGACGGCTGGATCTGCTGGGTCTTTTGGTCTCTTCGCATCCTAATCCGCTCTTCACACTACTTCGTGGCACACGATCGACGTGAAGAACCCGGGTTGGTTCGACGCCGGTCGTATAAAAGCAGCTCGACGCCGCCAGTTGCCTTCCTCAACCCCCTCACCATCTCCCATCCTCGTCCCACTCTCCTCCAACCCGCCTTCTGTTTTCTCTTCTTGAAGTCCCTAGAAGGGTACCCACCACTAAAATAATACCTATCCCACTCTCCCTCACACTGATTTCCTCTCGGATTCGTCCCGTCATTCCAACATGTCTATGGATCGTGTACACCCCCGCCTCCTTGATTCCCCGGTCGAAGCACGACCCCGCACTGGTCGAGCTCATGCGCCACCACGTAAAACGGGAGAGATGGTCCAGTACATCGCTCTCCAAGCGACGCGGGTTATCAACGTCGGCGACGACGCCCCGGCAGCAACGCTGCCCACGCCGCCGCACACTCCGCATCGCACATCGTTCACCGAGCAAGATAAAGCCCAAGTTCAACAGCGGGCTCCATGGCTGCCGCCCTCCCGTCTTTGAGGGACTTCATCGTCATCATCGCCGCGGAGAATCGAACGTCCAGTTCCGACGTTACTCGCGGACATTGATCTACCTGGAGCGTCTGCGGAATAAGTTACCGAAGATGGCTAAAGGTGCGCATATATTCACCTCCTCGTCACTTTTTATTGACGTCGTTGCAACAGGGATGCCTTGTACCAGGCATCGTGTGTTCCTCGCCACGCTCATCGTTGCTGCGATACGTATCTGAACGATTCGTCGCCAAAGAACAAGCACTGGGCCTACTCCGCTTTGCGAAGATCTCCGTTGCACCCCGCTGAGATCAACCTCATGAGAAGAAACAGCTCTTATATCTCTTGGACTACGACCTCCGCTTCGACGAGGCTGAGGCCATCTCTCACTTCGCTCCGTTCATTCTGAACAGACCAACGAGGAAGCCAAGGGAGACCCGTGCCGCCGCAGTCACCCGCGTCAAGGCAAGAGTTCAAGCGCAGCTACCATCTCCTCCCCCCGACGTGGTCTCACACCCGGCTTCGCCTGCTCCTGTTCCCGGCCGCCCCTGCTGCTACCTCCAGTGTTCAAACTTGGTCAAGAGGCTGTCTACTTACTTATTTGACGATCTCTTCCGGCAACACAGCTGCTCGCCCTCGGCCGCTGTCTCGTGCTTCATCTTCAAGCACCTTGGGCACTTCCAGCGCTAGTGGAGACTCTGAGTCAGCCTCAAGCAGCACTTGTTGTCGTCGCCTGCCACTTCGTTTCTTCTCTCAGGCGAGACAGAAGACGTCAAGGACGCACTCCCCTCAGACAAGCCCTTCGTTCTTGGTCCCGTCCCGATCCATGCCATTCGTCAAGGAAGGAAGGTCTCCCACGGCTTCGACCTGCACCATCAAAGGAGATTCTGCCTCTCTCTCACCGTCGGCTTCGTCCAAGCGTGTCACTCTTGATGCCGAGTTGGGTCGTGCTCTCGGTCTCGGCGAGGCTCAAGCAGACGAGCCACCCTCACGCAAGGCCTCAGCTCGAGTCACTCTTCTGGCGCTTCCTCAGTCGCATGTTCGGCGCTGGGGGCAAGTCTCATCCGCAGGAGGAGTCCGAGTCTCAAGAGAGTCATGGTACCCTGCGGCGTCTGGCTGCCTCGAAATCGACGCTGTTCCGCGGTCAGCAGCCGAGGTCTAGGAGCGGCATCTCACAACGATCCGACACGATGTGTTTACGAAAAGTACGCTCATACGAATCCCACGACCACTCATTTCTCTTCACATTCCTCTCTTTCACCTCACGAACTCTGGATATGGACCATACGTTTAATACGTCTTGTTTTGTCACGATTTCTCTTCGAACTCTTTGATCGTATTCTCATGCCCAACTCCCACCGTCCCTTAAATCCCCTTCTACATTCCTTCATCTACTTTAAATTCACTGTACTGTCGCAGCGCTCTTCTTCATAGTCGGTTCGCGGACAGTTCACATTACTATTCCTCCATTCCTTACACCTCACAGCCTATCCCCTTCCTGATAGCTACCGTATTCAGCGTTTGTAGCTCGTAGAGGCGATAATTTTGATCTCGGCGCGCCTCTACCTTTATTGTGTGATTGGCCTCGACGCGTGACGGTAACGCGACGACTGTGACGTGACGGAACGCGAGGCGGGCTAATTTAGCCACAGAGCCACGTACACCGAACACGCCGCGTTCTGCTCCTCTCTCACACCCTAGCAGTATCTTCCAACAGCGTACGGACGTAATTAGACGATGCTTGTCGACCTTTCTCTTGCTCTCATCTCGGATTGGGCGGCGACACTCAGTCTGATCTTCGGAGGGTGTTTGCAGGTACGTATGACTACATGACGAACGCACATTCGGGCTGATATACTGATGATAGTAACGCACTCACTCTTGAGCAAATTACTTCGAATTATCCCAACTCTGGATCCTTGATCACGTTCGCGCAATTTCTGGGCATCACCATCCACGGCCTGCCGAAGTTTGTGGTCTTTAGACCCTATCCGCGACTAAGGCCTCGCCGGGTGCCCATCCTGCCCTACCTCGTGCAGGTCGCCCTGTTCTACGCAGTATCTCTATTGAACAATGCTGCTTTTGCCTACCGGATACCCATGGCTGTTCATATCATTTTCCGGAGCGGTGGCCTGGTGATCAATATGGTGCTGGGATGGCTCTTTCGAGGCAAGCGGTACGTGACTCGATGCTTCGTATATGCGCGCCCTAATTGTTGTTTTTTGTGTAGATATTCCTTATCTCAAGTTGCTTCTGTCCTGTTTGTTACTGCAGGTGTAGTCCTTACTACAGTTTCGGCTTCGAAGCGTAAAACGAGCAAAAGCCAGCCAGTCCGAAACTGCTGCTACGGACGATCATATGAAGCTCTATATAACGGGGATAGGAATTCTTACTCTCGCACTCGTCTTGTCAGGCTTTCTTGGGATGGTCCAAGAAATAACACACGCCGCGTACACGCGGACTGCGTCCAGACCGGACAAGCACTCGAAACAGGACGACACGCAACCGCCCGCCTGGCAGGAGTCTATGTTCTACATTCACGTACTTTCTATGCCGATGTTCTATTTCCTCCGAGACGACCTGGCCTCGCAATTCACGACGCTCCTACCACACAGCTGGTCATCCCCTCCCCGTCACAAGTGATCACAGCATTTGCACCCAACGACAGCTCCGCTGCCAATTTGTGTCAAGCTCTCCGACCGGATACCCTACGCCGTGGTCGCTCCCCGGCGGATATATCCCCTTAATCTTGAACACCTTGACCCAAATTATTTGCGTATCCGGCGTCCATCGCCTTACCTCCAGGTGTCCTCACTAACTGTGACACTCGTGCTAGTCGTCCGAAAGGCCGTCTCGCTACTCATAAGCGTGCTGCTATTCGGATCACGAGGTACCGAGCCCGAGAAAAGGACGATGATGTGGACCGGAGCCGCCCTCGTACTCATAGGCACTGTGTTGTACTCTATAGCCTCGCGTGCACCCGTCGATCGGAAGAAGAAGGAATAAGTTTCGCAACTGGACATTAACGACATTTGTATACTGCACATCATTAGATGGACCCGGACTGCATAGACGCGTCGCAGCTGCGGCTTAAATATATTTACCACGGAATGGTATGCATATATAAGGATTTTGGGCCTCATGCACCCTAAGCATCTTGCCCAGTGGCAATGTTCCAGGTCTTCCTAAAGGTGTCCACGGCAGCGTCTCCCGGTATTACCGACCTTGGCGAAGGATACAGTGCCCAGCGTTGGTAGCATAGTTGCGCAGGTACGGTGAATACTGCGGGAAGACCGTGGATAAACACATGATTTCACGAGTCGAGGATTGAATGATTTCAATCGAGTCACTCACTAGTCTGCAAAAGTGGCGATACCATCCCCAAGTGACCCGCACGTCACCCATTCGGTGTCACCCCCAGTTTGCACGGTTGTGCCACGCGTTCTCCGATATGACCGTCTTGGCCGTCGGTTCGGGTTGGTCGCGGAGGCGAGGCAATCCACGAAGCCGTCAAGCGTCCTGGAGAGGGCGGCCTTCTGTTCACGGGTCAGAGTAGCGAACGCCTTAAGCGCCGTCGTGAGAGCGGGAGACTCGATTTCAGGAACGTCTGCGAGAGTTCAACACACGAAGTTTGGGGGAGGAGCGATGGAACATACCCGGCTTCGCTTCTGCGTCGACTTCCATGGCGGTGCCGTTGCTGACCATCGCCATTGCCGCCTTTTCGTCAGCCTCCTTTCTCAGCGCGGCAACCCTCTTCTCCTCGCAAATCCACGACACGTCCGTTAGCCTTGTCCAGTGCACTCTTGATCACGTCCCACTGGAGCGCATTGATGCTTGGGTGCGTTGATCCAGCGATACGCTCAACGCCGTGCGTGAAAGCCCACGACACGACGTCGGTCGGGTCCACAATTTGGTACTGCATAAGCTTGTCGAAGACGATGACAATCATGTGCTTTCCACGGCGCCCAGAAGTCTGACACGGCAGTGAGAATGTCCATACGGGCCTCCAGACTTGAGGTGCTTGTCGTCGAGATGCTTGGCCCGACGCAAGGTTGCGCAGAAGCGGGAGGTAACGCTCAATGGCGTTCAAGAAGTGGGAGAAACGACCGCGAGCCGATGTGCAGGAGGGACTGCATGGCGATGGACCGAATCACGGTGTCAATATTGGTGTCGCTGTCAGCTGTCTCCAGTGTGTTTCTTGAACGACTCTAGATGGGACATGACGTCTTCCGCTTTTGCTCTGCCTCGCAGCAGGCCCAGTACAAGTTGGGCCGCGTCGTAATGCGGTCGTGCTAGAAACGCAAGGATAGAATCAGTCTGTATGTTGACATGATAAAAGATCGATGCATGCCAGGGTCGTCGTATTCATAATCAGGGCCCGGTGCTTCTGAAGGCACAAGACGGTTATCCGGATTCTGCATTGGCTCTGGTAGCGTCTTCAGGACCCTGTCATAGTAGGAGAGTCGAATTTCATATTCGATCGAATTGCGCATAAACACACGCTTAGGATGGTGTGTGACAGAGCTCCATGTCCGGTAACCTAGCATTTGACTGAGTATCGTACTCAGTGAAACAAAGAAATGCATACCACTCTTTCCACACCCATTGGAAATTGAAGTTTGCTCATGTGAGTAGCAAACCAGTCCGTCAAACGTCTGGCCAGAGCCAAGTCCAACCCGTCGGCGAGAAGGCCATACATCTTTCGGATGGATTTACCAACGGCGGGGCCGACGGTCGTTGGGGACAACTTGCACAGTTCAGTAATTAAAGCAATATAGTAAATTGGCTTGTGTTGAGGTTCGGGGAGCAAGAAAAGCGTTCCCAAGATGGCCTGAAGATATCTACAAGTGAGCAAGCCAGTCTATTCACCCGGCGTCTGATTTACGAACCTCAATGATGGTCGATTCAAGTTGCCAGTCCTTACCTGCGACCGGCTCCTGTGCTGCGGCTCCCGGGCGAGGTCTGAAAGTACCGTGTGGACACCACTTCGGGAACTCTAACAGAAGCCGTGCGCATTCTTTGCGATTGATTTCGAAGATATCAATCAGGTCAAGTATACCCCTCCGCACAGCGTAACCAACGGGTGTTGTGGGATCGGGGGTTACCTTCCAGGGAAGGACCCGAAGAGTGAGCGCAGAATCTGAAAACAAACAAGATGACCCCACGTCGCTATCGAATAGCCTCACATAGTACTCTGCCCACTCTTCCTTCTTGACCAGTGCGTCTTCTCCAGAGTCAGTAGACAAGCTATCGAGTTCGATTACCTCTGGAGGTACCAAAACGGAAGGCAGCTCAAAGGGCGCGTCGGTGTACGCAGGGAAGCGGCTGTAAGGTTGTACGAAACTGTCCGCTGTTTGGACGAAGTCTGAAGAGTTGAAAGCTTGAAGGGCACTTATGGCAGTTTCAATGACCTGAAATACATTAAGTGAGCGGAATATCATGGCCTCTCATGTCTGACGTACCTCGTCCGCGGTTTCCAGAGGATCCGTGGAGAAGTGCAGCTTAACCGTTGGCTGCACCAGATCCTTGACTTCAGACATGGTATCAAACATAGGCTTGAATCGAGCTTATGAGCTCCATGACATTTGCGCTAGTATTAGCCTTGATCTCTGCTCCAGACTGAATATTGTGAGGATGCATACATGCGACAGAGTCCAAGATACATACCATCATCAGACCTTCAGCTACACATAGCGCTGCCTGCTTCGCACGCCCGTGTGAGACACCAAACTCGTCGAGAACAGCAGTGAACGATCTAAGGAGGTCATAGAGGGACTGTGGCGCAAACAATCTTAGCCACAGTCAAATGAGCAAACTAGATGCACCTGTAACCGGAGTCAGCAATTAGCAATGACTGAATTGTTGATAAACTGACACAGAGTCTCGTATCTCTCCACGATAATTTGTCAAGGTACGTCTGGAATCCTTTCCAGTAGTAGTCCTCTAGGATCTGACGACCAAGAGAACTAATACCGGTCTCCTCTTGCCCCGGGGCTGGTTTGTCATGCAAGAGACGTATAAGAGTGGCGTAGTACGGAATTTGAACGGCTGTTCAGTAACTCTGATATTGGTTAGAGATGGGGCGGCAGGGAATGAGATAATTTACCACTCACCCTATCCGAATAGACTCTGACACGAGAGGGACGTTCACAGGTACAGTTTTTTCGCATATCTGGTCAACAAGACGAGATGTCTCTTGTTCAGGGTCCTTGAAACATTAGAGTTAGCTTCATATAGCTACAATTTGTATCTAGACGAACCACTTCTCCGAGCTTAAAGATAGATGCCTTCAGCTTCTGCTCAGGAGTCTGGAAGTTTTGTTGTTCGTCATAACTATGGTCCTGGCCTATCCAAGAAGGCAAGGGTCATATTCAGGAGCTGATCTTCCTACTTAGCGCGACCGCGTACCTCTGTATCTTTCTCTCCGGTAACCTCCTCCGCCGTTGTAGCTCATTGCTAGTTCAGAGCGCGTGCTTCACGTTGACTCTGCTTTGCTAAGGCCTGAATAGTTACACTGCGCAAGAGTAGCTTCGCAACGGATGTTTACACGCGTTAAACAGCTGCTAAATTGGCGTTTTATACAAGCAGGGCTTCCTGACGAGGACAGCCGAACGTATGGTCTGCGGTGAAGAGTGCAGAACGAACTGTCATAGACGCTTGCCACAAAGCTCTTGAAGGCGTCTAGCAAAGTGACGGCTCATACCGCTCCTCGTCCGTCTCTACACCATCTCCTCGGACATTGTTGGTGACGTTGAGTATAAAAGAGGCCGGAGGCCCATACTCCTTGCTCGGGTGGTACTGAAGGGCGTGCAAATTGTCAGGCCCGGTTTAGTCCCTTTACCCCTCGTCTGGTCAGTACACTGTCTCGTATTAGCTGTGGCTGCTGAATAAATATTCTCGAGTAGGAATGCGAGACCCATGCATGCATCTGGTCGACGGCGGCCAAGGCAACATCGTGGGAAACTGCTTTCGGCGAAAGACAAACGCATCGGTGTGGGCATAGGTTCCGGCTTTCTTCCTTCGTACGTTGTAGGCCATCGCTCCTTGAATATTGCTCACAGCTTCTAGCACTTTACTTCGGAAGACAAACGTCCTCTCAACCCATCGAACTGCAGCATTTTCAACAGCTGCAACACAACATAAAACGAATGCCTTTGAGGATCGCTGTCAACAATCGGCCGAATCGTCCACGGTCCCCCTCCGGGACGAGGACAGTCCTCTCCCTCCATTGACCAAGGCTCAAATATCTCGTGCCTCCGCGTCAGCAGTTCGCCAGTGCACCACCGAATGATGCTCTTTACATCGTCAAAGGGCTCCTTATACTTCTCCACCTACGGTAGCTTGCGAGAAGAAGCGCTTCGCGTTCTGGACGACGCACAAACGTTCGTCTCGCCTTCCTTTACAACAACACGTTCAGTTCAAACCCATCGACTACGGACAAGCCATCTCTCCCCGCCTATCACACACAGCTTCTTGCACATGTTGATACGACGTGGTCATGCATACCAGGCCTCTAAGTTTGCTCAGCTCATGATCGAGAATGGGCCTCCGAGTTCGAACCTTCACCATGGAATCTGTCGTCAAACCAATAGCCGTATGTGTGACGAAAACTAGCGGTCTTCTAGCCCACCATCATGCTTGGTCTCATCCTACTGGCCCGGGCTTTTCTTCTCCCCCCGTTCACGAGCGACATGTTTTCCCGGATCCGGCACATGAGGCCGCTTTCCGAATACTGCAGCTTGCGCGCGAACACGGCTACGCGGAGAACAGAAGCGATGTATGATTCCCTCATCAGCGCATGTCTTCTTACAAGGAGAAATCATCGTCGCTGCGCTGCTTTTTGCTTGTCTGGTGAAAGATTGGCAAGTCCGAGCCGCCGCTAAAAAGCGTGCCCAAGCGACGGCAGAACAGGGGGAACCTATGGAGAACATATCTGCGACCGAAGCTGCTCGTCGAGCGGACATCGACAAAAGGCCCTACAGTGGATCAAGAATACCATCCCGTCCTCAGTCTATCGTGCATGCCCCTTATCCCGAAGTACAAATGCTGAAGAAGATCACGCACCGGATTGAACTGGCATTTTCTCGAGACATACCACCAGATCACGACAATTCCGAGCTTCAGGAGCGCTACAGGCTCTGGCTATCCTCACCGAGCTGGTCGAGGGTGGACACCTTCACTTCGGCAAGATCTCACCTATCTTGCGTAGCGCTATATTTTAGTACCCCTAGAACAGAGCGTTGTGTCTGGGAGCATCGCCGGCGCGTGGGCAGGAACCAGTTTCGGTATATCACGCGCCCACAAGTACTTTCACGGCGTTCTCTTTACGATTGATCAAATCATTGAAGGACCCGCCCCGCCCAACATGACAGTCCCAAGCTCCACTAGGACTCGGAAAGCACGCGGCCCTGTAACTCTCTGCTGCATTATTCCCTTCGTCATCGATTCTCTCCGGAATTGGTCCTGGCGACCGACGTTTATTGACCGACGTTATGGAGTATATGGTCAACAAGCGACGATTTCAGCCGGACAATCGGTCACTTTGCAACACACTCCTTCGTTCCGGGACTATCCTGGCGGAGGGAAGACCTTCCGATCTTGCGGTCAAGAGCATACGGGCGGCCTACACAAGGCCGGTCACGACTCGAACGCCCTATCGTTGATTCGTATCCTCTCAGTGTCCTGCACACTAGTCCTGTATGGAAGAGGATTAAGCATCACGCTGCCCAATTCCCTGAGGCCCCTACTCCGTTTGCGTGAGGAGCTCGCTTCAAATTTTGCTCCCGAGGCTCATTTAGCTCCAGTCAACCAGCTAGAGGCAGACGAAGGCACGATCGTGAGCTTATTTGCCTACCTCACAGCGACAGGAGAGACCGCACCTTATTGGAAGAAGTACTTTTCGACATCCTACCAGAGCTGGCCCTCGTTGACCACCCGTCTTGGGCCCACCGTACCCCAGAAGCAAGAACAATGCCCAAAGAACGTCCCGTCGTTCGTCAAGCCTTGCAGCGCGTGGTCCTACTTGGCCCTCGCGTCTTTTTTTTAGTGATCAAACGCTCTCGTCTAAAGCGGGGAAAACGGGCCTCGCGGAACGTGTACTTGGGCTCCTTGGCGGAAGAAAGCTTGAAGGCCGGCCTAGCTGGAGGAAGGGCTTTCATCGACGGCGGCAAACCGGTGGTACCGCTTACCGGTATCCGCCTACCAACGTCCGTTATACAGCCTACCAGTGTGTATGCGAAAGAGGACCCGCGCAAGGTTTAACCATTTCAGAGCAGTTGACGAGGTCGGGGCAATGTCGTTTGGAATCCAAGGCTTAAACGATCGGGTGATAGTAATGGGCGAAGCTGGTTCATCGCGGGGTCGTCCAGATACGTGAGGATAGTGGAACTCAAGACGCTTCCACAAGACTGCTAAAAACGATGGAGAAGATAGCTCATTACGACAGTATGCTCTCGGTGTGGAAACATTGTCGTGTTGCGTTCGTCTTTTTTTCACTTCAAGTGCAGCTATCGGGCCACACTCTCGAACGGAACGGGCCTATTGAAGTAGGACCTGCACCAGAACGCTCGTCTTTCTGGAACGCTTTACTCTACGGGCTATTCAAACTCAACACCTTCGAATTATCCAACGCCGGTCGCGTACAAGGATTGCTAGAACCAGAAGATTCCTGCACTGGTCACAGGACAAGTATGCCAGTACTGGAGCAAGGTCGGCGCACTGGGATCCTTTACATGCAGTGAGAGCTTGCGGAGGCGATGCTCAATTCACTGGATACCCAATACCCCCTGGCTTCCGACATCTCTTCATCGTGGATCGCTATCCCCGAGCGACAGAACACTTCTCTCATCCCACTGTCGATCGCGCTCCATATGCCTTCCCCCAACCCCTTCATCGATATCGCTGCGCATGCTCTACCTACTTCCAAGACCCGCGGTCTTCCTATTCGTCGTAGAAGACTCGGTCCTCGAAACGGACTGGGAATTTTTTCCTGATGTATAATATCCGTCCCCGTCCGTACACATGTAAAGTCAACAATCTTAGTATGATTGGACCCAATTGCTGTATACTAGCTCATGTGAATTACGGCTTCTTTTTGAGGTAGAGAAAACCGGTGTGGTTGGGTAGAACAGCTCTCTCCTTCCACTCTTCTGCTACGTCTGCCAGGAATCTGCCGGTCCCCTGGCAACTTGACCGCCATTTCTTCGCGTAAAAATGAGGGTAAGCCCTGACCCTTCTTGCGGGCAAAGCCAATTGTTACTCTCGTTTCACCCTCGTCCAATGCCTCCCTTGCTTTCTTCAGCTTGTGTTCCAGGTCTCCCTGCGCAACTGACCATGTCATCTGAACCTCCTTCTCTTTGACCACACCCTCTTTCTTCTTCTTCGCAGCTTCCTTGTTCTTTTGGTACTCGCTTTCCAAGGTCGACGACCCTAACTATAGGTGTCGGCTTGTCAACCACCAGCTCAACGCAGTATTTGCGTTGTTTCCAAGACCACTTGACCTTCTTGTCCTCGTCACCATCCGTGCTTTGTTCTGGAGATTTCGGACCAGGCCTATTACGGACCCGCATTGATAACCTCGGATAGTTTGTGTGAGAGGCCCCAGTACCCCAGTGTCAGGATCGACGAGACATACGCGACTGAATGGTATCTTCTCGTCGCGTGGTTTCGTCGGAGGCTCGTTGGATTTCGACTGTCGTCTAGAATATGGGCCGGCTGCCGTAGTGTCAGGCCTTGAGCCAGGCCCGACGGTAGAACTAGGAACGGATCCAGGTCTGTAGTTTGAACCAGGTTTCAATGCTGGCTTTGGGCCAGCTCCATTGGGGGAAGGTCCAGACGAGGGTGATCTTGTGAATGATGCAAACCGAGTACCAGGAGCGCAATAGCTAGATGGAGTAGGACTTGAGAGCGCAGAGCACTTTATTGAGAATCGTGGTCGGGTGCTGACACCTGATGGGAGTTCAGCGTGCTTTCTCGACCGCAGGTGTCGGCTTACCTCTCAACATCCTCCGCAACGTCAAGTCGTTTAGCGCTCGTGCCAGTCGCGAGACCACACTGTTTTGCCGCGTTTGTGCACATCACGTCACTCCTAAGGCAGATACTAGTTTGACGAACGTCCAACCACACGAATGCCTAACGGTCTCACAGCCAGTGTCTACGTTAGCTAAGACTGCTAAGCTACATCTAAGACCTCGGTGTACGACGACGAACAAAATCCCATACGTTTCTGACCGAAACGAGCGAAGCAATGTCGATGCATGCAGTGGTGACGGCCTCGCTGCAACCGCGGGTCACGGATGAATGGAAAACCAGCGCGTACGCCACAGGAGCTCTCTGTCCAAGTCTGCAAAAGGCGTACAGATAGTCCGGGTCATGGTGGGCCACTATCCGATGCAGAATCATGCTTCACCTCTAGTCCCAGAGACTGTGCGACGAAGCCCCACTTGTCAGCGGCCGCTCCCGGATTCTGTGTATGTTATGTGTCAATGAATTCCCTTGAGATATAGTGCAAGCAAACCTTTGATCCGTGGATTTCCCGGCACCATGTCCCGCCTTCTTCTCGATGCGAATTAACAACGGATGCGGATTGTGTGGTAATGCATGTTGCAAAGTAGCTGCGTGCTTGAATGAGTGCAGTGGGTACGACGCGATCATCATCTGAGTAGAACGCTCATGTAACGTCAATAATATGCTCCCGAGGGCGACGGGTGCTTACGATCTGCTGTCAAAAGAAGGGTAGGTGGCAACGTCCGATCAGTGGGCACATTGTGCAGGACGGAGATATGGGGTAAATGAAATCAAAATCGTGAGGATCGTGTGGGTCACCGTAGTCTGACGTCCACGCCCGGCCTTAACGATAGTACGATTAGCTTCAATCTAATGTTAAACCGCTGATAGATACGCACCAATCGTGAAGTCTGCAAACTGTGAGTATTGGCTGTGAGCATCGGACAGGAACAAAGACGGTCGAAACATTTCACCTTTAATAGGTTCCAGTACGCCAACTTCAGCTATTGCGGCTCCTAGCAAGCCCTCAGGCGCACGGTTGAGACATGCGGCAACAAGAAACCCTGGGCTTGTGTTCAGAGATCAACCTTCTTCTGCATAGTCTTAAGATGTGCACCTCCATTAGACCCTCCATTGATGGTGACCTTGCCCGGGGAGGCGTCACTGATTATCGACTAGAAATTTGCTGCAAGTCTTGCTGGTTAGATCAAAGCAAAACTTGATCAAATTCAACGCACGTAGCGGCAATGAAATCCTCGAAAGATTTGACCTATTCAGTAGTAAGAATACGCTGTACGTCTCGGACGTCGCGAAAAATCTCACTTTATTCTCTTTCGTAGCTGAAAGATGCCACTTATCCCCAAATTCACCCCCACCTCGGATATTCGGAACTGCTAGAATGGCACCGTAACGTTGGAGAACGGTCAGAATTGAAGCGCTGAAGAACGGCTCGATAGAGATTCCAAAGCCACCATATCCTGCGATTGGTCAGGATGAACAAGTCGAGTCAGAGCACTTCACGCACGCACCATACTGGATAGCAGGGGCAGTTCCATCAAACTCTCGTGTTTTTATGCCGTACGATGAACATTGGCACTCTGGTACCATCATCGCTTTTATACCAGACCTAAATTCGATGAGTTAAAGAGGAAGACTTTATTGAGAAACTCGACAACTTGGCGTGCGTCGAAATCTTCAGCCTTCAATCCTTTAAGCAACGTCGTTCTATACACACTCCATCTCTCTTCCGCCGGCTTCTCGAATTCCTACCGTGCTACAATTCCTGGGTTTGTGAAGCCAGTTAAATTGGCAAAAAACCATGGTTTGTGTGCGACGCCCAACCACAGTAGCAGCACCAACAAAGTCGGTGCTATAACGCTCCAGGTATTTGCCTTCCATATTGTAGAGGTAAATTTCGTCTTTGACGTCACGCTTATAGACGACCGCGAGCTTATCATTATCGGTTGGAACCACATCTTCAAGGCTTGCTTCGGTATCTTCCGGAAGGACATCGAGGAATTTGCGACACTCTCTAGGCTGCGCAATATCCACGCTGACGACTTTATAGTTTGCTGCATCCTTGTTGGTGATGAAGTAAAATTTGGGACCGTCGTTAGCGATGCTGTAAGAAGATTCAGCTCCATGTAGAGCGCTGCCCAAAAAAATATCAAACTGCTGACTAGCTATACGACGAATCGAATTCATCGATGACCTTGTCCCCATATCAAGGTTTGACCGACGGGACGGTGTTCCAGGTCGGCGATCCAGACCAGATTCCTCTGAAAATGTGCGCTATGAGGTCTATGAGCAAGGTAGTAGCGTAAACAAGACATGCCCTGGATGTATCCTTCGAAACGGTCATTATCAGATAACGACCATCTTCGGCGGAGACTTCTGCCCCAAAGAACCATTCTGGGTTGGATTCGTCTTTATGAATAAGAATGTCCTCTGCTGCTCAGGGTTAGTTGAGACGCTTGTATGAAAATTGGGACTATGACGCACATTGTGCTGTCCCGATTCGATGATAAAAAGCAGCATGTCAGGCGTTTGAATCGCTCTCCGTCTCAGTGCCAGCAATGTTCATCCGAAGCCGCACCATGATAGCTACGTTCTGGGTAGCGCTACGAATGCATGAATGTCCGGTCGGAACTACACTAAAAACACTAGACGCTCACCTGGTAGAAAAAGCCTTCCGAGTCGTGTGACCACGCAAACGGACGAAAATTTGACGAACCTGACCTCGTCAGGCAGACGGCCGTTATCATGAGACACTGAGGATGGTTTCACTGCCTGCCAGCGGAGCGGAGGTAGGCCTCACGTATATGGTGTAAAAATCGCTTCCCTAGGACGCCGCATGTTTAGTAGTAATCTCCGTGCGAGCGTTCCACTTACGGAGCGCGAAATCCCGTATGCAAAATATTTTCCAGAAGGGCAGAAGGCTGTGACGGCGAGCGATGCAGTACCGTCGTCAGAGAGGAGATTAGGCTGACCATTGTAGAGGGTATTTATTGAGTATTTTTCGTCAGGTGTGAAGCAGTAGATCTTACTACTTTATGGGCCACGTACATCAAAAGAACACCTCCCCTCCTAATCTGTCTTCGCTTGAGAATGTTGGAAGCCTGTGATCTTTCGATCTGTATATGACTGTTCATAACATGAGCATTTCTCGCCCTACTCTCACAATGATAAATCCACCTGACTGGGCCTGTAAGCCGCTATTGTGATACCAGTACCAGCGGCGGTCATCCTTGAGACTGGGCGATGAGAACTGGCCACAACGTTCGCTATAGCTCAACAACTTTGGCATGAAAGCCCCAGATCATAGATCTAGATACCTTTGCATAATCGCTGTTAGCCCTGATTTCATCCTCAAGCTTCTGCCCTGTCAGGATTTTGGTCGAGATAGTTCCTAGTAAAACGATCCTGTACGCTTGTCCATTCTTCGGTCTCTGTGGAATTGTGTTCCAGCCACTCAAAGGGATTGGGAACCCGGACTTCACCGTGGCGTTCACTCTTGAAGACATCGACGTTGTTTGCCTCCAGCGTGTGGGTGGATATTGGAGGGGGGTCCACAGCGTGCGGTGAATACCTCGTCGCATGGTAGAAAACGCCGATTTTATGGGAAAATATTAATCGAGGCTGGTATAGGCAGCGGATGGAAGTAGAGAGTTTGACAAGTACATGCATGCCTCTTTTATAGTATGGAAGGACTGTTGTTGAAAGCGGTTATTTCAGGTTCGGGCCTGAGGACTCGACGCGTAAGACACGGGGTTGAGCAGCTGAGACTATTGATATAAGAGCCTACCTCCTAAGGTAAGTGAAGACTACACACCAACAACTCGTGATCCCGAAGCGTGACTCCTGGGGCTGAAGTTGAGCTCGAGGACGAGTAGAACACACGTCGCGCGACTAGGAGGGCGCCGCTAATATAATAAACGCGCGCTTACGATGTGGCCATAAATGGCTAATCGTAGATAACTCTCATGGTGGGTGTTTTGTCATGGAGGCGAGCGAGTCTTGGTTCAACCCTTCATGAGCACAACCTCTCCAGCAAGCTTTTTCCAAAATCCGGCTCTGGTATGTTTCTTTCTGATCACCCGCACAATGAAACTGAGTCTCCTCCGCTTAGGATCATGCTTGTGCTGGGATTGGTGCGGGTGTGGTCGCGGTGCTCTGCATGCACCCATTAGACCTGCTCAAAAATTAAATTCCAAGTCGAGAGAGGACCCCCGAAGGGCGGAATTGGACAACAAATATGGGCTGTCCCTGAGGACTATCAAAGAAACACAAGGGTGGAAGGGCTTATATAGAGGTCTCGGCCCAAACATTGCCGGCAATGCTTCGAGCTGGGGGTTGTACTTTCTCTTGTGAGTGATCTCCTGCTCCGAATTAAGGTATGCGACTACAACACTTTGATCTCATATTCAAGCTAACAACATGCTTAAACAACGTGCTTCCGGTGGAGATCCTACCTATAAAATGTCCGCCGGAACATATTTGTTATGCTCCGCTCAAGCAAGTTCGCATCCGCTTGTACGTATTACCCCTTTTGACAAAATATAAAGGGGGGAAAGGTAATTTGTGCTCTCTATTAGGTGCTGTGACGGCGGTACTGACAAATCCGATCTGGGTTGTGAAGGTTCGGATGTTCACGACCACCCCAGATAATCCAAATGCATATCAGAACCTCAGACGTGCGTATTCGTTTTCCAACTATCCGGATGCGTTCTCTTACGCCATGACGGCATAGATGGCTTTAAATCTATCTACCGAGCGGAAGGATTGAAGGGGCTCTATCGCGGCACGTCACTGGCTCTAGTGGGCGTAGGCAACGGTGCTATCAGTTCATGGGATACGAAAAAATGAAGGCTTGGGGCTTCGACCGAAAACGTAAGCTCTTTGCAGCACAGGGTAAGGAGCTCGGTCCGGACGACGACAAGCTCGTGAGTACTGAGGATTGGTTCTATATACGTTTGTCTCACCAACTATTAGTCCAACACTGCTTACACAATTATGTCTGGGACGAGCAAACTGTTTTGCCCTTGCAGTTTACCTATCCATATCAAGTCGTACGCTCTAGACTCCAGGTAATAGCAACCTTACTGCTCAGAAGTTAAAAATGCTGCTGAACCGGAACGATGTCATAGAATAATGCTACCACTCAACTATATCCTACCATCCCAAGCGACTATCACACTCGAACGTGGAGAGAAAGAGCGTTTCCTCGGATTTTATAGAGGACTCGGCACAAATCTGGTCAGAGTGCTCCCTGGGACCTGCGTGACATTTGTGGTCTATGAAAACATTGCCCTGGCTATTACGCAGAAGGTGCCGCCCGACGTAGGAGTTGACGAACGCGAAGTCGTTCGTTCTTCATTTTACTTGTTACACTACCTTATGTCGCCCTTCGATTAATTGTACCGTCCAGGTTAGATTTAGAATGACAACCGCACCTCACATTTACATGTCCACACGTACCACACTATCTTGTGTACCGCGCACGACTTTCGTGACTATAGATCACTCCCTTTTTTGATTGGGGTAGTATCTCTGTCTTGAGGATTCTGTTCGCTTTCGATTTTGGAATAGGAGCTGCGAGTGACGTTCAGCAACCTGATCTGAGAGAAATGTGCACACAAAATTACCGTTCGTATTTTCTGTGATATAAAACCTACGAAGGACCATTATGGCCTCTTCCCTATTATATCCTCCAGCGGCTTGTAGGTGGGGTGTATAGGGTGCGGCAAGCTTACGGTAAACGTGTCATCGATTCGTGGCCCTCTAGCTTCAGCTGCCTCCCCGTACCTTTCATTTACGCCCAATACACTTCCACAACCACGAAGCGATCGTTGCCGCATCCGTAATAAACCTCCTTGACACCCAGTTGCCTCAGAGCCGACGCACACACAGATGCACGGCTCTGCTACAGTCACATACAGAGTTGTCTCCGAGAGTGGATGATCGACTGGGGACGGCGTCAGGGTCTGGTCCGCAAGGATCTCATCGATGGCTTCCAACTCTGCGTGACGAGTCGCCTGAGTAACATTGGTAGTCAGCACATAATCATATTACCGTAGTCCTCGGGACGTACGTTACGCAGTTCGTTGGTCCTGTTACGCGCACAGGCGATTATGCGATCGTCTCGCACAAAATACACAGCCCACGGGAACCTCGCCTGCGGAAAGGGCTTCTTCAGCCTGTCAGGGGTTTTTAGCCAAACGACTGTCACCACTAAAAGAGCATGAGACTAGCCATTGTCAATGCCTCGCCCATCCATTTCACATGAGTTTGGCGACTGTCTGAGGAGATACCGTAACTTTGGTGTTCATTCATGATCCACGGGGCCTCACTCTAGGGGTCTGCAAAGGTAGTGGCAAGGTGAAAGTCAAGTATTCCGTGTATGAGCGCCGGTGCGCAGTTCAATTGATGTACAGTATTAAGTAGTCCGTGCCCCAAGGGCGAGAATGGAAGGCCAGGGAGTTGTTGCGCACTTCTTTCTCAGTTTTCTTCTCGAGTAAAGGGTGTCCGGTCTTCTTCTCCTTGATGTCATATACACTCTTGATTCAGTCAGTGTTTGGCACATGTATTGTCGATATTTATGGTCCTCAAACTTAGATAATTATCCAAGCGTTTTTAAAAGAGACTTTGACGAAGCAAGGGCGATTGAAGGACACCTAGGTTACACTGGTGTAAGACTACAGTCGGGGCGTTCCTCTCGGCATCTTCTTCATGGCTTGCCTTACCCCAAATCGCCCAAGACGTCCTCTGCCGCCACCTAGAATGGCATCGTACGGGGATGTTCGATGGTACTAGACAAAAGCCCGGAGATGCCTTTGATAATGATAGATTTCGATAAAGGCAGAACCACTCACGTTCTCATGCTCCACCAATTTACCCATTCCTGTAGTGGTAATACCACGCCCGCCGAAGATCTGAGTAGCATCCTCCGCTGTCTCGCGTCCCGTGCGTGTCACAAATCTACGAGCTTAGGTTAGGACCCTTTCCGGTAATCGGATATCGAGACACGAGGATAATAGCATCCATGACACCTACTGCTTGAGGAGGCCTATTGGACCGGCAAGTCTATCCGATTGCTCGTCGTACGACATCTGTCTCACGGAAGTTGATCAGATTTCCAAGTAACGGTGTATGTGGAAACAACGAGTGATACGTACTTTATTCATATCTGGTGTGTAATAGACTCCATCCAGTTCTGCGCGGATTCAACGCGGGCTATCATGTTCGCAAGCTTGGCTCGTATGACCGGCTGGGAGTTGAGGGGTTTACCAAAGACTATGCGCTGGTTCGACCACTTGAGACACTCTTCCAGGATCCTTCTCTGAGCACCCAGACTCGTCGCGCATATCATCACCCGCTCGTGATTGAAGTTGCTGAGGATAACTTGTAGACCTTTGTCAACTGCTCCGAGTGTATAAGATATGGGCACTCGGACGTTGGTGAAGGTAACATAGGCAGTGCCAGCAGTGGACGAGTAAGCTGTCTTGATAGCCTTGGTCTCGATGTTGTCGTCTCGGGTACAAGAATGACAGTAAGCCCTTTACTGCGAGGATGTTAGTGCGACAATGGCCCTGACTTATATACAGAGACTCGCCTCAGTTTTACACCCGACTGTAAAATAGTCGGCGAACATGCCATTCGTGATCCACTTCTTGGTGCCGTTTATAACCCATACATCGCCTTCGCGGACCGCTGTGGTCTGGAGGCCGCTTACATCACACTCCCGGCGAAGGCCTCTGTACATTTGAGGTGAGATTAGGTTGGGAGGTATATTTATCATTCTCACCAGTGATGGCCAGACAGATATATTTCTTCCCAGAAAGGACCTCAGAGACGACCTTGTTTTTAATTTCAGGCGAAGCAAAGTTCAGCACAGGGGGCAAGCCAATCACGCCGCGCCAGCGAGGAGGCCATCGACGAAGGCACGAAGTGCCCATTCGCCCGATTTCAAGATTGATGATGAGCTGTGGCCGGTTGGCCGGTGAATTCACAGTTAATGTTTACGGTGTGGAACATATGCTTACCTCATGGAAGTGATCGAATTCTTCTGGGGTGATAATGCCGCCCATAAGCGTACGGCCTTCGAGATGCTTTCCCTTTCCAAGGCGCATTGCGAAGATGTTCGTTTCGCTAGGTGAAGATAAGTCAGCTTGTCACTTAGCTACGCCATCTACTAGCATACCAGAGCTTGTCAACGGTCTCCTGAGATATTTTCTCTTCCCGTTTTCTTCGCATTTCACGGCTTCAGGGTACACAACCTCCGTCATAAACTTCCGAACAGCCTTGTGGAACTGCCTGTGACTCTGGGTGTAATACGGACTGAAGTATCCCTTGGACAGGAAAGAAGGCTCGGCATACGGAACCTCCGAGAGAGCGTCCGAAGCTAACGGCTTTATGACCTCGTTCTGCCCCTCGATTGTGCCAATCTGGAGCCGTGCGTATTGGGGACGCAATAGCACTTCGTGTCTGTGCAAGCCGAAGAAGGCCTGCGTCGCGTCCTTTCCAGCTGAGAAGCATATTAGGCTTGGTCTCCCCATAGTGACAGTCGCTCCAATGCCACCTACCTATAGTGTTTGCATACAGAACGCCTGAACCACCAGGATGTAAAATCAGCAAACCGAGACAGGTCATACACCTTAGAGTCAATGATAATCCACTGTATCTCATTCAGTAATGAGCCCGACGCGACAAGTTGACCATACTTGCCAGGTCTCCCGCTTTGTTGTGCTGTTTGATGTTGCTTCCTCAGTAACAAACGCAATGCACTCCACGCTGGATAACTCACTTGAGCAACTTCTTGCTCGGTGAACGTCCTTTGCTTTGCGGCCATTGTGAACACCTATGCCTTGCAGTAGTGCGTTTCCGTCGTCCGAAGGTCTACAATGCGGGGTAAGAGAAACTGATCGAGCGCGCGTGCTACCTGACCCCATTGTTTAAACGTTTACAGCCAACGGTCACGCAAGGATTACTTGCCGACCGCAGTCGGCGAAGTCGGCGTCGGCATCAGTACCAGCGCTGTTTTCACATGCATTCGGCAAACTCTCTTGAGGAAGCGCCAGACATCGCACGTGTCAACGGTGCCAGTACTTAGCGTCTCGAGTCTCAAAAGGTCGTTCTTGGAAATCAACCTGAATCTGCAATGATTGGTTTTCGTCTTTCCGTATGGATGGAGACAGCGATCCGGGAAAAAGTTTTCATCGGAAGGTCAAACAGTGTGTCTATAGAAGCATTTACAACATAAGCATAAACTACAATTGGATGAAGTAGTACGGTCGTTTCCAGGAAAATTAACAGCTGAGATTCGTAATGTGAGTGAGGGTTGATAGCACAAGATCTAAAATTAGAGGGTAATATTTCTGGTCAGTCTGGTGCGCGTATGATGCAAGAGGATTTGCGGGGCATAGGTCCACGCATGTCGGATTACAGCTTATAACTAGTGGATGTTTTAGCGCATGAAGTCTCGCAGCAGTAAAATGTACTCACCCTGAACAGGAAGCTCAGCTGGAGGAGAAAGGATAGACTATAAGTCACACATGCAGCGAGTATACTAAAGCGACAGCTTACGTCAGAAGGGGTCAGTCGCCCCATGGCGGAATCATCGGTCGACAAGGTCGCGTTGACCATAGCAGATTTCTTCTCCTGAAGCTAAGAAAATATAAAGCGCAAGTACCGGAGAGTCAGATAGAGAACAATACCTGAATGATACGACTCTCAATGCAGCTGTCTTCGATAACCAGCTTGATCGCTTGGACTGGACGGTGTTGGCCTAGGCGGTGAATACGATCCATAGCCTCTGAAAGTTAGATCAGCATATGTTCGAGCATATGAATCACTGTTACGAACGGTATTCGACCTAAAAGTATTGTGATTAAAGCTTGACGTGGAAGTGAAATGAGCGCCACTTACTGCAGGATTCCACCAAACTATCCATGAGATACACTCGAGAGGCTTCTGTGAGGTTCAGTGCGACACCTCCGGCCTTCAAACTAACAAGGAAGACTGTGACATGAGTGTTGTTGTCACTAGAGACAGCGCTTAGTGACGTCGTTGTGAGGTAAGTTAGAGGTACATACTGAAATATTTGATAGTAGCGTCTCGAGCCTGAGGGCTCATGGTACCCTCGAGACGACAGATCTATGGCGAAATTGATACATGAATACAACGGCTACGACGGCACACGTACCGAGAATCCAGCCTTTTGGAGTCTATAAGCGATCAGGTCCAAGAAGTTTACGAACTGGCTAAACACGAGGCTCTTCGTAGTGGCATCTTGGCGTCTGAGGTTACTCAGCTCCTCGATTAGAGCTTCAATCTTAGAAGAGGAGCGCCACTTGTCGAGGTCAAGGCGACCAAGGATACCCTGTCTGGTCTTGACGTTCTCCTCCAACTCCAGAGCTGGCGCTTCGAGGTCGATGGTGAGGGGAACATGGCAGACAGGACATGCGGGCTGTCAAGCAAAGGCTTGGTCAGATCGGCATGGCGCCACAAATCCATGAGCTCACGTTCTGTTCGATGGCGGTGTTCAGATATTGCTTGATACACTCCCGATCGAAGATGTTAGTCTGGCATTTCGCTTGAATGGCATCCTCGGCGATGTCATTGCAGAGACGACAAACGGTCGCCTCGCCTACATCGTCGCTCAAGAAGGTTCCAGCGTTGTTCTTGCTTCGCAAAACCAAGTCGGGATGACAGGCCATTTGTCGCATGCGAGTGAGTCCTGCGGTAACTTCGTGAGCCTCCCTCTAGCGATGTATGAACCGTGTGCTCACAAGCTGAAGATATTTTCGAGTAGTCTGGGCGACGCAAATCGTGAGCTTGGATCGATAATGGAGTGAGATAAATAATACGTACTGTTCAAGACGGTGCCCTGCATCGACGTAAGTGCTGAACTGTCGCTTCGCGTCAGAGAAAAGCGAGAGGTAAAGTTCTTTCTCTTCTGGGGCTGAAGTAGTCTCTCTGCGAACGATTACAGTACGCGGGGGGTAAGCCCAAGATCGTCAGCGCGCTCAATCTGAAAAACCAAATAAGTCGTTAGTCGTGGGAAGAGTCAACGAAGAGAAACACCTATACCTTTGTTTCGACGCAGCTCATGCGGTCGAGTAAAATACGAAGCTTTTTGAAGGCGGTTTGGCCGGGACCGGCAAGGCCATTCTTCTGAATTGGTGTCAAGATCTCATTGTTCCAGAAGCATGTGTGCTGCATCGGACTGTGGCCACAGTCTAGACAAACGATGAGAGTTGAGCCGCATACAAGAACAAGAGTCAAGTTCTTTACCATCGCAATTCTTCTATATTGCTGAATTTCCCAGTGCAGCGCCTTGCAGTCACACTGCTTGCAGAAATAGTACGAGAAGGGATCGCCCGCCGAGGAAGCGAACAAGGCCTGTACAGCTCGCCAACTCGGTTCCTGAAGAGGTAGTACCAGAAAGACACCATCTGAATTTGGCCTTCAGCTCGAATGTGGCCTTCGCAGTGTTCGTAGAGCGCTCTTTGATGTTATGGGCTTCATCAAGCTGTGGCAGCAGAGTAAGAAGAAGGACACGTCGAGGCGGAGACGCTACGCACAATAATTCTGTTCCACTCGACCTGGTGCATGGCCGACTTCTCCTTTACAATGACACCTTGCGCTTGAAGCCGCTCTGTTGCTGTTCCTGAACAAACTCTCTAGGACGGGCATATGTAGTAAGAACCTGGTCGAGGATAAATCATATTATGGTCTTAACGACGAGCAACGGGGACGTACGACGTCGTATTTCTTAAGCGTTTTGATGTTGTTCTCGCGTGCAGCACCGTGCCAGACCAGCACGTCCATGTTTGGACGAATGAGCTTTCGATTTCGTTTCTCCATTGCATGATAGCGACGGTGGGACTAGAAGGATGTTAGAGTCTATCGGCGATGGCTGGAAATTGACTTACGCCACAACGAGGTTAGGCTTCGCGCCGCCGTCGGACACTAGAAGCGCTATCATCTGGATGGTCTTGCCCATTCTACTCCTTCTGAGAATTGCGTGAAACGTGTGAAAGGAGGAAGGCTTACCCCATCTCGTCCTGTATCGGGTTTGTAAAAACAGCGCTGAGCTAGGGAGCAAACGTGTCTTACTGCCAACATGCCACCTCGCCAAACGGTCTGTTCTTGCTTTGTCTTGAACCAATGTAGACTCTCTTGTGGAAGGGAAGAAGAGTGACCTTCAAACTTTTTTTTGAGTGAGGCTGCGCGGCCTGACCGCTAGCATTGACAGGGACCAATGACGTTCGACATCCCCCCACACGTCCCACGAGCTCAGGGTGATAGTTTTTCTTGAGTCAACTGTAGAAGTTTTCTCAGCCTATTGGGACTTCAATTGAGGCACGCCGATTGGAAGATATGCGCGAAGAAACGTACGTGAGTTAGTTTTTTGCGACCGAGTTTCTTCTTCTGGAGAGCACGTTCTTCCTGCTTGCGAGCTTTAGCCTCAGCTCTCCGCTGTCTATTTCTTTCTTTGAGATCTTCGATAGTCATGATGGCCACTTTAGTGTCAATTCCAATCGTCCTGAGTTTTGTCAGCCCTTGGCCTTGGCCTTTGCCCTTTGTTCTTGCCCTTGCCCTTGCCCTTAGGTTTGACGGACGATGCGTCAGACGCATCCGAAAATTCGGAGAACTCGTCTTCTTCCGAATTCTCGATGTTAGTCGTCTACGTCCTACGTTCTTCCCACTTGACCTGGTCTGCAGACGACGATCTGCGGGAGTCGGCTGCAGCGGCAGTACGAACAGTGCTTTTATTCTCTGGTTGCAGTACTAGATTTCTTCTTTGCAGGATCCCGCCCGGAGCTTGACGTTCCTTGTCGCGCAGCGCTGCTTGTTGGCGAGCATCAACAAGAGACTCTTTTGACTGCTGCGTCTAGCAAGACATCGTCGACGTCGATGCCCTCTTCTTGAAGAACCTCAGCATACGCCTGGAGTTCGTTCTCAGACGCATCATCTTCGTCACCAATATCATCATTCGCATCCTCTGCATCGGAGGCCTCAAACTCAGAGCCACTGTCTTTTTTTTATTTCAGATTCTTCAAGCGAGGCTTGACTCATCATACTCAAGCTAAAGTCGTCGTCAGAGGGAGTAACCAGCTCTTCTTCTCCTTCCACGGAGGGTGCTACGGACTAAATGGCATTGTTAAGCTTATGGATAATGTGGCGCCAAAGCTGTACTCACACCACCGTCTTCTTCGTGGGCCGTACTTCCACGAAAGCTTTTTGTGTCACACTCTTCCTCCTCGCAGGTCGCTTGGCTGGGGGCAGCTCTGGGACATCAGAGTCGTCTGTCCCTGTATTTGACGTTTCTTGCCTTTTGCCGACAGCACGTTGGCGTTGTTGGGTGGTCTTCTCGGTGGGCAATAGCAGTTCGTCCGCGGATGTGTCCAGGAGTCGCAGATTGTACAGTAGGTTTTGGTAACTAAGCATGGGCGACATGGCAGTCGGTCGTGCGTTGTAGACGTTGACATTGAGGCAGCGATACGCGTACTGCGACGCGTTGAGCGCGACATGGTTGAGATGGACAGACGGGAGGCGACGGCCACCAGGAGCTACGATTTTTGTCGTGAGGGAAAAGGACTGCGAACAACTTGGCCCAACGCGAGACGCGCCCAAACCTAATTTATTGCTTGCCGCCGGCAGGCACCGACGCGTGGACCCACCCAGGAATGGCAGGTTGACTTCAGACGGCTCATCCAGCTCTCTTTTGTTCAAGAAAGATGAAGGATAAAATTTTATTCGATCAGAGGCAAGTACCATGAAATAGTTATTTCAAACGAATGGCCTGAGCAGCTAAAACTATGTGCTACCAGATCACAGCATTGGCCATAGCAATTGCGAGCAAGCCGAGAGATAATGCGATGCGCTGCACATTGTGGCGTGCGCCGCTCCTCATATCTTCGGCCCGTCGCCCGGTGCGTGCGCTCTGCAAACCAGTCGAAACCGGCATGACAGAAAAGGCCCCACCTCTCCACGCTCCAGAAGACCAACAACACGCCCCCCATTCGCTAAACATCCGAAAATAAATACGAGCTTTCGACCACGCGCGACGAGCCACTTATGTCCGGCGACCGACGTTCTTGATGGCTGACGTCCGGTCAGCGTCCTCTCCAGAGGTGGCGGTAGCAGTCGTGTAGGACGTTCGCGATGAATACGCTGACGAAAAGCATCGGCCCCAACCACTGACACTGGAGCTGCCCAGACGCCACGAGGTTCGACGTAGCTTGGATGAAGGAAACCAAGGTGCTGAGGAGCCCCAATAACTCGGCGCTGTTTGGGACGTCCATATATACAAGATCAGGGTACCGCTTGACGAGGGCTCCATCTCCCACTCGGTGACCACCACGTAGAATCGCCAAGTACGAACGAACACGATGCACCGTTTGTTCCAGTAGGGATGCTGCGTCACGGTTACGTCCGGCGCAGCGACAAAAGCCATCGCCACCGTTGTAGGTCTCGCGGACATACTGTCTCTTCTTTCGACAGAAGTCGATGTCCTCTCACTCCCCCGGTCCTGGGAAAGCGACAAGTCGTATTGAATACCGTCGTTTGATGTCACGCGCGCGTTCGCCGGCGATATCGGCTGTGACACCCCATGGTACATCTTTGGAATGTCGGCATTTTGAGTCGCAATGTCCCAGAAGTACGTCACACCGGGGGGGGGGGGGGGGGGGGGGCTAAATGCAGCGCGGCCGTAAATCACTCAGTCTGGTTTGTGCGAGCTGGGACATTGCACATTATACTCAACGAAACCTGCTGCTTTAGGGCGACTGCGCGAATGCTCTTTCTCCGAGTCTTATATCAAGAGGTCCGACTCAGGTCCATTTTACATCGTCGTACAGGATACAAAACACCCGCTGTCGGCCGCCCGAACGTCATTGCAAAGCACGCGATTGCATTCGAGGCGGATGGCTCCTGAGGTTATAGATGCCCGCGTGTTGATGCGAATGCTGTACTTCAGGACGAATGTTCGTTATTTGTTACGAAGCCTCATCAAATGCTGGGAGATTGCAGGTTTTCCACGATTATGATGAAACATGGTGGAGCAGGTTGTGGGATGATTTCTAAGCGCCAAGGAACGCTGCTGTCGATGTACTCACCATAATAGATAAGCACGGAATACGATGGCGATCTGTGAGCGATTCGACCATATTCCCTACTCCCTTGTGTCCCTGGTCCCTCCCTGGTGTTGGTTTTTTTTACAGCACTGTTACACTCCGGCTCTAGCCTCATCTCTCCCCCCCACCTGCCTTCCCCTCCTGTTGCTTCACATCCCCCCTGGCGTGTCTGCCTGTGCCCCTCCTCCCCTGGCGCTCCCACCCCTCCCCTGCTTTCCTGGAGCTCCACTCCTCTCTCTCTCCTTCCTCCTCTCTCTCCCATGTCCCTCTGAGCCTTCCCCCCTCATTTGGAGTACGAGGGCCTGGCGGAGCCAGCTGTCGACCACAGATGTTGTCTGGGAGTCGTCGCCTCCGGTCCAAGTCTGTTTCGTGGGGGGCTGCTTCTCGTAGCGGAGCATCATCGCTAGGCCCCCGACAGCACCAATTGCTGAGCTCGCATTTCACCATCTACTGAGAGCATCCGACGCGACGGTAAAGCAGGACAGTGGAAAGGATCCGTCGCCATCCTGGATGACGAAAAACGTCGGGGGATAACCTGACCATCGAAGATGCTCAAGTGCGTGCGATGGACACAGGAAAACCCGTGGGCATTCGCAGCTGTGAAAGGTGTGTCCCTGAAAGCGACGCAGCCAAGACCCGACGGGTACACGGGCCTCTCCGGAACATTGAGACGAAGGTCGAGTGGATGGTGGACATCCAAGAGGTATGATGATGAAGAGTTACGTGTCGTTCTCCCAAGCAGAACGAAATATAGGTCCGCAAACAATCCTTCCACGCGGCTCGAGCGCAGTGTCTCCAAAGACTGCAGTACACGCCCCGGTGGGAAGTGACATTCCAGCTCTGTGACGATGTCCGTTACCCCTACAGCGCGGAGCACGCGCTCCTGCCTGCGTTTTCTACTCCATCGCCCCATAGCTCTCCATCATCGGTGGTCTATAGCAGATAGACTCGATACGAGAATTTGGGGTTGTCTCCTCGGGTATCGTCTCGGGTCGCTCCTGACAAGGGACTCGCGAAAAGTACGCAGTGATTCCAAGGCACGTGATCGTCCGGATGGTGTCGTGCGTCGAATTGTGGCTCCGCGACGTGATAGGGCAGAAGGACGTGCAAACATGATCCTCCCCGCTCGAAGCAGCACCATCACGACTCTTCTTGAGCTCGTCAAGAGAGCGCTCCCCTCTCGGCTGGGGTCTTCAGTGGAGGTGTAAGCAGCCTGTGTGATCTCGCTCTCGATCCACCCCCTAGCCAGTTTCTTCAAGTCCATCCTGCAGGCCTTGACCTTCGGCTCGCCACCCACAGCCACCGTCCGCACCATGTTCATTGTTCATGAGTTCCTCGACGTGTACACTCCCACTGGCCTGTCCTCGACCCGCCGACAAACCTTCATCGCCGGGGGCCAATCCAACCTTTTCTTCTTGGCAGCCATTTCTGCAGGAGCTATTGCAGTGCCATTGCAGAACAGCATTATTCCTCCGATACGATGTTGATTAGGTAGTGTGGCCACACTCGGGAAGGCGAGTAGTTTCAGCACACCTTGGCACTGGCGTCGTCCGATGGTAACAAAACTCCTCCTCTGAAGGCCACTGCCCCATATCTATACATCGGGAATTCGCCGGCAATATACTTCGCAGCCCCCCCCCCCCTCCCCCCGATAGATTGCATTATTATCTCTACGTTGGAGGCCATACGCAGCCGGTAACCTTTTCGCGTCCCCCCCCCCTCTCATGATACCATGAGGACACATAATGAGCATATTATGGAAACGGGCAATAGGATGTTTTTCCCAATTGTGGTAGGCGTGCTTCTCTACAGTTAGGAATATTCTAGCCGCTCGGTGACGTTTCTAGGTCTTTACAAGGGCAATATAAGACACCTGCGGCTTCGGCAGGAGTGCTCGTCCATTTACGTCTGATTCAGCGACTGGAGAGACATATGCTCCGAATGTCGTCCTGCAACGTAATCTGAGGGTACACACCATAGCCTGATGAAGCATTAGGAAGAACTTCTTGACTGTCTACGTATATTGACCGCTATGCCTGCAAAAGGTTCATAGCTCATGATGTGATTGTCGTGGTATATTTTCGCCTCGTTATCCTCGTGAATGGTTTCCCATACCGACCCATGTTTGCGGCGAGGTGTTAGAACAATGTCCATGCCCCGCACGGCGCGCAAGCAGAAGTCGGGGTCTCTGAGGTCACCTATCAACCTCTGTAGCTCGCAGGTATCATCCGGGAAGTGCGACCGGACTTGCGATGTCGGCCACTCTTACGGGATGACCCAAATGCGATTATAGCGCCTGGCGAGGTGACTCCCCTGACGCAAATGTGAGTGATACTAGCCCAGCGCCGATACAGAGTAAAAACCAACAATGAAGCCATTGCCTCGGTTATGAGGACTCTCTGGTTCGAGGCGCACCATGTTGGTGTTGATATGTGGGTGAGTGGTCTATATGGCTTGGGTTAGGGAAAGGTTGCTCAATGTCTTTATCGCTTAGCTTAAATACGGCTACGAAACGGCTCTAATTCACAGTAGTATACGCACAAAACTGACCATCTGGTAAGCAAACTAGGTCCAAGCCCCGTTCGATGTCGTCACGATTATGCTACCAGGACTTTGACACGGGAACAACCTGCTCTACTAGGCCCTACTCACCTTCCTGAAATCTCGTTGTTTACCAGCCTCAATGGGTTGTCTGACGCTCTCGCGCCAGTCGACTTGATACTTGTCAATGTTGAGGAAGCGGTATCTTCGACCACAAGACCCCTCGTACCCTGGCTGTGCTTTGGATGCGATCTCTCGGAGTTCCAACTGACGTCGGCGAAGCTTCTGTATCTCTCCACAGCCGACACGAACTTGGAGAGAAAATAGTCGCTACTCGTAGCGTGCCAAGATGGCGCAGCCTCGCACATCCAAACGAGAAATCCAACGATCTTGAGTAAGACGCAATAAACTTCCACATCATCTTCCCTCCTAGTCTGCGGTGTCATGCTCGGTTCTTTACCCAAAGTCATCCAAATTTGCGAACGAAAGGCCTAGGCAAGGTTGAGGACTCTCACACGTCATGGTCAGCCGGTATACAAGTCTACACCCCACCCGCGACCCCGTCATCATGCGCAGCATCGCGCGCAATAACAACAGGAGATCATTTACCAAGTCGGAAGAAAGCAAGAGGTACTTCAACTTCGTTGTCCCTCGACGTCCCCCCATCACTGTTCTCTTAACGAGGCATCATGGTGAGTAGTAGGCTATGATGTTTCGTAACGTTATGCATTTACCCAGGATAATTCTCTTAGAGCGACGGCTACACATTCACCGCAACACAAGATTGGTTTTCCTTCAATATAGGACGATGGCGTGTGAACTCTTCCGTTACGTCAACACCTCGTCTCCTCGAGTTCTAGAAATAGGCTCGTGGGAAACGGTCGTTCGGCAGTCTTCCTGCTAAACGAGCTTTGCACCAACGGCGGGTCTATCACCTGTGTATCGACCATTTCGACCTCATGGGTACTGAAGCTGGGAAGGGACCGTCACGACAAAGTTATGCATAACCTCTCCATCACCGGGAAAAACGTTCCGGGTGATAGAGGGGTTCAGTTTTCCATCTCCTCATGACTGTCCTGGAGGAGGAGATCTCTGCAGAGAATCCGGGGTTCGACTGGATATACGTCGACGGGTCTCACGAGGCGGACGATACCCTTTTGGATGGCGAAAACTGGCTTGGAGGCTTGCCAAGAAGGGAGCCGTCTTCATCTTCGACGACTACCGCTGGAACAAGGAGCCGGGAGGAGAGCATGCATCACCCGAAGAGAGGGTATATGATGCCTTCATGGCTCTTCACTCTGGCGAGTTCGAAGTACTCTCCAGCGATGACGAGTACCAAATGATCTTGCGCAAGACGTCAGAATTTTAAATGCGCATCGGCTTCCTCGTGCCAGACGCCATTTCCAGCTCCCCGCGGCCCATTTATCACGAGCTACACATCGCATTACATTCGACTCATCGTATGCTATGCCCGCTGTAGTGGCCATCCCTACGGCGTACTTTCAAACACACAAAGGGCCGCATCACCATCTACATTATCGACCTCGGTCTCACCGAGACAGACAAAGAGCGTCTACGTGAAGTCGTCTCAACCCGCGCAAAACGTAACCATGGTCTTTCTCAATCTCCCCAAGGGACGGGCCTTTGGGAGGCAATGGGAGCGGTATGGGCGAAAATCGCGATGCTCCCTATCCTTCCGGTCGAGCGGGTCCTCTATCTCGATGTGGACATTCTCGTTCGCGCGGATCTACGCACGCTGTGGGATACCAACCTCGCTGGCAAACCCATCGGCGCGGTGGTTGACATCGGCCACCCACAGGGGCACCTTTGCACTTGAAGGTGCTCCGTTCTTCAACGCTGGCGTACTCCTCATCGATCTCTCGAAAGGTGCGGGCGGTGCTGCCCCAGCTCTATGAGACGGCTTTGAAATACAAGGATTCGCCATGCTGAAAGACGAGGACGCTCTCAATGTGATGTTCAAAGGCGAAGGGTACATGCTTGGCGTCGAATGGAATGCACAGGGGCTCGGGTAACCTATGCTCTGCATTCGTCACCCGCACGTGACGCCCTACCCTGACCTACGTGAGATGGACAAGGCAGCGATCGTTCACTTCACAGGACCTGTGAACCCTGGCATGGCAGAGGTGCGCTCAATCCGCACGTCCAGCCGTACACATCCAAACCATGGGGATACGCCGGGGCTCCCGGTCATCCCTACGCAGAAGAGTGGTGGTCGATCCTTGAGCTGACGGCTTGGCGCAAATATCGGCAGTCGAAGGAGTACTCGGAGTATTGCTCTATCAAGCGACAGGAGGTGGAGGTGGCGAGTTTTCTCGACGCGTTCCGCCGTCGTGTCGCCCTGCCAGTCGGCTAGCTTACCGTGGCTGTAGCGAGTGCAGATCCTTCTCAAGGTTCTCACTTACATATAAGTACTCGGTACTCAAGTACTCAAGCCTCAGGCCTCATGGCTTGTGCACACCGTTGATAAATTACCGTCATCTACCTCGGCGCTCTACCATGATTGTATACAATGGAAGATTGTCGGCACTTGTTAAAGATCTGCCTATCATGGTAAATGAACACGATGTATCTAGACTCAAACCTGTATTCGGGTAGGGTGTGTGAGCAAACGCATTCTTGACCTCGTTATTTTGGGTGTGAATTGGTGCTGCCCAATATGCGGCGCTAGTACACGCGTATGTGTCGAACAGTACGACATGCACTCGGACGTTTTACTGGCCCCACAGTCAAGATGATTAGATCCGCTGAAAAGATTGGCTCGAGTCGATCACTAGGGTAGTGGACTTGAATGAACTATGATTGACTATCATGATTGGACCCTGTTTAATACACCTTCCCATGGTACATAAAAACAGAGCTTGCCGTAACAAAATGAATAGAGAAAGAGAATTGTGTGTGCATCCGTGAATGATAGCGGCCGTGAAGTCCGCTCGAGTGAAAGCCAGATGAAAGCTCGACATGAGGACGAGCAAGACGTTGTGAAGCCTCTACCAATCACCGCCACCACCGTCATAGTCATTATCTGACCATCGTCGTAGCCTGAAGATTAGTGGAAACCATCAGCTGTCGGTCCTAAGTTTGATTCGGGATGCTGTTCTACGCTACCTTGGTCGTATGCCTCCTGTTCCACGCGATCTTCATGGTCTTCAAATGCATCAGCTAGTAAGGCACCTCCAATCAGACCGGCGCCGCCTGAAAATAGAAAACATGAGAGTTGGTCGCAACGCGGACGAGATGATAGTTGCAAACCTGCCGCAAGCGCAGTCCCCATTCCGATGCCCGACTTTTTAGGAGGAGCGGCTGCTTGCTGATATACAACCTGTGGCTGCTGCTGCTGTGGTCGCCCGCCTCCGAACCAGCCTATACATCCCACATGAAGATATTTCACACAGCGGCTGAAGACGGCAAATACACACCGCGATTCTCTTGACCGTAGCCACCCTGGTTGTATCCTCCTCCCCCTTGCGGTGGACCATACCCACCTCCACCGTAACCGCCTCCTTGGGGTCCCCATTGGTTGTTTGGCGGAGGACCGGAGTTGTAGCCGCTTGGGTGGATACGGGGAGTTGTTGTTCCAGCCACGGTTATCCGGCGGAGGAGGTCCCGACGGCGGTACGTAGCCTTGTGGGGGCTGTGGGGAGCCCGGAGGGCCAGCAGGATGAACCCACGCCGACTGTGGTGGGCTGACGTTGGTGTTTACGTAGAACCTGTTCGTCAAAGCGCAGTCAACGACCCGGCGATGAATGGAATATCGCAATCGGTCGCACCATGTATTGTAGCTAAAGAGAAAGAACCGCAGCCGTCAGCTATGCTACCACCGTGAGGGCGCGTATTTGCACGTACTTTGTGTCGTACTGCTCGATCCAACCCTGAGGGAGCGGACGAGTGTCGGGGTTGCGAGGAGGGCCGGCCCCCTAGCGAGGCCGGGCCTGCGCCGTAGGGGGGTGGCTGGGACATCGATGTAGCGTTGTGGAAAGGTTAGGAAGGGTGGAAATGGCAGAGCGATGTCTTTTATATGAGACGGCTGGCCTCGGCCAACGATGTCATCTTGCTCACCCATCGCCATATGTGGTTTGTTTCTCCACATCGGACCAATGCGCGCAGCGCGAGATTTCGTCTGCCACGATACGTGCGCATCCACAACGGCCCTTACAGTAGCCTGTCTGCACAGCTTCTCGCAACACTCGCTGGGGGAGAAACCATGGTGATTTGCTCCAGCCTTTGCGCCGCGAACGGCCGCTGTGCCTTCGCAGCGCCTTGCACAGTCACCTGTACTTGTCCAGGCTCACTCAGCCACTTGTTTGTACCGTGATTCACAACTCTGTTCAGCGCATTCAGCATCGGCAGGACCAATACGCCCGCCCGTTCTCATGAGACAGGGGCACGTCCTTGCCAAACAATGAATAACTGCAAGCCAGAAGTCGATGGCGTATGCTTCTCATTGTGACGTCTCGTGTGGCCGATTGCTCTGTCAAAGTTACAAAGGCCCTCAATTCAAGGCTCAATCTATTACCAAGCCGATGTGGACCACTCAGGCTGTAGCCAGTGGTGTACTGTCAGCCACACAACATCGCACATTAATAGGCGCAAAATATGGCGAAACTGCGACGAGAAGTGAACAAGCAGCGAACGTTGAACTATCAGTATCAGTAGATTTACAGACATCCTGATCAACAAGATGTATTCATCGGGTTCGATGTGGATTGCTGTGTTCATATTAAAAAGCTGACGCTATAAAGGGGATTAGGGTCCCGAAATCCGTGTTGTGGATTGGAATTATGTCTTGATGTCCGTAGACAAACTGTGACTGACACGCTAACCGAACCCACCACTATTGGTGATGCGACATTTATTCAACGCCAAAGTGCATCGTTTAATCCTGCCAACACCATCATCGAATTCGAAATTATAAAGCATGCTACGGCCGCCCGTGAGAGTACGGAAACGCGAAGTAGTAACAAGAATAACTGCACGCACGCGGAAGGTTGGGCAGGGAAACAACCACGTCGATCAATTGCAAAGCAAAAGGCAAGGATTGCCCGCGATACAGATTATGCAATACAGTAGATAAGCTACGAACCAGGAACAAATATACGTGGAAGTAATCTTCTGGGTCCAAACTGTCCAAGACTTTTTCGTCGTCGTCCTCCGCCCGTTTGAGTGTGCACAGGAGACGAGACGCAGCCACGAACTTAGGCCTTGCTCTTCTTCTTCTCCTTCTTGCCGTCAACAAGGGGCTGGGCTTCCTGCTTAGTCTTTCTTGGACGGAGGCTGCTCCTGCTGCTCCTCTTCATCGGAGTCTTCGGAGCCAGAGGACTCTTCAATGGGCAATCCTCGTCTTTCTCCTCCTTGTCCTCCTCGTTTTCATCCTCGGAGGTGTCGGTGACGACGACAGATGCCACCAGGTGGAGAGACACCAGCAATCACAGTTGGGTCGATGGCTCTGTTGATGCGAAGGTCACCTCGCGTATCCGGATCTAGAAGTAGGTAGACGTACGTTTGGTGGGCGTGCCTCTCCGCAGCATCAGTCAGAGTTTTCTGGTACTGGCTTTCTTCTGTTCGTGTGCCTCGTAGCGGCCCTTGGCGAGGGCCTGACGGGCTTCATACCCTCTATGAAAGCGCAGGTTAGTGTACGGCCGTAAAGATGCCACGTAATAAACACGAACTAAGTCCTTCTGCTAAAGAACCTTGGGCATTTTCGCTTGCCAGGCCTTAGAAATCTTGGCCAAGCTGAGCTCGTTGTTGGAGATGTTCGGGTGGCTTTGTCTTGAGTTCCTGGCGGACCTCATTCTGGAAGAGAAGGTAGGAAGAAGGCGGACGCTTCGGCGCGTTAGGATCCTTGGGCTTCGACTTCCTCTTTCTCTTGCCCTCACCCTCTTCATCACCTCCCCCGTACTTTGCGCTTCCCGCCGGTCGGCTCAAAGGGGAGGGTGGCATCTGGGGCATTGCTTGCGGCCGTTTCGGAAAACCGACGCACATTGAAGGGCGCGCCCCTTTTGTTTCAGGGTATTGAATAGGGGTAATGAGCTGAGCGAATTGCTCAGCAAAAGTGCACAATTTCCGCATGGTTTCGGCGAACCTTCGGGGCTGCAGCCCCAAGCTGCCAATGAGCTCTACGGATTGGGACTGGATCAAACGTCTACAGCACACCCAAGACAAACATTGACAACGCACCTGTTCATCTTTTGTGTACTCAAACTGCTCAACTGCGCCTGGCCCTCTGGAAGATGTGCCATGTCTGAGTTCACCCGGGAACCCGACGCGAACGCGACGTGTTGTAAGGAGGGTAAAGAAGGGAAGTAAAGAGCGGGTAAGAAAAGTCTGCAAGGCTTTTTTGATGGGGGTTCGGTCTCTGAGGGCTCTCCATTTGTTTGGTTTTGTTATCTCTGTAAGCTGCATCGGGCTAAGACATTGCAAACGTATCATGCCGTTTCCCAGAACTTGCCCTATTGTGTTCTCGCATTGACCCTAGCCGACAATGCCAATCATTGTTCTCATATTTAATCTCGGCCTCGCACGCAGTACACCGTGAGGAGAGCGGTCATACCACCACCATTCGAGAGGCTCCTAAAGGCGTGGGAGAGTGAAGCGCCTCAAAAGGGCAATACTCGAGGGCGGAGCTCAGAGCGGAGTGTGAAACCGCCAACGGACTAGGCCAAGCAAGCTCTGCTCGTCTAGAACACAACACACGACGACTGCGAGGCCCCAGTGCAAGCGTTGAGGACACGAACGCAAAAGAAGAAGAGCTGTAGGCCCTGTCCGTTCCAGCGCGCGACTCATACCGCACTCGTTCCGTCTCGTCTGTACTCTGAAATAACGCCCATAAAGTGTTGCCGAGCCGCCTGAGTGCGTGTGTGGAAAAAGAACTAACACATGGTAATATTCTGCTGGCACGCCCTGGATAATACAGCGAGGCAGCACTACCGCTAATGCACTCGACACGGTCGTTACACCTACGAGTAGTGAGTGGAAGGAGGCGGTTGGATGCGAGCGCGTCATGGGAAGCTGGGCGAGCGGGACCTTCTCTGCGGTCGATGGATTTGAGCTCGACTTCGGATATGGTGACATGTCGGCTTGTGAGCATGTCGTCCTCCCCGCACTGTCGTTCCGTGTAAAACTTACAATACTCGTGCCCGTGTATCGTAGCGACATCGACAACTCGACGACTGCTACCATACAACAATCCCAGCCATAGCCTACTATCCCTTCCCGCTATAACATCCAGCTTACTTACCTCGCAGGTTACCCCCTGGCACATACAACGGGCTGCATTACACCTCACATACATGGCATACACGAACCCCCCAATGCTCCGAGCTCGCACATCCCACTTTGCAAGTTACTCCTCTATCTAATGGAGCCCACAACCTCGACATCCGGTACACAGTATTGCAGTCGTCTCGTTCAACCGTCAGCCTCACCACCTCCACCCCCGCCGCAGATTATGTTAGAGTGTGTGATGTGCTTTGATCCTCTACAATGACTAAACCCCTCTCTCTCGAACTCTGATAGCCCCACGCTAGGCATGGCCCTGTCCAATAGTGGCTCTATTATCCGCCTCCACAATATCCCTCTCCTTTCCTTTCACAAGCACCCTCAAGTACCTCGAACACAGTACTCGTACCAGCACCCAGCACCGCCTTCCGCATTTGTCTTCATTCGTTCACACCACCCCTTCGCACTTTCAGCAACAGGTGCCCCTACCCGGTCAACCAACACATGCTCCTCAGCAGCTCCAGAGACAGCCGTCTAACACAAATGTTTCATGCGCCGTATGCCTCCAGTCGCCTCCGTCGATCGCCACATCATCCTCAGCCTGTCTTCGCCACCGCCACGCTATCACCCTCGGCCATCTCTACGCACCAGACGCCTCACCTCCTCCAACCACCCCCAGCGCCGGTGGGGACCCCACGGCCGCGGAGCAATTAAATGGAGAAGTTCTTAGCGGGACTGACTGCCTCCACAACCTCTGCTGTCTTCCCACTTCATTTACCGGAGCTGGAGCGGTACAGAAGTTAACCTGGATATGCATCACGAAATACATATGGCGTAACAGTATAAAGGTCGATGTACCCACTCGCCTCGAGGATGCTCTCAAAGATACGTCTGACATAGCCGAGGTGAATCATTACTTCCGTGGCATGGGGCAGAAAACGGCCTTGCTATGCTTATCACATAAGAGATGGTTAATTGACAGTGTTTCGGAGACAAATGCCACTACGACATCGTAGCTCAGTGACAATTGCCGCGGATTTCTTCATGTGTGTATCTCGACAAAGACGCTGGATCGAGCTGGCCGAACTGACTGTGTTACCAGGTTCGAGATCGTGATGATCGGAGCTAACCAATGACTCTCGAATGCCTCAATGGACTCAGGGATAGGCAAGAAGTTAAAGCGATACTGTGTCCAAGTCTAAACCACACTCTAAACTCTTGGTGAGCAACGTTTTCTACTTGATGCCTGACGCTAAGCCCGCGCTCCATCACCTCCACCTTCCCCATTTCGGCAGAAAAATACAGATACGCAGCTTGCCAAGATTTCTGAATAGTGATAGGAAAAGGGACCAGAGTGTGTTTTCAGGCTGGCCGTGCATTTGAAGCGTGTATAGCCTAAAAAATTCTCGACAACAAACACCTTAATCCGCCGTACACGCACAGCGATTAGGGAGACATGGCACAGCAAACATCCGTTTCTAAATGGCGTGGTTCTCCATCACTCCAGGGGCAACAAGCAGCTACGGCGTCTACGAAAGCGGGCGAGGGTAAGTCAAGTCTAGGTCAACTGGGTGAGAACTGATTCATGATGTCAAACTAAATTCTGGGTAGATTATTAGATGCGAAAAAACAAGAAACGCAAAGCTGAAGAGCCACTCTCAACAAGTAGAGGGTCCCGCTCGCTAAGAAACCGTCCCACGACCATTACATCAACATAACTAAGACTCCGACCGCCACCACCAAGAAGGTCGTTCCGACGAAGACCGTGGGGGAGCGAAGGATTGCACCATCGAAAACGGACTCGTCGTTCATCTTCTCTGTCACAAAGCCCAAAGCCCAAGCTGCCGGATTTTAAGAAGGCACCGCTGTCGACGGGAAGAGGGAACCTGATGGCAACATCGCGCAGGCCCTCATCGTACAATCCTTTCGACGGAGATCGTTTCAAAGCGATGAAACTCGGAAGGAATCTCCAGTAGTAGCGACACCACCTCCAAAAAACAAAAAGACACCTGCCCCTTTAGACAACAAGCCAGCGCATTTCTTCCCCACTTACTACTACGGAAACCAAGGAAATCCGGCAAGAAGAATCCGTTGCACTGGGTCGCCTGACGTGCATTGGAGTTGGTCAAAATCATTGAACGGGCGTGTGTATGACGACGACCCCTATGGATGTCAGCTCACTTTCTCTTACGTGTCTGTCATGTACTGTACATTAACCATACATACGCGCGTCATGCCCGAGATTGGCATTACAGGGTATACATGGGCGCACACAGCATACGCGAGCTTGATCGAGGCGAGGGGGCACCTCGTCTCTAATAGCGCACCTGGTTTGAAGAACAGATCTCGACTGGTCCGAGCCGCTACCCGCGTAAGCAAATAAATCAATAAGGCTATAACGAAAAAAGAAAACTCTGTTTTGACATCGCTTCGTCGGCTCTTTACAGTTATTTTAGAAAATACCCCAACGATCGATCGTCCCACCGCGCGGCACAGGATAAGTGTTTCTGCGAGCGGACGGAGCAAGAGAAGCGGGAGGGGGCCGCTATCTCGGGGCACTGTACATCACGGTATGACGCAGATACCGGAGTCGGCCGTCGGAGCCCCCATCTCAGATCCCAGTATGACCAGGTCGACGCAACCGTGAAGGTCATGCTCACCGGCGCGACGCCGACACGACATTCTGTTGAGGCGACCCACCACCAGGCCTAGCCCGCTGCAGCACCCGCATCGGTGGCGGACCCTCGTCTGGGACAGCTCGCGGCGGGTATGCCCGGACAGTGGCGGTGGGCGGTCACCGACGCGGATCACCGGCAAGTGGCTTCGTCGACACGAAGTCTGCTCGCCAACATCCGGGCCCGAGCAGCTGCACGCGCTCGTGCAGGCAGGCGACAGGCGACTGACAGAACCCCGGACGCTGTGGTATCGCCCCAGCCAGGCCCCAGACGTCTGCACCAACGGAGCGGGCGGAACAGGAGTGGTCCGCGATTGCCACCGTGTGCCCTACTCCCGAATATAACTAGCGGGGATATGACGACGTCGGGCACAGGACCAGCGCGCTGCGGAGGAGGGCATTGGGGAGTTTGCGCAACGCACGGTAACGGCCAGAGGCCGAGGGAGGGAGTCGAGGGAGAGGGAGGACGAGGGATACCGGGGCAAGGAAGGTAGAGTGACCCTGCACGCTTCTATATGCAAAAGGTAAGGCAAGTTCTGCGCGATTCTCCATGTTCACAATCATAGACTAAGCCATCTAATTTCTTTTCTGTCTAGAATGCAAGTATGGAGACCAGTGTGACTTCAGATCCACGACGCATAATTAACACTCGAATATTAACCACACACTCCTTGTAACTTTATAGCATGCTCGGTTTATCACGTGATCTGCGTATCATAATCATGTAGTCAAACATAATGTCATTGTCCAACCATGAAGCGCGCTGCATGTGGGCTTGACAGCTTATATTACATTTGGGACGGTTCATAGTAGCACTCGAGAGCGAGCGTAAACTGGCGGTGTCGCCAGAATTGCTATACCTTACGGGACTAATTAATAGGTACAGACGATATCACATTGAAAATAAATACTAAGGATGACTGTTGAGACAACGCGAAAACGCAACCAACTGATTGCACCGGCCCCTCCAATAGGCAGACTTCAGCGTTTTTGATGTAATGAGTACAATACAATCACTAGCTATTTGTTGAGTAAAGTATCATAGGAGCTACGAATGCGGATCCAAAAGCACGATAAGGAGATAGCAAAGAGGATCTCGAACAGAAAAGAGTAGAAAGAAGGGAAAGAAAGAAAGCAGAAGAAAAAAGAGAGATAAGAATAAAACCAATAACACCTCGGACTACCTACACACAGTCCCCGATGGCGAGAGATGACGATTGGCTCCATTTTGTAGTCCCGGGTGCGCTTCCGTTACCTGTCGTCGCGCCCCGTTTCGTGCCGGCTCGGTTTCGCGCCAGTGCGGCGAGACCGCCTCTCCCGGGTTTTTGGGGGGGGGGGCCAGGGGGCTTTAGTTAGTCGTACCGCGTGCGGCGGAACGGGGGTCATCGCAGTGGGCGTCTCGCCTCGAGAAGAGTCTTGGTTTTTTTTGTGGTGCGCAGACGGCCCAGGGGCTCGACCCCAGACGCATGCGGCTGGTGCGGGATGGCCTTACCGGGCTTTGGCGCGCCATTGACAGCTGCGGGGCTGTCGGGACGGTGTGTTGGCGGGCGGCTGGTCCCGTTGATGGGAGGCCCCGGAGTAGATGAGGTCCTGAATACGAAGCGCTAGCCCGTGTTGGAACAGGTCCGCCTGTGGTCCCCCCGACAGGCTCCATTCTAGTCGGCAGATGCGGTCAGATCGCCCGCCGCAGAGCGACGCCTTCCTGCCATGCTATCCTTTTCTCTGATCTTTTCCGCAAATTTAGTTCAGAGCATCTGCATTCTAGTGTCAGAGAGAACACTGTGTCCGTGGCGACGGAGTCGAGAGTTGATGCCGTAGCTACCTCTTGGCCCCATGCCCATGTTCTTGAGAGAAATGAATCAGGTCCAGACATTTCACGGGGTCACGCTCTCTGCAAGCTAGAGTCAGGAGATCAGCACATCTGCGTCATCAGAATGCTGATACACTAGCGATGCAGACGTACCTCCTAGACAGCGCATAGTAGCTGCTGTGTATACCAAAATGCAATTACACAAGGTTCCACTGGAATCGATAGGCGTTACGCTTTGAAATGTCGTACCACGCGGGTCGTTGACAGCTCCTCTCATCGTCACCGTCACCAAGACCCAGGCTTGGGGATTGTGGTACACTGGGTTACCGAGTCACGTACATCCACCAGCAGCGACTTTTCTTGTGTCTCCGCGTCAAACGCGATGCTCTGAAAACGCATGGTATTTCCCGGGTTTTGGTTCGGTAGCCAGATGTATTCTTGCCCGATGGCCGGGTATGAGACGTACGAGCGCCGTGAACGCACCCCGAAGGTTGAACGATGTAGCCCGTTCGAGTACGTAAAGGTCCACGTCGCCCGGTGACATTCTACCGTTCGTGAATATCCTCGTACGGGTCGTATCGGGTCTCAAAGGCTCCTTGCAGGCTCAGACGCATGCTCGTACACCCAGGACTGCGCTAACTGTGACCAGGAAAAATCTTGGTAGGATTGATCCGTGCCAATCTCTGGAAGAGAACCACGGTTCGATATCGTTTCAGGATGTGTATTCTATGTAAACGCACCGACATGGTTTGGCTTCCTGCTTCATGCTATCCTTCCACAATGTGAATTTGAAGACGCTCTCCCTGGACGAAGTAGTCATCGACCACCTTGTTCCAGTATCCAGCGACAGCATCTAGCCTCCCATGATCAGCCACAGACATAACTCCCTCATCAGATATCGCACTCACCTCGTGCTCCTTCCCCTCCAACGCACCACTGAAATCCTCCAAGAACAGCACACCTTGGCCCCATAAAGAACGGATTGAACAAGCTGCAAGTTATGCATCAGACGCTTGGAAAACTAAACGGATCGCGACGAATCGACAGGCGACATACACAGATCTTATCGCAGTCGCGCGGCTGCCTGGTCAGGCTGCGGTGGCGGAAGAACTGGCCGCCCACGGTTTAGGTTGATGCACCCTAGACGGCCCCGCACATCGGACCACGGCATAGCTCCGTGCTGGAGGCCATCTGGACGGGCGCAAGGTTGGCCCCGGCGCGTGGCCCACGCAGGGATATGTGGCATGAACCGACCCATGTCGGCCTGGAGTTTGCTTGGCTTCGGCTGGGCACCTGCGGGGCTTGCGCTGGAAGGCTTGGACCCTGTCGAGACGTCGGTCCAGTATTTTCCCCTGCATGCCCCCCGGCCGTGGGATTCGGTCCCCGTCCGTGGCGTACGCGATGGTCCCAATCTCGGTGGCGGCAGCTGCGGTGGTTGCAGGTTGGTGGTGGTTGTTGGTGCTGGGGCGGGGTGCTGGGTGCCCGGGGAGTGTCTGTTGTGTTGGAGGTGCGGCGGTTGCTGGACGTGCCGGGGTGAATGATGCGCGTGATGCATTTGTGCTGGGACGGCGGACGCGTTGGACTGGCATCTTGCGGAAGCTTGGGGTTGCTGGGAAGGTGAGTGGTTTTGATGAGACGGTGGTGTGTTGTTCTCTGCATGGAGGCTGAGGCTGTGCTGTCGGTGGCTGCTGAGGAACCACTTGGAATCCTGTAGGTGTATGCCAAAAAGTGCTGCCAGATGGTGGGCGAGCTGGCGACGACGGAGGCCCATTCGGCACGGCAAATTGTCCTGGGTATGCCCGAGAGTGCTTGTGCCGGTGTCGAGATGAGGGATGGGTTTTTTTTTTGCTCTTATTATCGCTCGGAGTACCCAGCATGACTGGTTGCAGATCCCCCAGGTTATTTGCGAATGTGGCGCCTTCCCAAAAGGAAATGGCTGCGCAACCGCCCCCCGGCATCTGCGTTGGATCCGCGGAGATCAGAACCGTTCATCTTGGGAAAGTTGGAAAATTTCCGCCACATGTAGTCCGGATGCCCATCCTCCGATTCCTGAACAGCATAGCGGCAAGCCCACCACTGTTCGGCATGCCAGCGCCGGCGAGGTTTGGGGGATTATGGGCGTCGCATTAGAATGCATGGAATGCGGCGACGTGCCCTCGGATGTTGAGGAGGCTGCTGGCCCACTGCGCGAATTGGTCTGGTGACGGCTGCATATTATCCGAGTGCGTTTGAGGTATAGACGGCGTTGTGGAATGCCCGGAGTGGACAGAGGTTGTTGGATGGACCACGGAGCGATCGGAAAACGTACCGCTATTGAATTCCCGTTCTCGTCCAGTCAATCACTAGGTCCAGGACCATCCAATATGCAAGGCGCCCTGGTAATATGGGGCTGGCCCAGGGCTGCATGAGGATGATGAATTGTGGGGGTTGAGGCGTGCTGCTGCTGCTGTTTGCGCTTGCAAGGTCGTCTGTCCACCCGTCTGGCCCATTTGAAGCTGCTGCTGTATCATGCTTCAGTAGCCGCGGTCGTGTGGCGGGGCTATCAATGTTCATAATGCCCTGTGGCATCCACTTGCATTGCCAGGCTTGGCCGGTGTATGCATTCCCTTCATTCCCCGCCTGATAGGCATCCGTCTGTCGGATGCGAAACCGCTGCGCTGAGGTGTGTTCAGGTAGCATCGCTGCCGGAGGTGGCCGACGACTTTGCTGGTATCTTACGGGCACTTTTTTTTTTTTTTTTTTTTTTCAAACCCAGGCCCAGGGATGGAGGGCATTCCTGGATTCCATGGCAGGCGGACCATGTGGGCCATAAGAGTTGGGTTCGGTGCTCCGAGTGCCCTGCAGCGCGCCCCAGTTGCTGCATCTGAAGATTGGTATGCTGAAACCGTTTCGTGTTGGTTGCGCGCATAGCTAGGGTCATATGAGGGACTGCCGGGTGGGTTTGCCTTCCCAGCATGCCCAGATGGGGGCTATGAGGATGGGTTGCTGGGCTGGTTGGGGCCAGGCCTGAGTGGAAGGCGCGATGAAGGGTTGGTTAAATGGCCAATCCTGTCGCAGCGGGGCGCAGCCAATCGACCTGACTGAGCGGGTCCTCGGGTGCGAGAGGAGAAGGGCGGGCTAGATGGGAGGAAAACAGGCCTCGTGCGTCGAGCGAACGACAGTGTGTATGTCCCCCGCCGTCCGCAGCGAGAGGAGCAGAAACGGTCAACTGACTCGGCTACTGGAGGCAAGGGTCTCGAAAAGGTGTGAAGAAACCTCGGTTCTTATCGAGGAGCGGGACGGGCTCCCACGAAGGTGAGGTACGCGGAACGGGAGGCGTTGTGTCGGGAACGTCGTCCGCGGTCTGTGCCGAGGACGCGCGGTGCGGGCAGGGTGCGAACGTCTGAAGAACGACGGCGGGGGACGGTGGTGGAGGAGTGGGATAAGACCGAGAGTCGTAGGGCGGGCCGTATTCGTTGGACGGCGCGTGTGGCTGCTGGGCTCAACACGCATCTGACCCCGATCGTGGTATCCGTATACGTAAAGCGTCAAAGCCCGGTCCTCCTTTTTCGTGCTCTTTTTCTGTTCACCTCAGCCCTGCCAGCCCGCGCCTGCGCGCCGCAATTATTGCCACCATTTCTACTCATTTTCTCCTACGTTGTTTTCGTAGCCTGCAGCAGCAGCGGCGGCGCGGCGCAGCCCAGCAAAGCCAGCGACCAGTGACGGGCGGCCCTTCGCGGGAGAATCGAGATACGCTCTCGCCTATCTCACCCCGCCCGTCGACCCGACCCGGCCAGCTCCTCTCTGGATGCCCAATTCCAGCCGTCTCTCCTCGCCTCTCCCTCGTCTCTGCTCGCCCTTCGACTGGCGGTGCACGCCCCAGCCTGCAATCATGACGAGCCCTCGAGGCAGCGTCCTCGTCGCCTGATCTCCGTGATACCAACACACACTACCGTTTCGCAGCCTCTCGCCCAGCCAGAACACGAGCTCCTCGCGTTTGCCACTTTCCACGAATACATGCAGGCCTACGCGCACCACCTTTGCGAGTACTGCCCGATAGGCACTTAGGGGGTACCTACGCTGCAGCCGCTTGTCCTCTGCCGTCGACGCAGACTAGGCGAAGCTGGGCTCGGACGAGTCCCAGGCAACACTCACCAGCACCGGTACTGAGCTCAACAACGGTCTCGCGTGTGTGCCTCAGTTCTGCGAGACCATCGCCCTCTGCCCGAGCGCCCCGGTGTCGCACCCCCACGAGCCCTTGTCCAATTGCATTCGCGCAGCCATATTCTATGACTCGAACGGTCATTCTCCTCGCCGTGGGCGATGACGAAAGGGCGGCGAGAGAGCGCGGTCCGTACCCGCCGCGTGCATGGCTGCTTTGTTATCGAGCTTCGGACCGTGCGAGACATTAGAGTGAGCACACGGGTAATCCGCCCAGAAGATGTCGACAAATACCGACAGCATGATACATGCAACTCAAGAGTTCCGCGAGTTCGATGCCGACAATGCCATAACATCGTCATTGAGTGTCATCCAAAGTGCGACCGGGTTCAGGACTGGGGGGGGGGGTTCCCCCCTTCGACGTAAACTTTCTGTGATGGTGGTCCACAATACAATATAATTTCCGCATGTCAAACTTTCCGAAGCTATACTCTCTTCACACTTGTACTCTTATCTGCTTTTGCTGTACACACGATACAATGTACGTAAATCTCTGGGTTCGTGAACAGAGAGCACAGCATAAACGCATCAAGGCGGGGCCGCGGTCACAGTCTGAGTCGGGGCAGAGACGGAGCGCCCGACGGATGCTTAAACCCCACGTCGTGGGACTCGGGACAAGATTTGTCGGTCCCGATCGAGATTTGTCTGCTGCGAAACGCTCTGCACTCGACTCTCCTCATCCACAAAGTAGCGTGAAATAAAGCACAAGCCAGGATGGTTCGGCAATTCAAGTTTCACGAGCAGAAGCTGCTCGAAGAAAGTCGACTTTCTCAACGTAACCGTACTTGTACGCGGGACCAGGAACAGCAACTCGCTCATGCGTCTGTGTAGTGGAAGCAGAGTGCAAACCTACGAGAGATTAAAGTCATGCGACGGTACCACATACAAGACAGGGAGAGGACTATCACAGGTGTGCCTTGAGATTACTTCCCAAGTTGCCACGCTCATAGAGTACCAAATTGCGCAGATGCAGATACAACAAACTCTGTGGATCCCTTCGCTCTTTCGCCCACCGTGTTTCCTCCTTCCCTGCACAAGACCCTTCCGCGCACGCATGGAGAGCCAGCTTTTAGCCAAGCTATACGATATGGGCGTACTCAATACTACAGCAAAGCTCAGTGATGTTTCGAGAACAAGCTCACTGTAGCGGCATTCTGTAGGAGACGGTTGGCGGTCATCATGGTGGACAGCAGAAAATGGCGGAGACTGTCAGCGCAGTGCGTAACAACTCTAGTGCAACCTTGGACTTCTCACTGACTATACTCAAGGCTGTGAAGTTATTTCATCGAGCAAGGTCACGCTCCGTGTTGGGACACAGACCTATGATTAATGACCCCGCATACCTCGTCACAAGGTAAGCCTCAAACGTACATAAACTGTGCGAGCATTCACATCTACCTTTGAAGACACATGGAAGACTTCGTCACATGGGTAGACACATCAAAACTCAAGCGGACTATTATGCGCTACAACGACGAGGTGTGTAGCAAACTCCCCTCTTCACAACAGACACTTACCTCGTTGTATCACAGCTGGACGACTTCGACCTACTATAGTTGGTTTAGTTTGGTCTGCTTCCTCGCTACGACAGACCGCATCTCCGTTTCCGCGATATCCCAGGGCCATATATATTTTTCGCGACCCATTTCGCATCTTCCACGAGTATATCTGTCTCATGGGCGCATGTACACTATTCCACATATGTTCAGGACAGATATATTCCAAGTTGAACCCACTGACCAGAAATTCAGACCGATGTTTTTTGAGTAAATAAAGTATTAAGTCTTTTTTGTACTTTTTCAATGCAGTCACGAGAACCTATAGACGAAAGTCATGAGGAGTCGTTCACATAAAAAGAGGGGACCATATAGATATCTAGTGTGTGTTTCACAGACTCAATGTGACACAGTCATATTAACAATTTGGGCAAGGTATAATCCTTCCAGAGAGACAAGCAATACAAGATAGGCCACAAAGATGGTATGAGGGAATATATAAGCAGCGGTGTGGGTATTGGGCTAGTATTATGAGACGAAGCGGGTCGGGTCTAGTTTGGATATCCATGAGTCGAGCTCCTTCTGGCTTGGCGCAGCCAGGGCATACGAGTTGGAGGACGTAAAGAGCGTAAAGGTGAAGCGTTTCTAAGTGCAGAACATCAACCAATGAATTAGAACAAATAGAAGAAACGGAGCTTACTCCAAGTAGTGCCTCCATCTCGGGATTGCATTCCATGTTGACGCCGGTGAGGTTAACAACCGCAACCTCTTCTTCCACCTCGTTCGAGTGCTTGTAGCATATGCAAATATGGTCTGGAATGATTTTCAGCTTGCGTCACAGTAGATGGTTGCATTTGACACTGACCTTCGCAACACGAACCACCTTCGCTCCCAAAGCATTCTCGTTTGCATTGACCATGACCATGAGATGTCCTTTCTTCGTGGGTCCATCGCTATACCAACCATGAGGTCATGACACAGCTGAAATTCGGATGTGACGTACTTTCGAGGCACAATCTTGGTCTGGGAGTTTAGTTTAATGGGAGTCCATTGACTGCACACTGGGCGCTCGACTGGCCGATGCCAGGCTCGAGACCTCAGTTCATCAACAGGCTCTTGACTGAGCACAATCTAGGCCGTATCTCTTCAGTAAACCCCCGCGACACATAGGCAATACACCCTTACCTCGCCCTTATGGCCAAACTTCTTCTGCCACAAGGTGACCGACTTCCTGAGCAACTCCTCCGAGCCCCAGACCGCAGCATCAGCCTGGGTTTGCCGCGCTGGTGACGCCGCCAATATGACTCTGACTGCCTGAACGTCTGCCGCGCGGCGCTCCATCGTCCACGAGCCGCGAATAGTCCTCGACGACCGAGATCCCCCCGAGGCTTCCACGCGCCCAGGCTCTCCTCGCCGCGCACGTACTTCTTCCGCCGTGTCGAGCCGCCAGAGGTCTTTTGGTGAGCGCGTCATGGGCGGGGAGAGGCGCACCGTGAACACTGTGCTCGTCTTTGGGGAGCACCTTGGTCGAGCCGAGGAAGGTGAGCAGTCGCGACGGACGGCGGGCGGGCGCCACGGGTTTGTATCGTCAGCGCTGTGTCCCTCGAAAATTGGACGGGGTCCGCACAGGTCTCTACGGCTACCGCAAACGACAGCTGGAGGCAGTACGCGTTGTGGCCGGTGCCGGTGACTCGGTTGAGAAGAATAGAGTCATGTACGCTCGGAGTTCCCAAAGCGCTTGTGCTGTGTCAGGCCTCCCGAACCATCCGGTTTGAACTCGACTGTCTGGTCCTGAAGCAGTGGGAGCGTAACGAGAGGTTTGGATGTAGAGTCATGTATTCGGCCCTTGTCGTCGAGTAATCTGACGTTTCCTATCCGAACCCGCGTCATGTCCTGTCCATGGGAATTGTTTGCCAGAGTTCGAAAGTCAAAACGTTAGAATGATGCGGCGTTGTAGACCCTGGTGAAGGGAGAAACAGCCAGGGTCGAAAGCACACCCTGGGATACCACGGGCACGGGGGGGAAATAGACATAGGTACCCTCGGGTGTGAGCTCGCATATCTGCAACCAGGCCACAACGTCATGCACTTTGTTCCGTCACGAAGTCGGTTTCGCATCTTCGCATGGGTGGTAAGGTCGCTGAAGTGGCAGAAAACGGCTGTCTGGGGACGATGTGAGACTCCGTGGGAGTACCCCAGTTGGTCTCGCATCTCATCCCAGCGTTCCATACGTTCGAGATACGATGGCTTAAGCCGCGCGAAGAATTCGATTGGTGCGTGTGGCCTTGGCGGAGGTACGTCAACACCTTGGCCGACGCGACAATCGAAAAGCTCCGGCGGAACTTCAAGTCCGAAAGGGAGCCAGAGTCTAGCTGGATGGATGAAGAGGGATAGACCTCCTCGGCTGCCACAGAAGGACCCAGGAACGACGATAGCCGGACCTGTAGGTGTATTGCCGAGAAGTCGTGGTGGGCCGGACCTTTGACAGTATCAACAGTGAGGAAAAAGCTAAGTTTGCTTCCAGGCGGTACAGTTCCAGGTATTGGGGACGAAGCGCGCGTGGATGTACCAGAAGCATTTGCATGTTTAGGGGAAAGCACGACGTTGACGATCTTGATTTCAACCCGACATGATCCAATGGCTTCAGAGGTGTAACGGCAGAAGATGGGGAACAATGGCAGTTGAGGAAAGGCGTCTAGACAAGGGGGCCAATGAAACAAGCGCATTGCCAACAAAAAGAGTACTCTGGCGGCGGTGAGTCGTAAAATGGTTCTTCCGTCGAGAAGTGCTGGGAGTAGGAGGGGGCGATCGATGAACGTGGTCAGATTACGCATACGTTGGAGCTGTTGCTGAAGTCTGTCGAGGGACAAACGTAAATAGCCTCATGCCGCTTGTCGATGACCTTCACGGCAACGGATGGCTGAGTTGCAGAAGCGAGGACTGGGTCCGACACATCGCCAAACTGGTCCAAACCTGCAATAGTGTCGATGGCGGATGCTGGAGCGGCCAGGCTACTACCCAGCCTGACGCGATGGTAAAGTTATACGAGACATCCTTACCCAGCTCGCGGCTACATGCAATTTTAGCCACTATTGACGCGTTATACCCTATCAGCTCTCACCTGATGATGTTTGCCTCCTTCACATGAACAGCATTCGAGAGAACGGTCTCTGCCATAGAGAAAGGTCTATGCGCCCTCCATTTGTCGAGTACCTTGCGTATGAGACGCAAACTGTCGAGCGGTATAGATAGTCGGTTCAAAAGGAATAGAAATCGACATCTGTCTCTCCGCGAGCTCGGGCATCAAGAAGCCGTTTTTCATATGAAGTTGAACCAGTTTGAGCTGATGTTCCATTTGGTCCTTTTCGACCTTCAAATCATCCGCTTCGGTATACTCGGATATGGCCTGTAATCTTTGCTCGAATTCCATACGCTGTGTCTCGAGTTGGCTCTGCACCTCCTTCATCGAGCCTGCCATTTCGGGACTATTGTCGTTCGTCATGGCATCCACGCTCGTGTCGTCAGTCAGTATGTCACTAGGGATGGGTCGACCCGACTCGCTCCAAACGTCGTCGGCCTGGCTCATACTACTCTCCGGCCTCGGACCCACGCTGCGCAAAGCCTTCACCCGAGTGATCTTCTCGAACAGTTTGTTCAACTCTTCGTCGGGGGGAGATTATCCAAAGCGGGATCGAGAGGCCCAGTCTGGCGAAGGCAGCCTCCCGTTTGGCGAAGTTCCAATCCACGTCGTTGAGGTCGACAGACGATGATGGAGAGTCAGGTCGTGTCTGGGCTGGGGTTCCGCTCTCTTCCAGTAGCTCGGCAGCAGACGTGCTGATACTGAGGTTTGATCGCGCCATGGCCCGATCACGCTGCTTGCGAACCTCCTCCGGGTTGTTGAACCGGAAGACATGGTGTTCACCTACTGGTTGGTAAGCTTTTGCAACTCACAACTCACAGCGCATCGTACCGAGAATGATACGGAAACCTGTTCGAAGTTTGTAGCTCTGCGACAGTTAGAAACAAGACCTCTAGACAAAAGGGCCTGCGTACTTGTCCGGAAGTAATTTGTCGACCGTTAGGAACTGAAGAACCCTTAGCTCAAGTGTGGGCTGGATAATTAGGTGGCGTACCGTCACAGCTTCGCCCACAGCATGGAGGGTAACCTTCCCGTCGTTGTTCTCAAAGTAGCAGTGTTCCTCATTGATACTTTCTCCACTTAAACGGATAGCAGCGGGCTTCTCACTGTCCAGACGCCCAATCTTTCGTCTTTGTTAGCGCTTGAGTCGGGGGGCAAATGGATTTATGTCAGATTTACCATGATGGTCTGACCAGGTTTCAGCTGGTAGATGAGACATTCACTCATGAGCGGATCCTCATTCTTGATTGTTGTGAATATTAAGCCAAGCATACTGGAGTAGGTTTTGCAGCACATACCAAGTTGACCAGATGGGGTGATTTAGGTGTTGTTTAGACCGTGTTAGTTAGTGGATGACCAACATCATACCTTGAGTCAACCAGTAACTCACCCGCTTTGGAGTATGAACGCCTACATCGCCTCTTTCGACAGTGATACCGAGCTCTTCAAGAGCCTTCTCACGTTCTTTCTGGACTTGTTGCGTGCGCTGCATCTTGTCTTCCCAGGTCTCGTTCAGACTTTGCATGAGCTTCTCGCTTGTCTCAAGCTGGTCTTGGAGCTCCGCCTTTGTGACAGTCTTAATCGTACCATCTTTCGCCTGCATATACTGTGACTTTTTTGCTGAGCGGCCGGTATCGTTGGGTCAAAAATACGGCTTCGGTAGTACCGCCACCCGAGACTCGGGCTAGAGTAGCCGAGACATTAGGACTGTCATCGGGAGGCAAGGAAAATATACTCGCCTCGACAGCATTTCCAGCTCTTCTTTGAGCTCACGAACAAGTTTGGCATTCGGGTCCTCATTGATGACGGCCTTGTTCTTGATCTTCTTCGCTTGATCAGCATAACGAAGCGTACTCAAAGTCTCCTCATACTGGACGTCGGCAGGGGAAATAGCTGCTATCATAGCCGTTTTTCTGGAGTTACCACCCAGACTGTCCTTTAGTAGCCAGGTTAAAAACAGAATCTCGATAAGGAACGAAGTCGTCCCGCTTTTCCTTTCTTCCCCTTTTTGCCTTCAGCCTGACTAGCCGCTGCAAGAGCCGCAATGACTTTTTGCCCAGAGTGGTGAGAGACTTGTTGATGTTTGCACCCTCCTTCAGCCGCTGACCAGTTGCCCCTGTAGAGTTTGCTCGTTCCGAACCAGCCAAATCAACCAAGCTAAATGTTGTCAGCAAAGCTAGCATTCTCTCCTCGGCTGATTCTTACTTAATGCGGGACACTTTCTCAGTATCCAGATTCGTATCGACATCGTGCCTCTTCATTGTCAGGAGTAAGGTGAAGACCGCATGTGACCGAGACGAGCTGCGGGTGGTCAGCCCCAGAAGAAGCTAATTTTGAGTAGTGTGCATACGTTTCGTTCATGTTTGTCGCGGCTACAGTCCTAGCTTTGTTTCCCTCGTCCATAAGCGTCATCATCTCTCATCATAACTGTTTACGACCAGCTTCGACAGGTCCTCCACGTAGGGTCCCAAGCTTGGGTGCTCGCGAACCCTGAGGTTCCCGGTGTTCTTAGGGTTGAGCAAATCCCGAACCTTCTCATTATAAATCTAAAACGCAAGTGGGTTCAGAGTAGAGTTCATGAAAGACAGCGTGACGCCTTACTTCTATATATGATACTTCTACAGTAAAGCTGACGTTGGGATCCGCAGCCTTCTTCCCCTCGACTCTAGAGAACAGCTCCGAGCAGGTCAGCGGGATGATGCCTTTATCCGCGCCATCTATGGGAGCAATGCGGTGCTTAGACTCCGAATGACAGTAGAGACGTTGAATATAACGTACAACCCATCATACTGAATAGCCAAGGTATCAGTCGAGATTGTTACGGGCCTGCAAGACGCATACACTCACCTGTACGATTTACCAGACCCTGCCCAAGCAGACCCATCAGCTTATGCATCTTCAATACAGGGTGACTCCTTACCTGTCTGTCCATCTCCATGGAGCGTTAGCATGCCAGAAAGTATGAGTATGGCTGCTGAACTTACAAGCCAAGATACACGCATTGAAGCCCGCAAATCCATGATCCAACAGGCTCCTTCCCGAGATCATCGTATAGCGTCTCTGTTGGGAGCAGTATTGAGGCTCGTCTCTAGAGCCAGCCGACCAATAACTCTTGTCAAAGGTGAAGGTCATAAGCTTCCGTTCGGTTGCGCGTCCTGAAGCGGCTTGTGCGCCGGCTGATCCTGGCTCTGGGGGATCCAGAATCGTCTGGTTTCCCTCCATCCTCACCAGACATTTCGCTCCGCGCGCGATTTTCTGTCCGGTAACTAAGCTCTGTGGTTAGATTTCGACCACTGCGGCACACATACCTCGTGAATTGAGCGGTCGACATCGCACACACAACTTTGATGTTTCCATCTCCGTGCTCAGCCATCGAGAAGCTGTCGTGCGCAGGTCTGTACTCGTACGCCTAACTCCAGGATGCGACTGTCACGACGAGGTCTCAAGATAGTGAGGTGAACACAACAGCCCGGCGGTTATGGTGGCTGCACGAGCGAAGACCCAAATTTGGCGTGCAACGCGTAAGCGCCCAATAGAGCTCGCGAAGGGTCCACCAAGCGCGTTTGATTGTGAACCACGACGGACCACCCACGGCGTAAAGGGGCCGGCTACGTCTACGAGGGGATGAAGTGCACAAATTCTCTTGCACAATACGGCGGCGGTCCATCTCCAGCCAGGTACGCGGTGATTCATGTTCCTGGTGGCCCTCTTAACCCAATAAGCTGATGGGTGTGTGACCAGTACGCGATATCAGCTCAAATGAACTGTGTCAACGGTAGCACGAATCAAACGTCTGCCTTCCCGCAAATAGTCAAGAAAATGCAAGCCGAGTGCGCAGATAGGGCAGAATGCTTGCTAGACAGAATATTCGGATCATTGTTGCACGGTAACTGACTCTGTCACATCCGTCAAAACACGCTATCCGTCGCGGTTGGGACCAACCGCACACTAACGAGGCTAGCCGCTGCTTGTCTTGCTTAAAACGAATCACATACGCTTGAATCGGAGAGCTCGAGGAGGCCTGGCCAGCTCACCCAACGGTCCGAAATTCCACGGTACGTCATATAATATGCTCAGTGATTCCAATTACGGCGTTCGTCTCTGTGGTCTGCCCTTCGTGGACATTCCATGGCACACCTTCACATGAACTTTGCCGTCATCACCTCGTGCGTCTAGATACCTTCAGCCAGAGCCAAATGTCAAATGCTAACCTAAACTCAACGCATGCTCAGCGTCCAAACTGCGTGAGCTTCAATTCATCTCCCTGCCTGGGACAAAGCTTCTCTACTAGCAAACTCCCCTCTCAACTCACGTTGCCGGAAAAAACGAAAGAAACTATGCAGGTGAATGCTCGCTCTCAATGCAGGATGATGCTTTGCCATACATGTACATTGAACTCTGTTAGTGGAAGACGTTACCACATCACCCCGATAACGGCGGTGTGACAGCTTGAGAGTGATATAGGCATTCTTCTGCCATGCGACGAACGGTCCTCTCCCAAGACGAAAACCCGCGCCAACGGTGTTGTTGGGTATTGTGTAATTCTGTTCAAGAGGGTTGTGGTAACAAAAGCTCATATGTGATGGTTTTCTAGATACATTCACCAAGCCTGTGCTCGTAAATGTTGATACTTACGAGTCAACACATCTTTCGGCTCACGTCGAACTCCTGACGCCCCACCACCGTGACATCAAACGTTCAACACTTCTGAATAACGAGACCAGAGCTAATCTATCGCCACCACTTGGCTTCGGTTTCCACTACCTGCGGCCATCTTCACCGCACCTGCGCTAGTAAGACGTGACGGGGCTCGCGCTTGGGATATATAGCTGAACCGGCTTCGGGCAACTAGCCGTCTTGAACTTTAGCTGTCCTTTACCCCCTCCCCAAGGCTGCAGCCACGCAGCGGCCAGGTGAAGCGCACTCATTCGTCCTTCTGTCTTGTCTGACTGCGTATACTCGCGATTGCTAGAATGATAGCTTCACGTCGCGGTCCTTGCGTGTGTCTGTGTCTCCCTGTTACTGGTAACAAGTTTCGTGGCATTTACTGCCGAAGCCGAGTGGTACCACATCACGTTACGTTCAAACTTCGAAGGTGGTCGTTGAGGATGTCCGGTGTAATCAACCGCCCAACACCACTCAGCAGGATATAGTCAACGAGGCATCCGACCATCGTCCACTGCTGACTTCGGAGACAATAGTACGAAAACATATTGCAATTGCCTCGGTATTTGGCTTCCATTTCGACGTACTATACATGGCTTTCGCGTGGACTTGGAACGCATTCTTGCCCCACGTCCCTACATCGGAGCTGCGCGTATTCTCCCAGCCGTTCTACTACGGATTCCAATCGGTCGTGGACAATCTAGGTTTATACCACGGCCCTCAACATGACATCGAGGACTTTCTGCCATATGTTCGGAGCAAATCCCACCTTAGACATGATTGTTTTGGGGACATGCGAAGTGGAGTACGTGGAGTATTTCCTCCCTCAGATGACCTGTTCGCTCACGAGAACGCCTCAGTTTGCGCCAACTGCATTCAGAACTCTTGTCTGAATGGGACTCGCGACCAGACAATCATAAGTTCCGGCTAGTGTGTATTGTGCACAATGTCGCCGACGCGGCCTGGCAAGCCCACATAGGGGACTGGGCTCGCCGTGGCGCTATTCGACTGCTTCCGCTCGGAGAACAGTGAGTTTCTCACGCGATTCCGGATGCCGAATGCGCCATTCATGAGCGGTTGGCCACAGCATCAAAAGCGCCTTTCGGAACAAGTTCGACGCCCTCGCTGATAGCGCGGATCCTCGCCTCCACACTGCAGGATATGAACACATTGCCATCGACGTGCACATTCCTGTACTCGATGTTCCCGGTCTACCGGAGAGAAAGAGGAACTGCGCGAACTCTCGAGAGCGGTCATCCAAGGCTCCTTTGACACCTCAAGACGCGACTATCGTGGTCTGTTTGACGAATTGATTCGATCTCTTCATGGTGAGGCAAGCCCCCAATCCATGTCCCAAATCATCACCGTGATGATGTTGTCGTTTCAAGATGACCCTCGTGCTTGGGGTTATCACCCACTCGGAGACCGAACTTCCTTCGTGCCGGACTACCGTTCCATAGAACCCCCCTTCGAGCTTGCTCTCGTAGGATCAGGGTCTCTCGAAGTGCCGGAGGAGCTAGCGTATATGGTATCGGTGTGTATCGAGGGTTTGGACTACTTTTCGACTTCTATAAACTCGTGGCAAGCATGGACATCGTGGTGCCAGCTTTTGCGGAAAACGGCTGTATGTTGATCAGTAATATGTGCGTTCAGCCACTCATTGTTACCAAATCAGACTATGAACATCAAGCGAGCTCCACGGTGGCATTGGCGGTCGAACTAGACGTGAGCCTTATTCATATTTGTAATGAAAACCTTCCTAACGCGGGGGTTAGGTACCAATACTGGCCACTCGGCGCATGCGGCGAGCCTACAGATATATCGACGACGATCGGGCGGTTGTAACAAGGCCAGCTGCGATGCGAGAGGTCGAGGCTTTGAAAGCGTTGCGCACAGGAAATGCTAGCTGGTTTCTAGAGCGGGAGCCTGTTGATGACGGCATCCCGCTGTCGTCCGTCAGAAACCTGGTGGACGGAGTCCGCAAGATGTTGGAGGAAGGCTGGGTGAGACGCAAAACGGATGTGAGGCAATACAAAGAAGCCCTTTGGAAACAAAATGAACTCGTTGCAAGTCGGTTGTTGCGAGATGAGTAGGCAAGACGTGCCTGCTATAGTAACCGATGTACACGATTAAAATAACGTTAGATTCAAGCCAGCAGAATGTGAGAATTGCCTGCCCGTTCAGAAGAATTCACCACCATCGTCAGTCAACACTGCTATTGAACCTACCACGGTCGCGGTGACAGTTGTACTTAGAATTGGGATCGTTTGACGTACAAAGGGACTAATAAAACTCACGCGAAGGGAACTGTTCGAGGCCACCGACCCCACTTTACACATGGTTGCAAGGCCGTGGGACGGGAAGTTCAAGAACCAGCGACGATGACACACCGACGATGGTCATCCCGCTCATGTCCCCATGACTAGTCCTCAATAGGATCATGACTATATGCTGATTGGGTAATATTAGGAGCATTGGTTGCTACGGGGCCTTTTCGCGCACACACCCGATGCTATCAAAGCCACTGACTTATTTGTAGTGTCACGGTTGCCGCCAATGTACCAATCTGATTTATCTGAATCCAGAGCCCCATAGGTTTCTCAGCCGTGGCTGCTCAAAAGGCACTTCAATTGTTGCTTATGACCCTGATTGCTGCTGACAGCATAGGCAAAGTGGCGCGCAGGCAAAAGTAGAGTCTAAAGCTTGAAGGACATGTATGGCCGGGGGGGCGTCGTCGCCGAGAAGAGTGGTCATCGATCGAGGCGACATAATACATTTCGTACCTAGAGGATGTGTCCGCCCCCCCCCCTGAAAGCCCCGGGAATGGCCCGATGCTTCTTGCTGGGATCCGCACGGGGACGCCGCTGGCATCATATACTTTCTCCCCAGGTACCCAAGGTACAACGTTGTCTCTTTATGATTCGAAGGAACACTCGAGGGCACACGTACACGATTACTCAGAGGAATACCACGAAATGGGGCCTGCACTCTCAAGAGAGCGCGAATGCCGTCCGGCAATGCACTGGGAATAGCTATTCATCTGAAAAATTTATGGCAAGCAAACACGAGGTGTAGTACGGGTCCATAAAGATTGGGATATGCAGTTTCCCCTTACTTAATTATAGTTTTTCATGATCCTTCGGTTCACACGCAGGGCTTGTTACGCGCTCGATTGAGGACCCACACAAGTGAGTCAAGCTGCTGTAGGTTTCTCTCCCTCAGTAGATTTCTCCATAGATGTAAAATCAGTCTGACGCAAGTTTGGAAACACATCCGCCTCCTTGCGTGGCAGTGCCGAATAGGCCGCGAAATCCAAATCTTGCATAGTCGGAAGGTAGTCATCAAAGTGAAGCTGTGATGAAGGGCAGAGTCTCGGCCCAAGGTGCCCTGTCGGACCGACGAGTGAAGTTTGAATAAAAATGGTAGTAGTAGAGCTACCGAGAAAACTGTGTCGCTTTTTCACTACCAAAAGAGCGTGGCCCGTGCGGGCCGTAAGTCGAATGCGCGAAAGCTTACTGACGAAAGCGGAATAGCAATGTCGTTTTTGAGAAATAGAGGCTATGGCCGGAAGTATATCGGTAGGATTCAAAAAGAAGTTAGCGCATAGAGTTACTGCAAGAGTCTTGGGCTACACGCCCGAAGTACATAGATACGATATGCCGGGAGGATGATTAGGATGCGAAGGCGACATCGGTGTGGATCCATACGTGAACATTGCAACTTGCAATGAGGTGAGAAGCACATGTTTCGCGTTTTGTACTAGAAGAACTGATATACTCAAAGAAAGTGCTCACCTGTGATCGGTCACCACGCAGGGCAAGGTCAGAACTGAGAACGCGACGGCGTCACATGAGTAGCTGCGTTCATCGCTCTGCTCGTGAGCCAAACAAAGAGAGGGTGGGTTCCGGTCACTCCCACAATTTCGGTTCGCCAGCGGTCCTCATTGTTGTATATTACATGAGATGTGCGAAAAATTCCTGGCAAGAGACCATCAGGAAAGCGGCCCCTCTACCAGTATGAACAATGTTTGAGCGGCTACTTACTACTATAGGGTGTCTTGGCGCGTTGATGGAGATTCTTAGGAAAAAGATCGCGTAGGTGAAGTTGAAAGGGTGAATAGAAAAAAAAAAAAGTACGAGAGAGGTCGCATCCTCATTATCGTAGGTAACAGGGCAAAACCCTCTGAGCAACAAGGCCCTGCGCGGAAACGGGCGGAATGGAGAGTACCGCACAGGAACTGAAACTATGACAGGATGCGAGATATTTGATTTTCGGTGTAGACCGGAGAGCAAACGCCACACTAAGCGTAGTCTGCCAAAACGGCGTCGTCGTGTCACAAGGTCGGTTCACAAGGGACCCCGGATGGACTGAACCTACGCGCTGAAAGCTATCATGATTTTACTCGTTAGACGGGTCTTTGCTTCCTCCACGACCATTCTACGTTTTGAGCCGCCTATAGCGATCACTTTATGGTACCGATCAAGGTCTCTTTGTAGCAGCTTGTGATGAAACAAACCCTCTTCTTTCAACTAATGAAGGAAAGACATGACTTCCGCATCATGGGCGGAATATCCAAGATAAGCCGGTAGAATCTACTAAAATTCCAAGCCGCAAACCCCGCTTGTCGCGGCAACCTCTTTGACCCTTATGCTTTACGCCGCCCGCGGGCTCATTGTATGGAGCTGGTAAGTGATACGGGAGCAATACCGTTAACGGAGCTGGGGCCAAATTCGGGCTGATTTCCGAACAAACGACTGCCAGGAGAGAAGATCACTACGGTCTAGTTTCTCAGGCCTCCGTTCGTGCTTGGTCTATGTGAACCGTTCCTTTGATAGCGCGAACGCGCACCAATGTGTGTTTACACGCTCTCGCGGACTCGCGGCAATATACACTGCCAGATGGGCCTATCTATGGACGACCTCGGGGCGTGAAGTTTGGGAAATCTCAAATGAAGCTAAGTGGTGTTGGGAGTGAGAGTTTCTTACACTTCACTCTAAGGGTGAAGTGGCTGCGTAGTGAGCTCTTAGCTCTTTTTGGTGTGATTAGGTGCCTATGTGTTGGTATTTCTTTTGGTTTTATGTGCTGGGTGGTTACTGTGTTTTGCGTCGTTTGGTTTGAGGTCTTCTGGGTTCTATTTTGTTTTGACGCCCCGTTGCTCGAAGTTTGCACGCTTTTCCACTCAAACAGCGCTGTTTTATGACTTGTCCCTGTGGGGTGTAAGGGGGCTGATGTCCGCTCCATCCAACGGAGATTGCTGTCTTTTCTGTACCGAATAATTATTTCCGATATGTGGCTTAGCTGGTTAATAATGTGCACGATCGATTCTAGCATACATATAAGCTCACTCACATTACTGTTCCGTGTACCCAGCACCACTCATTGAGAGCCTCCACCAGTATGACCGCACATAGTCGATTTAGCTCGTAGGGGGCGGCTGGCCGAGCTCACCATCGTGAAGTTTTTGCATGTGCAAATGAGCATTTTGGCTGAGCATATTTGACACTCACGGTGTCCCTTCTCCGCGCAAATGGATCTTTTTGTCAACTGGTGAGTGAGCAGACTCTCATTTTGTTGATAACAGTCGTCTCATGATGCCTTATAGTCAAGTCCTCCCATTTTTGAACCTTTCTCAATGATGCTCTCAAACACGGTTATCTCTGTGTCGAAGACCATAGACGGCATTTATTATTTTCGGGGACCAGAACGAAGACGAGTGATTGCGTTCATGTCCGAATCTTGAACGATACATTCTGGTTCGCGAATATTCCTGTAAGTGTCTCATTCCCTCAAACACGCCTAGCATACTGATGCCACACAGCTCCGGTGACTTAGGCTGTATGTTTGCTCCAAACTGCGCTGAGGAATATATACTAACTAATCTTAGTTAGCGAGGCCTACATGCTGGGCGATATACAGATTGATAACTTGCCAGGTGTGATGCACGTACGTTTGATACCTTATGCTTATCAATTTCAAATCAATTAATGGTCCCCCGAGTTGTGGTTTAGACAACCAAGCGGAGATGGCATTGTTGTCCTCTCGGCTCGGGCGGGCTTATTCCACTTTATCCGGCTTTTACATCGCAGCATTTGGGCAATCACGCTCCCAGGCTCGTTTTAAACGCGATCTCCAGCTATGATCAATCCAATGAACTATTCCAGGCATGGATCCCCGGTTTGCATTCCAATTTCTCCATCTGATGAAGCCATTAGGCATTTTTAAGCAAAGAGATGATGTACTCTTGCGCTCTTTGGGGAGATGAGGAAGGCGGCCCGTGGACGGAGACCTGTTGGACTGGGTTCTCTACCCGAGAACGATCTTGAGGTTGCGCAACGGAGGAAGATCCACCACGTACTGTCAAAAGCCCCTGACAAAATTCGCCCTGGCGATCGAGTGTTGGAGTTTGGCTCAGGCTGGGGAGGCCTGGCTATCGAGGTGACTAGTCCGACTAATTGGAAAGATTGAATCTACGCTGGACTGCCTTTTGCAGGCGGCGCGCACTTATGAGTGTGAGATATAGATAGCTTGACGCTATCAGCTGAGCAGAAAACTCTTGCCGAAGAACGAATTAAAGCAGCCGGCTTGCAAGGTCGTGTGCGTATTCACCTCATGGACTATCGCGATATTCCTGCGGATTTTGCGCATGCTTTCGACGCCTTCATCAGCATCGAGATGTTGGAAACATGGTGGGATCGCAGGTATGTTGGACCCCATACATTATTAATTCTCTCCGGTCTCACGTGAGCATGAAAGCACTATCAAGAATACTTCAAACTCGTGGGGACTACGCCCTCAAGCCGAACAACGCCACGATAGTCATCAGTTCCTCCACCTTCCCCGAGTCAAGATACACTGGGTACCAGTGAGTAAACATTTGGGGGATGATACACTCGCTGACTGTTCAAATCGTAGGCCCCAGGACTTCATGCGTAATACATGTGGCCCAATTCATGCTTGCCATCAGCTACAACGCTCGTGCAAGCCGTCAATTCGTCCTCGCGAGGAAGATTTCACGCTCGAAAGTGTCGAAAACCACGCAGCTCGTAAGCCTTCCCATGTGCGTACGATGACCACCGTTTTTATAGGATTACCTAGATTACCCGCGCACCTTACGTACATGGGGTCGAAGACTTGCAGCTAACCTTCAGCAACATCTTGTTGCCGCGAAAAATCCCGCCCTCAAAGACCCTTCGGAATATGCAATTTTCAAGCGCAAATGGGAATACTTCTTTGCCTATGCCGGAGAAGGTTTTACGAGAGGATACATTACGTGTCACATGCTGACATTCATTCGTGCGGTGCGTTCCAGGCAACGGCTGCGCGTGCAAAATTATTCTGACCCCTTTGCAGCAGACGATCGTCCCACGCGTGTATAGCGACGGTGGCTCTCCACCACAATTTCGCGTAGCGGAGTTTTTCGTTATTCATCTATGGCGCAGGTCGTTGGTCAATTCGCCGGGAGTTGCATGACGGAAGGAACCTAATTTTAAGAACGTCGGTGATAGGTACATACCCCTTGTCTCTATGTATACGTACGCAGCCGTGTAAATGAACTGATCATGTGGTTGAGAAAGACATCTCGGCGAGCATCTGGTTGATTCGCAGACCTCCGATAACGTGCTTCTTTAACCTAAGCATACGCCTAACGCCACCCTTCTTGTTGTCATGTAGTCGGCAAAGTGATCGCGGTCACGGTGATCCGGATCCATAGTGCTATAAATCCTGTCTAGAGTTGCTCTATGTCGGTTCTCACGCGAACCTATTCGGACAACGATCATCGGGCATTATAATGCATGCCCAGTTGAGGGTCGTTCGGCGGGCCGTCCGGTCATGCGCCGAAGAGTGTTATGTCTTCGACGTTCGGCCCCCCCGCGTGGAGCAGAAGATGATTACTAGTCAACAAGGGCTTCTCGGCGGGACTGGGGGGACAGTTTTGCACCGCTGCAGCTCGCCATTGAGTGGGAAATGGCGAGTGTACGTTCTCACTAGTCTCTACAGATTTACTCTGGATGGACAGATTTCTAAGCTTCATTCCCTTGGACTTGAGGATGCAGTGAGTATCATGCGAGCATCCCTCGGAACGGGCTTTTGGCCGGGTGTGAACCGTGGAACTACTATCAAACAGGTGCGGGAAAGAGCAGACATCAATACGGGGGGTAGCGTTGGGCACCACGTTCCGAGGCCTTATAGACGGAGGGTATCGTGTCCTGTGTCCCTAAGGTATAACATATGACTGCAGACCAAAGTGCCTTGTAATGCAAGATGGTCAGAGTTCAGTAAGGGAGAACAGACACACCGCCGTCGAAGTAAAACGCTCGTGCTTGTCAAATTTGCTTCGCTGGCAAAGAGCAGAACTACATCGATATACCGATTGCAGAACCACCCGTGCGTACTGAAGCTCCGTGATCTCGCGGGCTTCTGTATCTCAGTAGCACTGTAATATATCCGGTCTGCGACGTCGCCCACGACCAGTCAAGTCCCTCCACCAAGTTATCTCCAGTCACCGCACTACATGGTAATATCTTCCAACGATGTGATTTGATGGACTGGAGATCAAGAGCCTAGGAGGGGTAAAAAAATCTGGTCAGCGGACGTCTCAGGGACAAAATTTAGGAGCCTTGCTCACATCGCGGATGCCTTGAGGACTTGATGAACCCTGAATGTCTTGCTTGTTCGCGGAGGATGAGGAGCGACGCCCCCGCCAGCCCTCTGCGAAAGATTCAGGGATTTGGACATTCAATTATACAGAGACAGAGAGCTGACATCCTCTAGGAGCAGATTGTGCAATTCGGTCTTGCAGTCTTCCATCCGCATGCGATCCACGGAGTCGACCACCCAAACAATGGCATCGGTCTGTTCAAAATAGTTGCGCCAGTAAGGTCTAAGCGTTTCGCTGTCCTCCCACATCCCCTAGCTCGTGCATTAGCAATGCCCTTGCAGACAGGGGGACAACGAGTGCTCCTTACAGACATTCAATGTATATCTGAATGGTTCAGCGCACTACTTCCTTGCTTCATCATTGATTTAGTCAACGGACCTTCCGTGCATGAAATGTCTTGATATTGAAGCCCAAAGTAGGGCTAACTTCTATAATTATCCTCTCCGTTTTAGAGTTTTTTAAGTATTGTGGGTTTTGCCTGCATTGTCTAGCCCACTGATGCGATTAGACGTGGCTGCTAAACTGGATGTGCATCGCTCTTCACAGGAACAATATACGCATCTCTTTTCTTTCTGGCGATTCTTTCTGATAATTGTCAGCAATCCCACCAATGACGTCGGTAACGCAAAGCTTCAACGATTTCGTAGTATAGGTCCGAACGCTCGAAGTGAGAGGCGGCGCGGCGCGGACTCAGGAGCGTTCGGGGAGCTGTTCGGGAGCGTCTGGGATTGGATGGATCATGGATCTAATCGTAAAGCGCTTATGAGATTCGGAGCCGTCAATTGATCGCCGGATCTCGAGTTCGCTCGGCATATACTCTGTCTTGTACCTCTTACATCTCTGGTCTCGCCTTTCTACACATTGTGGCCCTCTCATCTTCGTTGTTGTAAAGCTCGGATCGCTAAGTCACTTGATCTATCAACATGGCACCCAAAAACAAGGGCAAAAAGGGCAAGAAGCAGGACGATGATGACTTTCTGGTGCGTTTTTCTAACAATTAATCACACAACTGTGGCCGTGACCGATTTCTCTTGCTCGCTAGGGAGAGTGCTGGCACATCTGTAGCTGGCAACAAACCTGATATCTGGGGACACAGATGAGGGTAGTGTCTCTCAATCCAACAGCAAGCCTGGCTTCTCGCCCTTCTCCCCCCCCGCTGCTCTCGGTATCGAGGAAGCTGCCCCGGAAGAAGAGGAAGAGGATTTCGGTGGCCTAATGGTACATCGAATAGCTTGCAGCATATGCTGCCACTGACATACTGTATGATAGTCCGCTATCAAAGCCTCCAAAGGCAAGAAGGACAAGAAAAAGAACAAGAAGGGCGCTGAGCTAGCGCAAAATGTAACCGAAGAAGATGGAGAAGCTGAAGACTCCAAGAAACCTGTAGAAGTCACTGCTGAGGACCTCGCGGACGAGGAATGGGGTCCTGTGAAGGGGAAAGGGAGCAAAAAGGGCAAGGGCAAGAAGGGCAAGAAGGACGAGGAGGAGGCGGATGATACACCAGAAGGTATGTATGCATGCGGTCGCTATAGAAGTGACAAACACAGACCCTATAACTACACAGCATCCCCTGCGCCTGCAACGCCAACAGAGAACGTAGAACCGCGTGCGGGGAACGATGAAGAAGATGGCGAGGAAGGTAATGCTCCCAAGTTACTGTCCAAGAAGGAGAAGGAGAAACTCCAAGAAGGAGCGTGAGAAGGTAGGTGCCGTTCCGAGGACCCATAAACGTATGCCCTAAAGTCTCCTCACAGGCAAAGAAAAAGGCTCAAGCCGCAGCAAAGAAGACCACCCAAGACGCTGCCGCAGAGCCGGAACCAGCCCCGGAGGCCTCGCCTGCTGACCTTCGGTTGACAAGCAGGACGATGATGAGGACGGAGGGAGAGGGTGCGGCAGCCGGTGCCCCTCCAAGAAGAAGAAGAAGAAGAAGGCCAAGAAGGAGGATGACGCACCTGCACCTACAGCGCCGACCAAGAAAAAAAAGGGAGGAGCAGGTATATCCGCCCTGAAAGCCATGATGGAAGAGAAAAAGCGGCTTGAGGAAGAGGCTAGACGCAGGGAGGAAGAAGAGCGTCAACGTATCGAAGAAGAGGAACGACGCGCAGAGGAGGAAGCCCGCAAGAAGGAGGAAGAGAAGCAGAGAAAGAAAGAGAAAGAGAAGGTAGCCTCCGGTCATCTTCACAAAGCTTAGCTCGGTTGCTGATATGTCGTAGGCCAAACGTGAGTTGGCAAAGAAGGAAGGCCGGCTTTTGACGAAGAAGCAAAAGAAGAGCAACGTGCAGCAGAGTTGCGCAAGCAGGCGCTTCTCGCTTCTGGTGTGGTCGTGGAAGGCCTTCAGCAGCAGAGCGTTGAGAAACCGAAAAAGGTTGTTTACGCAAAATCGCAAGAAGAAGCCCCACCACTGCTTACCGCAGACAGTGCTCCAACGACTCGAGATCCATCGCCTGCTCGTGAAGCTACAACCACTGTTTCCGAACAACAGCCTTCTCCAGCTGGAACTACCCTCAACGCAGAGAACGTCAAGGACGAATGGGGATGCCAGCAGTGACGATGAGGCCGCGAAAGCAGACGGCGTTAAGGACGCTTGGGATGATAGTAGCGACGAGGAGAAGGTCGAGTCAAAGCCGATAGGTTGGTCCACACGTTATCATGGTCTGTCTTAGTTCTGACCATCGTTGATTATTAGCCAACGGTTCCGCCAAGGCGACCACTCTTGCGCAAAAAAAATACACCAAAAGACGCGCCTGCCACGGCTAGTGCACAGAAGTCTGAGGCAACTAAAGCTAGTTCTGCGAAAAAGCCACGTGAAGAGGAGTCAAGTTCTGAAGAATCGTCGTCCGAAGACGACTCAGATGACTCTGACTCTGACTCCGATTCTGATTCTGACTCTGACTCTGATGAGATGACTACTACCCCAAAAATTGCTGCGAAGAGGAAGGCCGAAGCTGTTGAGCGCAGGAAACAAGCTCACGAGGCGGCGCTAGCGGCTCGCAGTAAAGATAACCTCCGCAGCCCGATTTGCTGTATTCTCGGACACGTCGACACAGGAAAGACGAAGCTTCTGGACAAGGTACGTCAGAAGGTAATACTATCAGCACTCCCGCTCAGTGGCGCAGATTCGCCAAACCAATGTACAAGAAGGCGAAGCCGGAGGTATCACCCAACAAATCGGTGCAACATACTTCCCGGTGGAGGCCATCCGTACAAAAACCGCCCGTGCTTAACAAGGTGATAATCACATCCTCATGTCTGTCTAGCTGATTGATGACCGACATCTTTCCAGGATAACAAACAAGAATACAAGATTCCTGGTCTCCTTGTCATCGACACACCAGGTCACGAGTCCTTCACTAAACTCCGTACCCGTGGCAGCTCTTTGTGTAACATTGCTATCCTAGTCGTCGATATTATGGTAGGCTTGTTTCCGCCTATCTCCGTCCTCGGTTTTTCACCCGCACATCTATAGCACGGCTTGGAGCCGCAAACGCTGGAATCTTTGCGCCTTCTCAGGGACAGGAAGACGCCATTCATTGTCGCTCTCAATAAAGTAAGCAGTGCGCAGTCTTTCAGCCATATCCTTTGCTGACCACGTTTAGATCGATCGTATGTACGGTTGGGAAACCATTCCTGACAATGACTTCCGAAGTTCTCTGGCCAAGCAGAAGCGCGCTGTCCAGCGCGAGTTTGAAGACCGGTTACAGAAAACCATTCTCGCTTTCGCTGAACAGGGTTTGAACGCCGTCCTTTACTACGAAAACAAGAACTTCGCGCGTAATGTTCCCTGGTCCCAACATCGGCTATCACTGGAGAAGGTGTCCCCGACATGATCATGCTTCTTGTCAACCTCACGCAGCAACGTATGTCGGACAGGCTCATGTACCTCTCTGAGCTCGAGTGTACGGTTCTCGAGGTCAAGGTTATTGAAGGTCTCGGTACAAACGATCGACGTTGTCCCTCTTCTAACGGTATCCTTATGAGTGGCGACAAGATTGTGGTGTGCGCGGTCTCAACGGTCCTATCGTTACCCAAGTTCGTGCCTTCTCTACGCCACAACCCATTACGCGAACTTCGTATCAAGGCATGTCTATTTTCTTACCACGGACGGAGTACGCCAACTTATGATGGCAATAGGCGCAATATGTTCACCACACAGGAGATCAATCAGCCGCGATGGGTGTTTTAAGATTGTTGCCCCTGATCTTGAGAAGGCCATTGCTGGCTCTCGTCTGCTGGTCGTTGGACCCGATGATGATGAGGAAGACTTGATGGACGAGGTCATGACAGACCTTACGACTCTATTGAACTCCCATCGACAAGTCGGGACGGGGCGTCTGCGTTCAGGCCAGTACTCTGGGATCTCTCGAGGCCTTGTTGGACTTCCTCAAGTCGAGCAAAATTCCTGTCTCGGGTATCAACATCGGTCCCGTCCCAAGAAGGATGTCATGCGCGCGGCGACCATGCTGGAGAAGGCAAAGGAGCTAGCATGTATCCTCTGTTTCGATGTCACCGTGGACAAAGACGCGGAGCGGCTTGCCGAGGAGATGGGTATCCGTCTGTTCAAGGGTACGCCAGTCCTTTCGATATGAAACCCCAGTTAATGCTCTACTAGCTGACATCATCTATCACTTGTTTGACGCCTTCACTGCGTACAATGCCGAGATCCTGGAAGCCAAACGACGGGATGCTGCACCTCAAGCGGTGTGGCCTTGTCGTCTCAAGACAATTGCCTGTTTTGCTAAGCGTGATCCGATCATCCTTGGTGTAGACATTCTTGATGGCACACTACGTGTTGGCACTCCACTGTGTGTCGTCAAGGTCGACCCTGAGACACAAAAGAAAGAGATTATCGACCTGGGCAAGATGTAGGCTTACCCACATAATATTGTCTCTTGAGGCTAACTATCGTATTCAGCACGTCATTGGAGATCAACCATAAGACTTTTGATGTAGTCAAGAAGTCGCAAGCCGGAGGTGGTGTTGCCGTCAAGATTGAGCATGCTGTCTACGAGTCAGCAAAGATGTTCGGCCGGCACTTCGAAGAGAAGGACGAGATCTATAGTCACATCACCCGGCAGAGTATCGACGTACTCAAGGTAGCCCTAGCATGTTCTTGTCATCTGGCAGAAGTGTTCACTCGCATCTTTCAGGCATCGTTCAAGGCCGACGTTTTCCAATGAGGAATGGCTTCTTATCAAGGCTCTGAAGCCGGTACGTTTACTCCAGCTACTGAGGCAAACATGGGGGAACCCGCTGACGTTTTACCCCCTCTGCAGCGTCTCAATATCCAATAGTTGTCTCCTTAGCTGTCTCACTGTACCACCCAGACTCCGGAGCCTCGTTGTAGCAATCCGCGGAAAGCGCCTGTACCACAGCATGCATCTTGTTTACATAAGCACGTTCCTGTATCGATAAATGCCTTGCTATCGCACAATTTTTCTCCTGTCGGAAGCTTTCTCTCTCCCCCCCTCATTTCCGCCCTCTCTGCTTCGCGTCTTCGCAACTTCATTTCAACATGGCCATCGACACTACGAAAGGCGACCCAATCGACAACTCCGAACGCGCGTCTACCGTCGATGCAGATGAATTGCAGCTGGTAATTGCACAGAGCGGGAGCGGGGCTAGACTTATGCGGGAATGGGCCTGCTGTGACTTTACCATTGGTAACGTCTTTTCCTAGTGGCAAAAACTGGAAGGCTACGGGTATCCTTGTGTGCGACACCGTTGTGTCCGGCTCACTTGACTACACAGTCAGTCAGTCCTGGACACACGGGTTAGCACCAAGGATTGAGAGTATACCGTTTGAACCTGAACAGCGCTCATACCTGCGTAGGGAATGCCCCCAGTGTCGCCTATTGTTTTGCTCCTCCTCGAGGGGCCACAGCAGAGTTTACTGACCCTTTTTTGACATTTATTCAGGAAAGGCTCGGTTACAAACAGGTAATTGGCATTGTCCTTCCTCTCTTAACCACAGTGATAGCACAATTGCAATGCTAATATCTCACATAGCAACTTCATCGCACCTGGAATATCGTGGAGAGTTTCGCTGCCAGTTTCGTGGCTCTCAATTTCATCGGAGGTGTTAGGTGTGTATTTTCATCCTCCTCCGTCTGCTTCTTCGCTGATACGCTCTCATAGAGCGGGAATCTTCTTGGGACTGCTCGCTGGCGGTCCCGCCGCGGTGTGGTACACAAACTCTCGGTAGCGTGTCGCTCTACTCACACCTACACAGGTCGTCCTACATCATCTCAATGATTTTCATGTGGATCACCGCCGCTGTTCTGGCCGAGATATGTTCTGCTCTCCCACTGAGCGGGTCTATCTACATTTGGGCTGCAGAGAGTGCCGGAACCAAGTATGGACGCTTCTTCGGCTTTGTCGTAGCCTGGTGGTCTACAACTGCATGGATGACCTTCGCCGCCGGCAACTGCCAAGTAAGCCTGGCCAACATTGTACGATCATGCCGACGAATGAATGCTCACCTTTCTTTAGACTACAGGCAAAATTACATCGTTTCGCAGCTTGCGATCTGGGAGGTCGACTTCCCGGGTGGTGTTGGAAACGACAACATCAAATGGCGGCGCACAGTCATTTGGGCGGTGTCCGAGGGTGTATTGGCTATGCTCAGTCGCAATTAACTACCTTCCTCCGAGGTGGTACCTCCACTGTTTTTCCGCGTCTCTGTGGCATTGTACATGGTCGACTTCCTACTCTGTGTCTATCTGGCTGCCCCATCGGAGTGTCAAGAACTTACGGCTTCCGTTCTGCGAAAAGAAGTCTTTACGATGACTTGTAAGTCGAATTTGTGACGAAAAGACCCGCGTTCTGATAAATAACCCACAGATAACGGAACCGGAGCGCCTCCTGCATGGAACTGGATTGCGTTGTCATTGTAAGTAAAGTACTTCATCTTGAACATTATTCGCTGATCGTATTTGAAGCTTATTCCCCGCCGGTACAATGATTGGATTCGATGCTTCCGGACACATCGCGGAAGAGACAAAAGAACAACGAAACCCAGGTAAGATCTTCACCTCATTCCCCACGGTTTCCCTTGTTCTCATCTTTCCCACAGTGTTTGTAAGCCGGGGCGTGGCATCCTCACCAGCGCCATTGCAACGGGTGCGTCTTTGGCTTTGCTACCACTATATTGTTCCTTTTCTGTACCCCCGGACCTGGACACCCTGTTTTCTCTGGACGCCCCACAGCCCTTTGTACAGCTATATGCGCTCGCTCTTGGTCGTCCCGGAAGCATTGTCATGACCAGTCATCGCCACCGTTGGTCTTATTCTGGTGTGCTACTCTCGCTTTTGCCGAAAAAGCCTTTTGCTAATTCTATGTTGCACAGAGCGACACAAGTGTGGCTATTGTCGCAGCGTCTCGTCTCATTTATGCCGTTGCGCAGCGATGGTGTCCTCCCTTTGTACTCGGGATCTGGATTGGTTCGTCGCGTCGACGTGCAGCAAACAGCCCCCGCAATGCCGTTACCATCATGGTTCGGCTTCGAGAGCGCACTGCTCACTGATCTGTCAGCATTGCCATACGTCAGGTTGCTTTTCAACGTCGCTGATCTCAGACATATGGTTGGTGAAAACCAACCACAGCCCGCATACGGCTCCTTCATAACAATGCACTTGCTTCGCATTGACACTACCTGACTCCGTGGACGACGATTGCAAGTCTTCTTCATCTCATTATCTCGGAAAGTGGCGCATAGCCCTTCTATCTATTGCGCCGGTCGTTTCAATGGCCTGATCTTCGCAAGTATGCTCTTCTCGCTTGTCTAGAGTTGCCTTCCACGTGGCTCATATGTTCTAAGACCCAATTTCCCCCTTTCTTTTGCCTATTCCCTGTCACGGCTGAGACGTCAAAAAGCTGTCGCCCCCGTACGTTATCATATGCGTGTAGGCACTCAAGCTATAATGTTTGAAGCTTCATCGCGTTTGTATGAAATAGCGCCTGCGTCATCTTCGGATCGTCACCATATTTCGGTTATCGCTGTCAGATCTGGTACTTGTACCCGAGCACAAGTGGTTCCGTTCTAGTGAACTCGTGTTGCGTCAGCAAATGCAGGTTACGCCAATCGTGACGGACTCGATTGGAACCCAGCACTGTTACCCGAGTTGTCTTACACTTCCATTCAGGGGAAAGCGGCCGTTCAGCGCACTCGTCCCTGACTGGCCTCAAAAGCAGATGAAGTCTACGAACCACTAGACCAATGTTACCATTCCGGGCTGCCTCGCTCACAAGAGCGAGCTTAGAGTAATATATGCCCCATCTCTATCTCATTATGCCCCCTCATAAATGTATCTACGGTACTTGAAGAAATTGTGTCGCTCGTTAATAATTGACTGAGATGAGGGTGTCAGACTTGGAGGTGTTGATTTGGAGATTGCTGCGGACGCGACGGACTATAGAACCCTTTAAGTGATCGTACCACGTGCAGCCCCACGCGCCACGAAGGCCAAACGTAAGCAGCACCCGAGAAAGAACAGCCGCCCCGAATTCCGATGGCCATGGGCTAGAAATGGGTACACTGGTCGCTTTTTTACCAGGGTTCAAGACCGAGGGCGCCTTGACACGCGCCTTCAATGTCTTCCAACCTGGCTATTGTAAGTGTTGTCAAAAACGAAATTATAAAGCACTGAGGCGAGCATACCTCCTTGGGGCGCAGAGACAGTAAGCACTGTAGGATCATTCTTTCCCCCACCAAAATCTCATCCTGGATTATCAGCTGAGACTCAGGTATAAATAGAGAAGGCAATTACCTCGATCCGGATGCCCCATGTTGTGGAACCTTTTTGGGGGGAGTAATAAAGGTGACGGGGCGAGGTACATAAATAAAAACCTACCGATGTTCAATAGTCGCTACGATTAGCTGCACCATGCGAAGCAAGGCTCACCCGGCTCGACTGTAACTAACGTTGCCTGCTTTGAGTCTAACATGTTCCGTTTAGTAGTAGCCACCACAAGGGTATGTACGGGGCTTACGGCGCAGCACGGTCGAAGTGTGTAGACTCGTATTGGAGATCTGTGGCGTTGAGCATGTCGCACTACCGGTAACAAGGACGAAACTCACCAATTCCCGAGTGGATGTCCAACATAATGAGGATAGAGTAGACTTTTTCAAGATCGCTCACGCCAGTCAGACCGCAACGTAGATTGAATCCAATTTTGTTGAGCTCCGCCATCGAGCGAGCTCACGGATTCTCTCTTGTGAATCTGCGACAATGACAAGCCTGCCGACTCTGTGCAAAGTGTGATCAAATATTTTTGTGCGCGCAGGACAGCGGTGTAGAGCTCCCGTTGTGCGGTGCTTAGAATACACCCACTGACCGGAAATGTACGGGCTGGGTCAAGATTATGTCAGGTTTCACGCCCTGAGAAAGAAATCTCTGGGCACACATGATGTCTGAAGGCATTACGCGCGCTGTGTTCGGACAAAGATCTATCAGCCACAAAAAAATGCGCGGCACAAGTTAGATGCGTTACGCACGTTGAATTCACAGCCAGCAATCGATGAGAACCACTCGTCTTCGCGTATTACCTGATTAATTCGGGTGTAAGTGATATAATGATGGCGTTGGTGGCAAACTATGTTTTTAGTTGTAACCACACAAAAAAAAGTTTTTTTTTTGGTTTTTTTTCAGTGTAGTTTTTTTTTTTGTTTTTTTTTTTGTTAATATTTTTTTATTTTTTTTTTTTTTTTTTTTGTTTTTTTTGTTTTTAAGTTTTTGCTTTTCAACACAGAACAGTTGGTGCTAAAAAAAGTGGGGTTTTGTTTTTATTTAGTTTTTTTAGTTTAGGTTGATTTTTAGTGTTTTTGCGTTTTTTTTTGTTTTATTTTTTTTTTGGCTGTTGTAGCCTACGTCAGATATACTCCTCTAATACTGTGCGCGCCATGTCCGTACCCTGATGCTACAACAGGCAACAATACGCCGGCCTCTGTGACCCCCGTCGAGCTACATGTGTACTCGAACATGGGCCGCCAATTCAGTGCTCTGACATCCGGGCTCAGCGAAGCGCATTGTCCTAATAAGTCAAGTGACATCGCAATCTCAGGGCGAGTATAATTCGGGTGTAGAGGATAGCTTGCCTTGGCATGTGCAGTACGCTCAGGTCTGCAGCATGCGAGCATCAGAGTCTGCTCTGATTTACTCTTCACGGCTCTGAGTTTGGCGATTTCCATGGTGATCCAGGGATCTGAGTCGTTTGGGGCTTATTGAACTCTATTAGGGTGTTCAGCTCTTGACGAGTGCTGCTCCCGTTCGAGACAGATACTGCAACCCCAGATCATATGATGTTCCGCATTCAATGACTGTCGCACCATCCTTCAAACAAGGTCTTCGCAGATATGGCGCCCCTTCGAGATATTCCAGGAGGCATGTCAATGTAGACGTAAGAAGGTATCACTATTCAGGAGACTTGAACATCTCAGGAAACGCAGTGATGTGACTGGTCATCGTGGTCGGCTCTTGAAGAGTGTTGTACAACGTCGTCTCTACATGTCCTTCAGCGCCATCCATTTCTCCCGTGAGAGTCTGTGCGCCTATGAGAACATTGTCATGTGGCTATCCTCTGGTTGAAGAGTTCTTCTGTAAATATTACTGCTGAGTCCGGTTCTTCAAATCCTGTGAGGTACCGAGACAGTCGGACGCTTGACGGAATTTGTAGCTGGAAACTTCAAGCTTTAGCTATACGATTACAAGCGTATAGGTATTTGGGGGAGCTCACAAGATCTCTACAAAATGTTACCGTGATGTCAACGAAGCTTCCTGAGTGTATTTCGGACAGACTTACGGCCAGCTCATGTATTTCATCTCTGCTGAGACAGAGACCACTGTACTACCCTCAGGCAGTCTGTCCATCAGAGCCTTTCTCCTACGCTCGTACTCTTCCGCGGAAATTCCAGGGTCGTTTCATTTGGTCTTACTGCATGAGCGCGTCGGGATCTAATCGTGTACCCAAGATCGGAAGTAGAATCACTGACTGAGATGGGATGGGCTGCGAACAAGGGCTGTCCGAAACGTGTCGATTTGAGTTCATGAGCTCCTTGGCCCGGCCTACTGATGCATAAGTCCGCAAAAACGAGCGTGCTGTAAACCTTGAATGAGTATCTCGCGGCGAGGCAGCGGAGAACCGACATGAAGTCACGGACCAGGTGCTGACAAAACAGAAAAAAGACGCCCGAGGTCTAAATGGGCCCGATCTGAATCACGCGAGGAGCAGCGGGGGTGTGCTACTCCCTGCCACTTACGTCCGTCGTCGCCTGAACGCTGCTTAGCGAACACAATGAACCTGCTGTCATCCCACCATCTCGTACCATATCCTCAGATGTCCTGAGAACAAGTCCTGCTCTCTAAATGGGACAAGTACAGTCGACTCAGCCTAGATGTCGCCTCCACCGCTACCAGCGTAGGTTTTTCTGCCGCAAAGAATAGTACAAAGCTCGGGGTAAGTGTGTAGCGCGATATTCATTATCAACTACCAAGCCGACATAACCATAGTTTGGAATTGCTCGGGGAGTTGCCTCAGTCAATTGCTAGTCTCACAGGTACAGCTCTCGACCACGCTGTCTTTGGTGGAAACGTTGGTGCTGGCCCCGTTTATCTAGGAGGCGCAGTCTCAACAGCCATCTCTGCCTTGGATGTCGCTTGCGCTTGGCACCCATTCTTATTGGCGAGTCCATTGCTTCAACTACCCTTGTTGCCGCCCAATCCTCTTTAACCGTCCTGCAAGCCAGTGTTTCCTGGGAGTGATGAGGCGAGCTTTTCGCTCACAAGCTTCGTCGGTCTCGTACGCAGAGAATGGCCCAGGAAGACATGCAAGACTCAGATGCTCCCGAGAAACGTTATGGACTTAGCGAGATAATGAATGCGTTGGTGGCATGGGCAGCCTTGCAGGGGTTGACTAGCGAGTGGCAGGAGAAGAAGTGGTTCAAATACCTCAAAGAAGTCCCAGTCAACGACTCTATAAACTCTGAGGCGACTTCACCTGCCGCAGTAGACCACTCTTCCCGGATACATGTAACAACAGATGTCGTGTTCCCGAATCATACGGGGCAAATCATCACAGCGGACATCGGTGATGTTCCCTCGTCTTCATCCCGCCTCCCTCTGCCACGAGTTCAATCGGACCCTACTGCTGCGCTGAAAACAAGACTACGACGTTTCTCCAAACTTGTTCTGGCCGGATATGGCGGAGCGAGGTCTGCTCTTTTTTTCGGCGTCCCACCGGTGCCAGTCAAAAACGCTCACCACTGGCAGGTCCGATATCAAAACTGAAGAGGCTAAGCTGGCATTGGCTGTAGGCTCCTCTGAAGAAGAAGCGTCGGGTAATGCAGTGTCTCTCAGTGCGGCCCAGCGACAAGAGCTTGGAGTCCAAGCCAGGAGGCGCATCGTATTCATGGTGGAACGTTCTTCTTGGAAAGCACGACAGGGATATTTTATTGCACTATGCACAAAGTGCACACTCTCCTACGGGTGTCGTACAGGTAGATCTTCTCATCACTAGCGTGACACTTGAATAACACCTCCGTGCCCGTAGGGTTCGTCCCCAGCGCCTCCACCTCCCCCCGCAGTCTCCACTATGCTCGGAGGTAAACTTGCACTTGATGCCCCGATTTTGGGTCTTGACAGACCATGGCGCGCCGAGAAGTTGTTTTGGTGCTGCGTTACGAGGGACAATGAGCTTAAACGAGCTAGCTGTTGACCTTACTTGTGACCCAACCGAGTTTACCATCAAAAACGTCTTCGAGCAATGTGGACAGGCATAGCAGACGAACAGGATGCTTTAGATGCGTTTGATGAAGAGCTGGACTCCATACCAGGATCTTTTCCGCTCGACCTATCCACCCCACCCCCCATCGCCAAAGAGTATAGCATACAAGGGAGCCAACAGGGGTGTCCATTGCTGATGAAGGCAGAACGCATCTCGTGCACGGTGGGATGTTGAAGATGGCTAGAGCTATGGGATGTAGAGGTAAACCAGTTCAAATAGCTGTCAAGCATGCCCTCAAACAGAATGAAAGGCTATAGTGAGGTCTTTCTTTTGACCTCTTTGGGCTCTGTTGACCGAGACAAATAGATTTGGTGATATGCGGACACAGTCTTGGTGCGGGCGTGGCTGCATTGCTTGCCATGGTAATGTGCCGTCAACGAGAGTGTGATATCAGTTTGCTGAACCCGAACCAGATGTGGGCGGATCCATTATACATGTTTAACCCATCGTACCTCCGGCATTCCCTCAGGCAGGCGAGTCGAGGCATACTGTTACGGCAAAGACGCACCTCAACTCCGTGTCTCGTGGACGGCATGCGAACTATCCAAATTGGTCGCAACTTCAAACCTTATAACGTCTTTCGTGTATTCTCACGACGTTGGTATCGCGACTGTCTCTCGGCTCTGTAAGAGACTTACGAAGGGCAGCATCTTGGCTATCCGAGGCCGAAAACGAGGGTCGGGGAGAAGGGTACGGAGGTATAACGGGGAGAGCACACTGAAGGCAAAGGCTGGTTTGGGAAAGGCGGATGATCCGCAGTGGGTACGTTTCCACAAATCTTCTTAAGGCGGTCCATCTTGAGAACTCGAACTGTAGTTTTCTGGCGATGCGGAAGACTCTAGAAGCCAAACATGCAAATGCGAGATCTCTATCCGCCGGGACGTGTGCTGTGGGCCATTCGGGATGGCGAACTTTGCCCATTCAACACCGGCTTGATTCGTCGCAGAAGAGCAATAAAGCAGAGAAAGTTAGGCTTTTTGAAGTCCAAGATGTCGAACAAGTATTCGAATCAGATTGTGTTTGCGAGGGATATGCTCAGGTTTCTCTATCATTCATTCTCATGCGACTCCCCTGACTGACACCGCGAATACAGCTCTCATATGCCACACCAGTACGACCGAGTGTTGCACGAAAACTTTTGTGATCGACAATCAACGTTGTTCAGGCCGCGGCGCGTATAACGGATCGAGGGCTTGCAGAGAGGTATAGAATGAAATGTAATCATGCATCAATGCGGTGTAGTAGTACTAACATTACCCTAAACCTCGGGGTATGTAATATAGTCACCCATCATAGTGAATGAATGGCGCAGATAACGGAGGAGGAAAAGCATGTCGATCCACGATGCATATACATCACGGACTAGCGAAAAGAGGGAAAGCGAAATTCAAACACCCAAGCATAAGCATAGACTGCCGGCCAGTCATTACGAAGCATCAGATTAGCATAACTCTACAGTCAATTAGGAGCTTGGGGCGGGCGGGCCAGGGATTGCCTCTCCATTCGCCCTGGGGGGCCCCCCTCGTGTCAGACCAGCTGCGGCAAAATCCACGAGCGGCGAATCACGCCCCCCCACCGCGTCCACGCATAACACGGCCCCCAAATGGCCCGCTCCGCGGCTAAGCCACCTGCATTCTCTGCGCGTTCCTAGTCTCCCGGTCAGTGGCTTGCTTGACCTCGGGGACAGAGTCGTTAAGTTTCTACGTACATAAAAAAAGGAATTAGCGTGATGGATGGTCTAGCCAAAATCATATACGAACGTCGGCATGCTTCTCGAGACCAGCCTTCAATGGCTTCCTCGTCCCCGAACTCAACGTACGCCATCTTAAAGGCCTTGCCAGCGACATTATTGGGGTAGGACACACACGGATGATCTAAAGCGCAAGTCAGTACAATCAGATCGGATGAAGGGATTATAGTAATCATACCCCGCCTCTTGCCTCGCCAAAGAACTCGCGAACCTCGTGCTCCTGTGCGGGGGTTGTGAAGGCGCATAAAGATAGTCCACGGGTTGCGCTGCTGTGGCCGTCTGCTTGTTGGTGTGCGAGCGCCGGTGCTCTCCGTGGCCGGTAGACAGCACACCATCGTCGTGACCGGAAGGCTTCACGTCGCCGAGGTCCGGCGTGTTCTTGCCTGACTTGGCGGCTTGGAACTGGGGGCTGCCAACGTCGGCCTCAGGTGGTACTGGGCTGGCTTGTCCGCTTCCTTCGCCTTCCTTCCGCCGCGTCCCAAGCATGCAACGTTCAAGCGCGCGATCCAGCTGCTTGCGCTCTTGTTTTGCGCTCACGTTCAACTTGTCCCTTCTGCCGCCTTCTCAGCGGACTTGTCGGTCGAACGTGCCTGTTGAGCTTGTTGTCTTTTGGGGTTTTTCGCGTCCGGATGATGGGGGAGGTGGTGTCGATGGTTTCGATTTCGGGCACAGGTGGGGATCCGTAACAGAATCCCACAAAACGGTATAAGTAGGCTTACTCGGACGTAGTTGGGTGGTCGCGCCTGATTCCCGGTGCTCGCACCTTTCGGTGTCGTGCCGGCATTGACATTGGGGTAGGGATAGATATAGAAGCTGAAAGTAGGTTTGAGTTCGACAAGCAAAAGTCTTTGGCAGAAGAAAAGGAAGTCAACAGTTAGGGCTCAAGTAAGGCGTGGCAGTCTTGCGATACGGCGTAGTTCGAAGCCTTGACGTCACTCTCAGCTCGGCCAGAGACGCGACCCGTCTCTAATGTCCAAGAACTAGCGCGCCGTAAGCAAGAGCATCGCACAAGTTCCAGTTCCAACAATTTTTCAAAGCCGGATCCTCTCCTGGGGTATGACCATTAGCTTGCGGTTAGATTGGGAGGCGGAGGTAGACGTTCAATGACTGAGAGAGCTTTATCGAGCATGAACCACGCTGGTTCTCATCAATGACGGCATCAACCTGGGTCTGTGTGACGCTGTCCCAGATGTTTTTCGAAGCTTTCTTGCCGACGAGGAGCTTGCGGCGGAAACCTTCGAAATCACACCTGGACACTGAACTCGTTGTACGACGAAGCATACCGGAAGTGGAGCCCGCAGACATCGTGAGGTATCAGCCTTGAGAACCAGCGCGAGCTGCCCGCAATTATGCCCTCGCGACCGGGACTTGCATGACGTGACAAGCACAGCGTGTCTCTGTAGGATCGAAGACCCCGTTGACGGCGGTATCAACCAGCTCTCCGATTTGGAGGGCTGTGGTCCACAATGGTTACCCTGCCCGCCAGCAATGGTGGCCGCCGCCCCATCGCCATTGTCGAACATCTTGTGTGGCACGAGGGCACCACCCCTGAGACCAAGCAGTCGCAACTTTACGCCACCGAGATCGAGTACACGGGTAGTGGCTTCGTCAAAGGGATGTGCAGATTGTCGACAGCATAAGTACCCGAAGTAGCGAATTTCTCGCAGACGAGTCACGTCTTGCAAAGCACCCCAGACTGTGTACACAGGCACTTGGAGTTTGATCTGGCCTGAGAGGACGGAGAGGCGAATTCGGACAGAAGAGGATCGGTGACAAGCGAGCGTATCACGGCTGGTGGATTTCTCAGGCGCGAGAAGATGCGTCCGTACGTGGCGCGGGAGGGGATGAGGGGCGAGTACATCTGGGCAGGTGTCTCAGTGTCCTGTCATTGATGCGGTCGAATTTGCCCCTGGGACGGACTCTGGCACGAGTTGAGCGGTGTAAAGACACACTGAAAGCTATGATGAGACGCACCAAAGAATGCCAAAAATCTCCAGTATGGACTTTTATCGCACACGCGTTGGCCCTCTACGCGCAAGGTCATTGAGCGCAGAGAGGCAACCCCGGCCTTCCCACGGGATGTCTGCGATGCCATAGCAAACGCCCCTGCGCAGTGATCGAGGATACTCGCGTGTGCGAGTGTTGACCTGGTAAGGCGCAGAAGGATGGGGCCGACCGCGGCCTGCAATAGGGAGAGAGGGAGTTGGCGCTGGTAGAAGTTGCGCTTGCTAGCGGCGGGATGCGCCTAGCCAATTTTTGAAAACGGACTAGGAAAGAACAAGGTGTCCCGCTCAGCTGGGGCATCGAGGACAAACAACCCCTGCAGGTGTATGCTGGGACAGGCCTTGTGACCTCTGAAAAATGCCGTCACATGCCGTCTCGTGCTTCATCCAGGGCTGTGCTAATTCAGTTTATTGGGCGTCGGGGGCTGATGCACCGAGATCCGAGCTAGGCCTGGAGGCACACGCCGCTGCCGACGCTGAGCACTCTGCCCTGCCTACGGTTTCTACCCTACCCTTTCCCATCTCCCCAATATGCCGATGCGGTAATACTCTTACGCTTATGCTCTCGCCCCAGTACATCGTACGTCACGCACCTCCTCTTTCCGCTCGGAGCTTCTACCGCATTACCGCTAACGCTGCCATTTCGGTTTGGTCTTATCCACAGTGTCCAACGGCAACAACCGGACTCCACCAATGAACCACGCTCACTCACATGCAAGGCACCTGTCGGATAGCACGGGACTTTTCAGTGCTATTCCCACACATCCCGCTCGCGCATCAACAGCTCCTCCCCTGTGCTAGGCTCAGCCATCGAGCGCTTCGAGCGAACCCGTTAATAGCATGTTCCGTGTTTTATCGCCGCCCACGCAGACCGACCTCCAGCGAACAGGCTTTCGGTCGTGGAATCCGGCAAGGAACAACGTCTAGTGCTCAGACTATGCGTCGCGTTCGGTGGCTGAGGCCCTCCTGGCCTAGCGTGTATGTGGCCGAAGATCGATTCTTGTCACTTGCCTATATAAGTTGTCTTCTGCCTTAGGAATCTACGACGGTAAGCCATCTGTTCAACACAACTAGCATATGGCTAACCTTCGACTGGATAATAATTTGGGAACGTACTTTCTGAAGTTTAGCTTCATTTATGCTCCGATATTCTTGACCTTCGCGCTGCCTTTCACAAAAATTCCGTGACAGTGCTGATCTATTCTCGTGCAGTAGACATCGAAAACCTACCAATTCCAATACACACCGGACGGATTTTCAGCATATATCCCTGCTCGCCAGCATGTTGCCGAACAAACCTGTACCGTAGCTCTCAGTCTGTCGCCAGCCAACAGACGCGATGTCACCAATTTCTTCGCGAAAAACTCTTACACATCAAATCTTGGCTTAGCGCACAATCATGGGTCCCACTGATCATGTGCACTACCCCGGCGTCGTACTCTAACGACTCCCATTTGCTCAGTTTCTCCAAGCTGTCTAGGAACAGGCTAGTGGATGACGATAACGCGCGTTCAGATATCGACAATCGCCCACCAATGGCCTCTAAATCTCTGCAAGGCAACTCATCCGATTATTTGCCAGATGTGGTAAGGGATTAACTGCTCGATGTGGGTTCCCCCTGTACACTCTCTCGGAGAGGCTCCGGTGAATGGAAGCCGGGCTGGGGTATCACGTCGACGTACTCCCTGCTCACTCATTATCCATCTGCACAACCCCACTGCATATCCATATATACTCAATGGACCCAGCATACTCATACAACCGGTATTACACAGGACACGTACTTTCCCAGCTTTGTCCATTGTCTCTGGCCAGCAACCCCGGATGCTTGTTGACCACAATCATCCTCACTAGCCGCATGGCATCCCAGCATAGCCATCTCTTAACGCAATTCACAGGTCTGGAGAGCCCACGTGGGCGGACATCACCAAGTCAATTTCGATGATGCCCTAAGTTGGATGCGTTGTGACTTGGCTGTAGCAATTGGAAAATCTTCTCCTTCAGCCGAGCGATAACTACATACGTCGGGTTCTGTTCGAGCCTACGCCAGTACATCATCGCATGGCTGATCGGGTTCAAAAAATTTAGGTTCAGGGGCGAAGAAACAGGGTCTTCCAGTCATCTGGCCAACAATGTCAAAAGGCCCTGGACCGCGTCTGCAGAAAGCATCAGCTATACTACTAAGCCCGGGCGACAACGCTGACCCCAGACAAGCCGCTTTTAGACAGAACACAGTTGCCAAGAATATTTGACTGACTCCCCAGCTCTGTTGCGGTCTCCCTCCGTGGCCTCCCGGTCGTGGCGCCTTGTGCCGCCAAAACAAAGGCAGCTGTGAAATCACATGGGCCAATTGGTAGATTAGGGGGGTTTTGGCTTGCCGCCTCTCAGCTCGTCTTGCGGCTTCTCTAGCACGTTCGACGCCTGCACACCGTTTTTCACACGCTGAATTGTATGGGTTTCCTCTCTCAGTTCGATCTGTTGTGAACCACTCCGGACCGTTAGGTTCTCCGAGGGCTGCCTCGTGCACTGACCATGACTCCTCCAAGAGCACCCACGTGATCGTTTCACCACCCACTTCATATCGGGAGGGTCCTGATGAAAACATAGATGCGAAAGTGACGCAACCGAAAACCTTTTCTACCTCGCCATTCGTTGCCCGAACTCTTTACGGGCTTTGTCCGCTCTCTTTTCGATCAGGCGCATGAAGATACCAAATGTAGCTCGGGACGTCGGCGTGTTTCGTAGCTGCGTGCTAGCCTCAAGAGCGCGACCAGAGGGAGAGGGAACGTTTTGAAGCGTGAGCGCGCGAAGGAAAGCTCATCTAAAGTCCACATCGAGTCCGGCGAAACGAGAAGCTGACCGTTTCACGCACTCCCTCCCTCACTGTAAAGCACGAGGACGCTCGGTCACCGTTCTTTCCAACCATGTCCACACTTTCGCCCGCCACTCGTTCAATGCAGTTGGAATCGATGAAGACTGGCCCGACGAATTTACTTCCTGCTTGGCATCAGACCGCACACCTAGGAGCCAACACACAAAGCGGAAGCAGCCCATGCTAATCGACCAGGCTCCTCTTGTGGATGTGGTACCAAATCAAATTGTCAACAAGCGTTTCGGATGCTCCCCTAGCGGGTGAAAACATCGAAAGGTCTACAGCAGCCATCGCTCACGAACCCGTCGGCGAGTCATCCAGGTTCCTTTGACGCTTACAGCGGATTCGCTACCGTCTTGGATATCAACCTGAGAATGATTTTATGGATATCGATACATCGCTACACGATTATGACTTCGACATGGATATGAACATAGCCGGTAGTAACGACGGCGAAACTAAGTAGCATTGCTCCTGATGCTGGTTTCGACTTATTCACAGACGACGACTTCAGCTTCTTTGAGCAGCGCCCCAAAGCACAGTACGCACATCAGCTCCAACATTACCGGCTCAAACCGATTACGTGACTGTTCCGTAACTTCGAACGAGCTCCACAGACATCTGGACCGGGCCCACCTCTTTTACCACCTCACACAAATACCGACCATGACATGGACTGCGCAATATGCTATGGAAGGGTTGACACCAGTCGATCACTGCCTGCCTCTACCCCAGCTACTATTCCACCTGAGTAGCTCATGCCATCCACTCCTGCGCAAACTCCGCCCTATCAGTCAGGCCCCACTACACCTGCAGTTGCCCCTAGTTGACCATGCCATTCATGTGCGCAGGAGCTCTGTCAGCAGTCAAGGCTCCCAATTCGATGCCGTGCAATTTGCAGCCCACTCATAAAGCGAGCGAACGGGAAGTATGCATCAGGGAAATTTGCCCTTACCTACCCCTCCTGCGGAGGAAGATGAAGAGATTCGGCCCATCGTACGGGGGACCGCAAACTCAGTAGTCTCGTCGGCCTGGACACTCGCATGGACTGTGGACGTCGTCGTGACTGACCCGCGCAGCGTTAGGATTGTGCGACGTCCTGGTTGGATTAAAACGCAGACGAAGCATTAGGTGGCGACTCGATGTAAACGAAAGTCAGCCGAACATTACCCGCCTGGGTAGCATGAGCATGAAGAATGGGCGAGCCATGCGGCACAGAATCCTCGAGGACCAAGACACAGATAGTTCATCAGATTCGGACAGCGAGATCCACTACGAGGAGCCGAAGCCTCGAAGCTGAGGAGCCACGCCTGCAGCAAAAGCCCTGATCGCTCTCACACTCCTCACAGATTTGGTGTCTTGTAAATGACGTTTTTTGTACACGCATCCATTGCCGTATCTCCCTCTGGGGCCAAACTCTCATTACAGACTGGCTTCCATCATGCATACCTACTTCCCCTGAGCAGCACATTACGCCCTCCCGGTACCGTCCCTCGATGTGACAACCAGGTCCGCTATCTGTTCTTTGTTTTTTTCTGTCTCCTTCGTACGCCCAGTTGTCTCCTGCCCAGCTTGCCGCTCTCGTGCAGCGTCAGAAACGATCTAAAGCTCTGGAGGCAGTTGTGTCAGTTACTAGTGAGGGAAATAGGATAGATGGAGAACCCGGTATGGGCAGGACGCGTGGCAAGCCAATCTTTGCAGTCACCCTACCCATGCTTCAACCGACACTCCGGCGGGCGTGTGGCCAGCAGACGTCCGCTACATGAGGCGAATTCTCGGTAATGTGGAAGGCCTGCGCGATATTCTCGAGCTCAGAGAGGCTTACGAAGTTGGTGAGAAATCTATCCCGATGCAGCGTATACACCTTGACTTATTTGCTTTGAATTAGCCTCGTCCAACGATTCTTCCACCCTCAAAGAGCTTGATTCTCCCATGTTATCCGTAGGAAAGTCTGATGATGCGGTCATACAAGTGCTCCCTACCGCTCTTCGCTTTTGGGAGAAGCTAGGGCTCAAGCCTCGGGGCGGGGGGGAAAGGATATCACGGCATTTGTTTTCTTCGAAGGGACTAATGACGTGAGAAGTGATCAGATCTATGACTGGCTCCAGTGTCTTTCTCGGGCATACGAGGTTGGTTGTGTCGCCTTGTAATGTTCTTTCGGTGCTAACCACTCTATTCCCCCAGGCGAAGAATCTGGGACACCATACTCCCGGACGGGTAGCTGGATACACTTTGGACGGTGTAGTACCCATCCAATTTGATACGTTCAAGAAAACGCTTGGTATGTTGAACATTCGGTGACAGCCAAAAAGCTTGATCATGACCTTGTGCCAGCCTTCCTTCATCCATAGCCTGCATGATCTCACGGGAAGCACCCGTCTTCTACCTCGTCGTACCTACTCACGCCGTGAATCTCACATCACTACTTTCTTCGACAAATATTTTCCGCGATTCGCAAGGTGAAGAAGACGCATATGAATGCTCCCATACTTTTTTCACCTCATCTCGCAATCAACGATCACCAAGAATGTGGGACGATCCATCCATGAGGCATCAAGGTATGGAATCATTGGCTGACGCGGTATACGACCGGGATGCCGGTAGTCGCGCAACGGATGTCGGCTCGCGCTCTTACGTCAGATGTCCCGAGGCTACATGCACTCTTTCAAGAACCCGCCTTTACACTGGCAAGACCTCCGGCGAGGAAGGTTACATTCCGTTTGGAGGCGCATCCAGTACCTTGGACGTAGCCGATCGGTTCTCCATACTGCATGTCGGCTATCGCCTTTCCTCGTGCGGCAAATGGTTGCTAGCGGCTTGTATAGACCAGCACGGACAAATGCACGAGCTCAAGGTTTGGTTGGTCCCTAGTGACGGAGCCGAGACTTTCGTTGTAAGCAGTGTCTGGGGCCTAGCATTACACGTGGCGGCAAGAGCCAGCATGGAATGGCGCATAGTCATCGCAAAACTGGGTGATATGGGAGAGGCCGAAGTTGATGGGTGAGCCCTTCGATTATCCATATCATGTCGGTTTGTCTAAAGACCTCTCCAGCTTGGGATAGTCAACTTCACCCTGTCAATCGTGGACATCCGTCTTCGCAAGTGTTTCTCCTTATCGTAGACCCTCATAGGCCATGGAATTTTCTCGTTCCCGACCCCACGGAGATGCGTCACGACCAGCGGTCTCCCCCATCGCGTCAACAAGAGTCCCGCCAGCTCCGTGTTGCACGACGCGTCGACGTCGACATTCTTGATAGCTCCAAGCTTCCACACACTACTCGTAACGATGCCATCAGTGGTACCAACTGTCTCCTACATCCCCGATACCGAAGACGACACGCCGCCTCCAAACATGCATCATCCGGCCCCTCTCATCGCTCACTCTAATAAATGTTCCCGCAGAAAAGGATTTCCCATCCATTTCCACACTTCATCTTCATCTACTGCATTCTACTCGCTCTCCATCTACTGCTACCGCACACTCAGAACGGACTACTTTGGAAGATGTCGCTCAAAAAAAAACTATCACGCACTTGTCGAACCTGCCCTGCTGAGCAAGTACCGGTGGAAATTGAAGACGTCTCCGATATTACCTTTCCACCTCGCTGCCCTGGAAGTAATGAGTACCGCACTCGCGAGTTATGAATCTTTCACGGACTAGGCTACATTTTGGCGCACATCGTGTTTTCTGGATTCATTGGGTTTTCATTGCCGTCCCGCGTCCTCGTCTATTTCATTCATCCACATCTTAATATCGACCGCATAGCGACTCTACTCATGTTCAGTTTATCCTAGTCAATCACTCTGTCAAGCTGCTCAATGTATCTCACTCTGTAACATATTGTAACACAGTTTTTCACTCTGTCCAAGCCCTGGTTCGTGTTGACATTGGCGGGGCCTGGTGGCGCCAGAACATTTGCTCACGTGGAGACAGAATTTACAACCACAATACGATCTGTGGGAAGAGCTACGAGGAAGAGATGAAACAGATACAAATACAAAAGGACCAGCAGGCTCCGGGGGGAGAAAGCAGTGAGGTGTCGGTATGATTAGTCCATGTCTGATTGGTCTCGCGGTCGATACTTGATGTTCCGGCTTTCAAGTTCGGCTTCGACGTCCTCGGGTACGCGGCCTTTCACTCGTACTGCATACATTCCGCGGACGTATTTGGCTATAGATGATATTCGTTGTCAGGGAAGAGACGGCGAGGGGACGATATGCGTACATACATGTTCTTGCCATCGTGCTACCCAGCTAGTTTCTTGGATCAACAACAGCAATCACACCGTCAAAATGTGTAGTTGTGCAGATTTGCACTCGGTCGCCTGCGCCTCTCATCTATAGGATGGTAAGTTGCACTATAAAAGCAGTATAAGCCATGACTCTACGAACATACCTGTAGGATTTCCTCACAGTTTTGGACAGCCGTTACGACGGGAAATCGGCAGGCGTCTGGATCAGGGAGCATAGCAAGCACGCTCGGAGTGCTTTCGCGCGAGGCTGGGGCGGAATCAACGCTTGTGCCTGTGACATGGTGGTAATGGATGAGGAGTCGCTGGCCAAAGTCTACACTGGCGGTTAGTGTGTACTCATAATGGATTACCATATATGGGCTTATCAGGGCTTATTGACTGTAAATATTTGCTTCTCGACGAACTTGGTGCGTCACTGGAGGGACCACGGCAGTCTCCCCTCGACCATGATGCGCAGTGCTATTATCGTCGCGGCCCTCGCGCAGACTGCTTTCGCACTTCATGGGACTCATCCTATCGTTGCATGGTCCTCACACAGGTTCGTTAGCAATTGCCTTCCGACAGCTATGTTTCCAAGCTCAGAGTAACAACAGCTCGGATGTTCTGACCTCCGTCAGCAAAGTCCGCACACACTGGGGCTTTTCCTTGACACATTGCTGTCAGATCCCTCTATCTGCGACTACGATGCTGTACGTACTAGCTGAACAGATGGGGGTGTGTATTGCACGCCCCTACTACGAATGCCAGTTCTGACTTTACCGTTTAGCTACATGCCTCTGACCTACGGTCTCTCCCTCATCCTCCAAGGTTGCTCGATCCATCAACTCTGCACCTACCTCGATAGAACTGCCTTATATGCAGCATAGCACTAAGAACCCCTTCCTTGACATAGCCGGAGCTATTGCGAAACGCTGCGGATCTCGAATGCTGAGTCTGTCGACTGGCGAAGTTGGTCCTCACGTTGAGGCCTCGGACAAGAAGCACGTTATATGCATGGGGCTGGCTCCTCTTGAAGGCGCGTCAGATTCTCGCAAACAGCTCATGGTCGAGCAAGGTGTGTATCGAAATTTCTAGGAAATAACTGACGTTTGCTAACATTCGCATAGAAGCGCGACTCTCCTCAGACTTGGACAAGATTACTAGCACGTTTAGTAAGCACCTGATTGTCCTTGTCGGATGGAACCCTCTGCTCCAGTCGCGACAAGACTTTGAGGATGGTGGTCCGGCCCTGGAGTTTATCGCGCCTTCCAGCAACGCATCACCAAGCAAAGCTGCCGCTCCCGCTGGTGGTATCCTCAAGAGATACCAGCTTTTGACTCCCGGTTTGATCTTGTCCTTGTTTGTCGCCTTATTCGTCCTCGTCCCTGTTGTCTTCTTGGGTATCTCCTCTTTGGCAAGCATCCAGTCACCCGTCCGTCTGGACGCGCCAAAAGGTTTCAGTGCAGCTGAGAAGAAAAACCAGTGAATCATCTCAATGTTGCACTTTGTTTGGACTTGTCGTATACCAATGCACGTTTAACCCAGCTTTAATTGCTCAGTCTTCCAAAGGACCTCTGATTTACACACCACGTGAGGTGAGCAGGCGAACGTAAAGGGTCTGACGCGGTGGTCAATGCTGTAGCACTGGCGCCAGGTTTCTGATGCAAAGTGTCATAAGAGGTGTGTCATTTAGAAAACCCCAGCGCCGATGCTCTATATATGGTAAATACGTTCTCAGGTTCCCAGGTGTGAACGTTGTCCTTGGTAAGTGGGAACGTATGCAACGACTCAGGGAACAACATCAGCTTACGGGATTTTTGAACCATCGCGTTCGGCTGTCATCGGGTTGACGCGTGCTTTGGAATACTACGATGAACCGTATAAATTGCATGCAACTCCGAGGCTCGAATCCACAGTGATCTATCCCCTCGTCGTCCCCCCCAACTCTAAGCCACGAGGGTCAGCAGCTTGGTTTTTTGCTTCCCGTGTAGAAGCCTTCGCAGAACATTTGACGACGATGACGGCGCGTCAACCTCCAAAAAGCCCTCACTGCCTCTGCTCCTGCCTCTGCGACTCCAGCAGCAACTAAGGCTCCCCAGCGAGAAGGCCACTGTGGTTCAAAAGCGCAGCGAAGAGCCGAAGATTGCTATAATTATCTACAGCATGTACGGACATATCGCAAAAAGTGAGCTTGCTGCGTACAGTCGACCCGTACCGTACAGCCTGGCCAATGGGCTTGTTTTTAGTGGCCGAAGCTGTGAAAGGTGGCATCGAGGAGAAGGGAGGGAGTGCAACGATCTATCAGTAAGTACTGGAACTTTGCACAGGACAGGCTGTTACTCACGCATCGTGCCCGTAGAATTGCCGAAACCCTTCCACAGGAAGTTCTCACCAAGATGCACGCCCCGCCGAAGCCTGGCTACCCCGTACTCGCCCCCGCTGACCTGGTACAATTCGACGCGTTTTTGATGGGTATACCAACGCGTTTTGGTAACTTCCCTGCACAGTGGAAGGTTCGAGCTACGCGCTCCTCGGCTACATGCAACGCTGACATAAGGCATCATAGACATTCTGGGACGCTACAGGTCAATTATGGGCGCAAGGTGCTCTCGCGGGCAAGTACGCCTCGGCGTTCGTTTCGTCTGCTGGTGTTGGCGGAGGCCAGGAAGCCACAATATTGAACGCTATCTCTACTCTCACGCATCACGGTATTCTCTACGTGCCGTTCGGATATGCGAAAGCATTCCCTCAGTTGACCAACCTAACGGAGGTACACGGAGGCAAGTACATTGCGCACTGTCTTGCGTGACTTCTGAGTCTGACGTCAACCACTCAGGCTCACCATGGGGTGCCGGCACTGTTACGGGTCCCGATGGCTCACGTCAGCCTTCTGCCCTGGAGCTCGAGACTGCTGGCCTTCAGGGACAACAATTTTACGAAGTTGTTTCAAGAGCATCATCTACGCATTAAACGTGCAGAGACTGTGGATTAGAGTACATAATACTATAATCTCGTAATATACCAATAGCTACAATGCGCTTGATGAGTTGGAGACAGGGGGGCACATAACCGCCTACCGACTGAGTTAACCGCGAATCGACAGGCGAATATAAATGATAAGATGAAATTATAAAAGTACATGCGAAGATACGTCTCTTCCGACATCCATTTGGGAACCACAAGCAGTTATTATGTGAGAGGTACCATATTCCAAAAAGCATGGTGATCATGCGAGTATCGTACTCGTCCCAGAGGTCTCGTCGAGAGATGGGCCTAGCCTTCGTTCGCATCATACTCGTCATCCTCCGAGAAACTCTCCCTATTACTGGCAGTGCGATACCACGTCCTTCTAGAGAGTATAGACAGGTCGTCGTCATCGGAGGAGCTCTCGCTGCTTGCCATCACGGTATCTGCATCACGAGCCGTAACCGTCTCATCTCTGTCGTTCGCCTCCAAATATTCTGCTCCCTCTCCGCATCGCAGCGAAAGGCGAGAAAGATGCCGTACGCAATCGCTTGAATAGCATTGAAGGAGTTGAAGGAGGACCATTCTCCGGAACAGGGGGAGTACGCGAGGCCTCGGGCTCGGATTGTTCCGGAGGGAAATCGGGCGTGGTAGTGCCATAGTCAACCTGGGGAATGTCGTCCCACTGTCGCCCCCGCCGGGTGCGGTAAAGCCAAGTGCGGCGCCCTGCAACGGTACGAAGGGGTTCGTGCGGCGAGTAGCCAGGCGATCTGGGTGATCCGTTGGGGTTATGACTAGCTCTTCTACTGTGTTGCCTGCTGCGGGCTCTCAAGTGTCCGTTTGCATAGTTCGCTTCTGTCTCGGAGTCGATTGCAATAGGGAAGTCTTGACTTTGTTGACTTTGACTCAGAGAGAGGCCTGGGACTGATATTCTGGTGTCGGTAATTGGTGGGGGCAATCGTCCCTGAGGCTCGGCTTCATTGATATTATCAATACGCTCCTGAGCACGTGTCCGCATAGCTCTCCGTACGGCCTGGCGGCCCAAGAAAATTTGTTTCTCTCGAGACGATATCGGTTTTTCGATAATATGCAGCTTATGAGGAACGGCATGTCAGCATTTGGGGCTGGTTTGGGACGAGATCCACACACCTTCGGCCACGTTACTAGTTGACCAACACGCATCATCCTCTCTAGCTCTGGAGGGTCTGGGTCACTGAGAATATTGAACCAATCCTAAAGAGTACATTCAAGATTGGAGAAAAGCATGCCGAAATGAGATTACCTTCAAACGTGTCCTAGGCCAAATGCTACACGTGTTGAATTTCAGCTAAGTCCCCCGTCCATGATTGACGTGTCTCACGTTACCGTGCCATCGAATCTCTGTAAAAATACACTGGACCAGTCTTGACCCAGGATCGGTGGCAACAGATCAAGATCACGAATTACCTACATAACCGCTCATTGTCGGATACTGGTTGAATAACGTAAACAAACGAACCTTGAAATTTTTGGTCAGTTCCAATTTGAGCCACTGCTCGGCCGCTGCCAGTAGAAAGTTTCCACGCCACCCTGCACAAATATCAATGGAAAGACTAGCGAAGCTGAAGAACGAACTAGCCTTTGCCTTTGCGAGTGGCAACAGGCTTCCCGGCCGACCCGCGAGGAGCAAAGAAGAACAAATGGACGTGGGGGTTGACTTGCGAGACGATCGGATGCGTGACTCCACGTTCGAAGTCAGTTCAGACCATGATGGAGTGAGGGAATTCCGCATACCGTTAAAATATAGGTTCAGTGACTGCACGGGAATGTCAACCCTGTTTACGACGTGAGCAAGAGCATATCCTGAATGATATTGATACCCACCGCAAAGACCCGTCTTTGAACTTACTCCCCCAGTTCCATGGCACCAAAGTACCATCTCTCAACTTCTGCATCAGTACGACAGGATTAAGGATCCCGGGTACGGCTGCGGAAGCAAGGAGAGCACTCCAAATAACAGTATCAGGAGCAGTGAGATAATTTAAGAGTTTCGTAGGCCTTTTTTACGTCAGGAAAGCGATACGGCTGTCGTGGATTGATGCTCACGAGTGACGCTCCGCGGGGATAACAGAGACGTTGAGTATGCGACCCGTACGGATGTACGCTTCACGAAAGGTCATTGAGCCGCGCGTGAAGAATGTAGCCTAGAAGGCACAAGTCCTCAAGTCACAGCCATTCTCATGAATACAACTACAGACCTTCTTAGCCCAGGCAACGCTGTCAAACCGCGCGCCTGTTTGCCAGAAACGCTTGAACCACACTTTGAAAGGCTCTTCACAGGCTGTGATTCGGTTCGCAAGCTCGGGCACCAAGAGCTCTCGTAACTCCTCGTCAGTACGCGTGCACACCATGGCTGCAACAAGACCGCCTGCGGAAGTTCCTGAGATGACTCGAGGAAGTAAGTCGGCATCCAGAAAGGCTTTCACGACACCAAAATGATCTATCGAATGTTGGCGTCGAACAAATGAATATCGCGACATGATACTTACAGTAGCCGAAAGTGGCACCACCAGACAGACACAATGCCGTCGTACCTAGGTTCGTATTTACGTTCTTGAAGAAGCGCCTCTTTTCTTCGTTAGACAGATCGGGAGTCTCACGAATGAATTGGAGGGCTTTCTCCTGCTCGGAGACATAGGCTTGGATGAATGGTTAGCGAACGATGCGTGTGATTAGCTTTGTCATGATGCTCACCTTCAATGAGGTCCTTAGTGCGATAGAAAGTCTGGAGGACTGTGTCATTAGCGAGTTTTTGTGGACAGTCCAATGTTTGTCACCTCGCTGTACAATCTACGATGTGCAACTAGCACTCAGCGTCGAATTTCGAGGCATTAACGTGCATTGACGTACCTAGCAGAGTCTACACCTGCGAAATTTGTTCTAATGCACGTTTCTAAGACCCCTAGAACACCCCTAGCGTCGTTTTTCAATCTGAGGTTGCTCAAAGTTCGTAACACCTGCAGCATCGTCGGAAGTCATGAGCGGCAGTGTGAGAAAATAGGCACTTTTGTGAGTATCTTACTTTTCGTACAAGCTTCCAGTCGTAGTATGGGTCTTCGTCAATGGTCTTCCAGTCGTCGAAGTGGAGGTGTTGATCAAGGGCTAGAGCAGCTTCTTTCCACTCCTAAAGTTCGCACAATGAGCATGTACTCACATTGCGATCTGAGCATTGCCACTGACTTGATAATTACGTGCGGCACGAAGATTTCTCCGCAAGGCACCCTTGCGACCACGCCCTAGCAAATCTTCAGAACGGGGGCACACAAATAAGTCATGGCAAGGTACACACATGCTATCAGCCATTCCTTTCCGTTGACTAGTTTGTCGGATTATGATATACCATCCCAAACTCTGCGGCAATGAACAAGAACACCAGAGACTATACATATCAAGAACAATGTCACATGTATAGCCTCAGCATAAGAGTACATACCAGCAAGGGCCACCGCAGGAGGATAAACAGCCATTCTTGCCTTTTGCTGTGCGTGATGCTCCTTGACGACCTTCTTCGGAGTCTAACATAAGCATTATATGTTAGTAAAAGCATTGCCGACATAATTTGTCACATACCTCTTCACTCTCTGGTTCACTGGTGCAAAGTCGGAAAGTGCGGACACCTCCTTACGCGATGACCACCGGGGTAGGTTCCAAGTACGGGGGACGAGGCAGCCAAAGGGCTTGGAACGTCGTCGGAAGCACCATTCTCGTCTGAGTTCAATGCTTGTGCAAAAGCACGCATATGTCTACAGTCCCGTAAGAAGTTGAGTGGCTCCTTGGAGACCAGCATGGTAAGGCACTCACACTTCGTCGACATAGTCTCTGAAACAAATCTTCAGGAAGACTACGTCTCCCTTGTGTTTTCGCTAGTAAAAGGCTCAGTAGTCATTGTGATTGGCTTCGAACGTCAGAAACATTGACGCATTGAAGTAGAACAGACATGAGTTGTGCTACCTGCCGGAGCGGACTCGCCTCCACATTCCGTCACTACGTCACGTCACGCGGTAAGTCACGGCGGCAACGGGATTGCGTGGTGCGTGACAGCGAGTGACGCGTCACGTAACATGCAGTCAAAAAGATCCCATAGTACCATACATACCTTGACCATAATATCATCATCGAATCGCCACGCGTAGATTAGTATGGCCCCTCGGACAGTACTCAAATGCCAGAGGTCATCGTGTGTCTGAGCTAGGCTGCTTCCTCTGACCGCCAACATAAAGACAACCTTTCTCCGAGTCATCCCATCTCGTCATCGAGTGATGTGTACCCAGCCGGGCTACGTGCAAACCCCATCAGTCGAAAAACCTCACTATGAAACCAACATTCGGGCACACGTCTTGATGTACACGTACTTGTGTAAGTACGTTGTAGTCATTGCAGCAAAAGTTACGTTATGAGCGTTCTGAACCTCTGTTCTCAGTTCGAGAGTCACTCGCGAGGATAAACACACGTGACGGTAAGGTGCACAATATGTTTAAAGTCTTGATAGCTTTATTGAGATTCCACTGTATAGAGCACTAACGACGAGTTGATAGAAGCAAGGTCGCAGCTGTCGCACTCGCGAAGTGAACAAGAGAGCAGATACAACAGGAGATAATCCGGATGACCGCCCGCCGAAGATCGAATGGAGGTCACTTGCTATGATGAAAGTGAACCCATGGGTTCCTACTTCGACGCGGGCGGTGGGGGGAGAACCAAAGCTACCCATTGCGAAATGGTTTTACTGCAACGCTGGTCATGGCCGGCCGTAACCCCTGGGCTGCGGTGCGGTGCAATCGACTGTATCCCCGTCGCCACGGCCTGCTCTTTTGTGGGGGGAGTTTTTATTCAACCTCATGTGTTTTCGGCGGTGTTCCAGAGAGTCCGTGATCGATTGTTGTCAAACGTGGCTATGGCCCACAGAGATTGTGTCTATCCGCCCGCACAGCCGGTGGAGTCCTAATTTAGTATGACATCAACAGGCATGGTCGCGACCAGGGCGACCCAGGTATATAAACCCCTCGTTCGGATTGCGAATCCCCAGTTTTCAACTCATACCTAACTTTCCACCTCTTCCACACACTCTATCCATATCTATCGCCATGGGTTGGTTCGATCACGACTCCGAGGAAGGCCAGGCCTACCAGCAGGTACTTCATGCTCCTTCACTCCCCGACTGCTCCGGTACTCAATATTGTTCAGGTCACCAACGCCCCCCACAAGGCTGCGCTCTCGCACGAGCTGATTGCTGCTGCCGCTTCATACGAGGCTGCCAAGGCCTACGAGGAGCACTGCGAGCGTAACGGCAAGCCCGAGAACCACGCTAAGGCTAAGGAGCTCCTGTTAGTCCCCCGAGCATGATATCGCATTGCGTTGCTTATGCGTCACTTTTAGTGCTGGCTTCGCTGGTGCCTTCGTTGACCGCATGGTTGAGACCAAGGGTCTTGACTTCGTCGATCGCGAGAAGGCCAAGCGCCACGGTACGCTAGCCTCTACCATCTATGAGAGACCGTTGCTGACCGTTGTCGTGTATAGCTCACGAACGTAACATCGGAGCTTACGATGCCGTCAACTAAGCGGATGTATGTATCAGTGAAATGTCCCCACGCACCTATATCATTATGCAATCAGAATCAGGAACCATGTACTAGGACTACAAATGTAACAATCATGCGCTCGATTATTGCTTCGAACATGTGGGCCCCCTTCAAGATGCACGTTGGTTACCCAAATCTTTGGGGGCCATACTTGTAGCCGCCTCATTACAATCATTACGCGTTAAAGCTTGCGTGAGCAGTGGATGGCGCGCTGTTGCAGGCTGTTGCACGAGCTCTCGTGTGTGTGGAATGTCTAAGGGCATGCACATTATCTGCAGCTGTGCGCGGAACACCAGATTCCATCAATATGTGTCTCCGTAGCAGACACGTCCTGAAAAAAAACATTTCGTCATCATAATTAAAACACTCTACAGTAGTCTTTAATCCAAAATTCAAGAAGCCAAGAGAGCCATTGGCCTTAAACACTTCCATCGAGACAATGTTCTTCAGGTCAAGTACAGCACCTTCCAAATCATACATGGCGCGATCGACGGTTTCTAATTCACCTTTGAGAGGCTCGCACGCACGATGCGCTTCTTCCAGAAGTTTCTCGAGCACGGTCAATACCTCCAGGAGAGCCGTACGGTCTGCAAGAACGCGCTCGAGGCGTCCAATGCACCCCCGCAAGGGGCGGATCGCGCGTGTCACGGTAGACAGAACGGGGTTGGGCACAGTGTTTGGTTTGGGAGAGGCACTGGAGAGACCTGGGTCGACAAGCGTTTGAATGGTGGCGAGACATGCTGATACTTCCGCATACGCGCCGTGTGAATGGCGGAAGCTACAAGCGGCATAGATGATTCCACGGCCGTTGCGCTTGTGGAAGCCATGGATTGTTGTGATGCAGAAACTGAAACTATAATTAGTCAGTCTCTCTCAAAGCTATTATCCAAACATCCGCGTACCCGAGGTGCTCGCTGATGGTGCAGATGCCATGCCTAAAGAAGATTACTCTTTTGGTAGACGGGACCATTTCTGGGCGTTGAGTAGAGATACCTTCTGTAGTGCGAGCAGGGCTTATGTCGCGCTTAGCTCGCTTCGTATTCTGCGCTGGCGACATGGTTTCAGCGGCACGCTTCGATGGACTTGCCTTCGGCAGTCGAACCGAGAGTGATAGCGGGTGGTCAGCTTGTTTCAAGATAGAGTTGCTTGCAGGAACATCCAAGACCAGCGAATCCTCTTTCGCGTCGAGAGGTTCATTGAGACAGTTCACCACCTGTTTCGCGCGTGCGAGCCAGCCAGGCAGAGCTTCTGGCTTTGTCTTGCGTCCTGGCTGCTTTTTCAAGAGGTTTTCGGCCTGAGAAGGTCACGTCATGAGCTTGAGCACATCCAGATTTGATGAGGTATGTTTTACCTCTATTAATCGGTCAATATCCCACCAATCATCTTGAGTTTCGCTAAAAATCGCCAACGAGTCCAGCCATATGGGCCATGACCCCGCTTATGATGGCGTGATTGCTGTATCCTCCTTCGAGCACGACTCACTAGTCGACCTTGTGCGACACGATCCGCAAACGCAGCGGCATCGCGTGCGAAACGCGCGTAGAACGACGTCGGAACGCGTCGCGCGCGAAGAAGACACATGGTAGGGTCTTCATGCTTCGAGGCTGCAAAGCCACAGCTATGATGAAGAAATTTCGTTCAATCGGGTGTGGAGACTGAGAGCAAGTGAATCGACCTCATCAAAACAATGACCTTGTTTCGGGGACGCTTTTGTCTCCTCGATGAACCTATCGGCTTGCGTAATTATACGCCGATATCTTTCATCGTAAGCTTTCCAGAAGTCTACGTCTGATGTGCATGATACCATCATCGAGTTTTCGATCCATTGGCCGTGCTGGCCAGCGCGGCATAGTAGCGCGCTGCGTTGGTACTACCTGGCCTTTGTTCCTAGTAATATGTAGTTCTAATAAGTACGTCAATTCGAATTTTAATAAAGATATGCGCACAGAACATGGATAACTGTTAATGTCATGCACACTTCCGAAGAACATGATAGGACGGCTGTCATCCTCTGCATCAGAGCTCATACGCTGTTCATTTATTTGTTGGACGATCTGTTGGGTGCCGTTCCCTATGTATGGGTAATGGATTGGACGAGTGAATTTGACTACCAACATGCCTACTTACCATGGTGTAGATCGATATCAAAAATAACGATATGAGTGTAATTGTGCTGGTAAAATGCTGTATTACTTCAGTACACGTAATATGTCGAGAATATGATCTTCGCACCATGTACCGCCCCAACCATAAGGTTATTCACGAAGCCAAGGCCTGCGGGTGCATCCTATCTGAGTGAGCCTTGATTGTGACCGTTCAAAGGGTACAGACTCACAGCAACACAATGATGACCTGGAGGACGAATGGCTACAAAATGCTCGCGTCCCAAGGCTACGAGAGGTGGCCGCGACGCTATCGACGGCCTCGCACATGGTTCCTAAAAGCACCCTTGATTGCGTCGAAAGACTTCGGGCATACTGTAATCTTATTGGTCAGTAGCTCAAAGTCTTCATGATTTTAACACTCACAGTAAAGATCAGCCTCAAAATGGTCTGGTAGCTCCCGTCGTCCGTGTGCTATCTTCTGTCGACTCTCTTTGCACCAAAGTTCGAGAGTCTCAGCATATGTTAACACCCTCTCTTCATCCTCTTCAGTCTTGATGTGTAACACATCGCGTGCAGCCGGATGCAACGGTATCTCGCCCAACGATGCGGTGCTTCGTACAATGGTGAACGGTGCGATAGGATGTGACGGCTTAGAGTCCGATTTAGTCGAGCGACGAGTCTTAGTCTTCGTCTCGGTCCGACAGGTAGACGTAGCCTCCTCAAGGCGAGAATATATCGCACCAAGACCTACATTAACAGCTTGTAGTCTTTCAGGACGTTCCAGACTGTTCTTTTGGGCCCTCCAGAACTGATGTTCCTATGTTGGAGGCAGGCGTCTTGAGTGAAGGCTATCACTCGGCCAATAGCAGGTGAGGGTTTGGATTTGGAAGGCGGCATGTCTCTGCTCATCTTCTTAATCAGGATAATGCATACTCATAGGGGCATGTGGGGCAAAAAACATACTGAGCTTCGCAGATGGTTGCCTGAGGATCTCTCCCCAGTCGTCACGCAGGATGTTCAAACAGATCTTACTTAGAAGGCTTATCAAGCAATGATGACGGTATCAATGATTGCATCAAGCACTGAACTTCGTGACTTGTCAAGTTGTGCCGCAATCCAACATTGAGGCTGAATGTCTGCAGCTTGCAAGTTGCAATTGACTCGATGTTCGTTGAATATGATGTGCCAGGCCAGAAGTAGCCTCATCACATCATGTTGGGACAAGAAACAGGTACTTGGAGTAGGCCTCATGTTAGACATACAAAGTTGGGGCGAGGAAAGAAGCATCACCAAAATCATGCAGTGGCAGGTAGTTCGGCTCAGGAGCTTGAAAGTTGGCTATATTGGCGTTACCATCTAAACGATCGTCTCAGGTATGTACTGCAGATGCCAGACTGTTTAGTGAGTGCTGAGCACTGAGGGACCTCTAGCCATCCTAAAAAGAATATAGTAATCCATTATCTCCCATCATTGTGCTTTATTCAACCACTTCCTGAGGTTTAACTGACCCATTCTATCCACAACGTTCTTGATTTCCGACCTATCAACGTTGCATCGGTACTTCACGAACTCCTTACTGGTTCCACTAGCGGATGAGGCTGTCGTCACAAACACTTGTAGGAACACAAGCTTTTCAAAAGCCTAAGAAATCAAAATCAGCCCTGAGTTTCCGACTTGAAGTCAAGACGAACGTACGCCGAAGAGCACTTCCCGGCTACAGCGGACCATGCCGATACCACCGCCGTCAACAGTGACGGGTGCAGACATGGACGTGCGAACCTGGTCTTGGAAAGTGTCGTGTAGCATTTCGAATGTCAGAAAAGTCATGCCCTGACGTGCGAGTATGCGTGGCCGCGATTAATAGGCATAGTGGACGGATAGGTCAATGCTGTATATATGCGTTTATTTGTGCTCATCGCCCGGCTGATGCGACGACGTACAGCTTAAGAAAGAAAAGCGGGGTGGGCATCGCTGATCTCGGACGGCGGAAACAAGATCCTGTACTAACAGCTCTGGGGAAGAAGGCTTGAGCTTGACCACTATGGAGGCCTAAAGTTGAGGCTGAGATTAGACAATGGTTTTAAGTAACTTATGCCACAAAATTACCAGTAGTCGGCCCACTACGCGTATGTCTTTTGTGAGAGCGTAAGTCTCCTTCAAAACACTGACGACTTGTTGGTCGTCGAGGAAATTACTAATCGAACGGGTCCACATATGTGACCAACCACTGTGGTCCTCATGATCGATGGACGAGCAGAGGGCGTGTTTTACGGCGACTAAACAGTCATCTAGTCGCGGAAGGCCGGCTGTCCCGAATGATGCGACCAGAGAATCGACTCTTGACCCGTTTTTATTCGAGAATGTTGATCGTCTCGATGCGAGTAGTCACGCCTACAACGGCGATACCCTTGTTTTCCCGTGACTGCCCTGCAGCTCTGGACGGTGTCGAGTAGACAGTAAAGGAGAGACTGTCGGGCGTGAAGCGGGAGCGAATAGATCGAATGGTCATCTCTAGGACGATAATCGTTGAACGCGGTAGGGTGTGGTAACATGGATATGAGGGGCCAGTAGATGTGACGGCGGCGGTAGCGTCAGAACCGTCTCTGTCTGTGTTTCCACAAAAGGATTCTCTCTGAACCTCATCTGGCGAGGCATCGTCATGTTCCGCAGGGAGCAACGCTTGGCCGGTCTGTTCAGCCAGCTGCCATGCAATTTCTCGGATGGCGAGGCGGTCGTTTGTCTGAGCATGACCCGACAGTCTGATGACTATGGATGAACTAGGCAACGAGGATATGGCGCGTTCGACAAGCTCAATTAACGTCAGTCAACGTTGGGCCAGATTACCTGGCTGCTTACCTGGGTCTTGCCGCTCCCTTTGGGTCCTATGATCATACAACTGTTGCCTTCTCCTCGGTCTACTGTACCTGTTAGTAGACTGCACAGTTGATCGAAGGCAACAGCATTCGTATAGGATTTTCGGCCCTTCTCGCCGCCTTTGCCGCCCTCATTTGGCAGGGTCGAGACGGAATATAGCGCTTTGAGGGTCGCGCCGCTTCTGTAACTCTAATATGGAGTGCAGATTTGGGGGTAAGATATGAGGTAGTCGACTATGCGAAACCACATCCTTCTTCTTCACCGGAGCTTTGATAGGGGTCTTCGCCAATAATTTGGAAGGGGAGGGTGGGGGCACGGCATCGTCGGTAGAGTGTGTAGAATGTTCTACACGGGCAGGTCGATTCGTCAAGAGATGCACGTCGGGAACAGAGTTCGTGGGTGTCGTATCACGTGGTGGCAGCCTTTTGGCAGATGACGCTAGGTGCTTGAGAGAGGATGGAGCCCTGGGGGAAACAATATTCTGTATTTCTCTCATCCTTGGGTGTGGTGTAGGAACCTCAACGGCATCGAGAATCATCCTAGGAGTGCTCTTGGGGGGAGAAGGTCTCATCTTCCTTGGAGGAGTAGTTTGCGGCCACCCCTTTCCGGTACGAGTAGAAGTTCATCTGGTTCAGACTCATCGTCTACGGTAGGAAGGGTTTTCTAGAGTGACTTTAGAAGAAGTGGCCTGAGCCGAACTACTAGGGGCCTCCGATGCGCTATCTGGTTTTAACCTCTGATTCGCTGGCTTTCCTCGCTTGCGCAACGGCGTAGGATCGGCCACAGTCTTCTGAGCCGTGGCGCGAGTGAGTCTCTTGGAGCGAGCCTCAACAGGAGGACGACCTTTGGCTGCCGCGCCTGAGCGCGTAGTACGGAATGTTTGAGGGGTGGTGTGTTCTTCTTCCTCATCGTCATCGTCGTGTTGGACTTCTACCACTGCCTTTACAGCACGTCCTGCTGCCTGCTCGACCCGCGCGAGAGGGAGTAAACTTTCTCTGGGGCAGGTTGGGCGGTGGGTAGAGACGGTAGCAGCTCGACTCCTCGTAGCTCGTTTTCTCGGCGGTTTCCGTCCGTAGCGGCAGAAGGCGGAATCTTTCGTTTGGGCATGGCGGTCCAGTAGTGTAGGAGAATGTGGAGATATGACAATTGTCCGAAAGTAGGTCGTAGTTTGGCCAGTCACGCCGCCGCGTTCATTCGCGTTACGTCACGGCGTCACAGCCAATTTAGTAACGGACTGTCACTCCGGACGCTCTGGTCTTCACTTTTTCGCCATGTCTCGGGCCCACAGCAACCCAGAGCTTATCTACAGGGCATTAAAGTGCCAAAAAACAAAATTCCACCCATTGAAAATGTGTGTTATCCGACGCCAAAAGCCTTCCAGACATGCTCAAGAAGGGCCCAGGGGAAATAAACATGGTAAACATGCAATTGGGGAAAACAGTGCTCCTCTCAGGACCCTTGGCTTATAACATTTCGATGCCGAGTCTTTTTAAGTACAGCTACTTTGCCCAAGTCGAAGATGGTAAGCTTTCTGATGTGTCGAGCTTATGTCCCTCGTTGACTGGTTTGTATGCACTGGTAGTACTCGAAGAAATCATAGAAGAGTGCATTTGGGCTCTTCGTATGTTTATTCGTGGTCTAGAGGAGGGGACGGAAGAGCAGCTACGTACTATCGGCCATATCCTTCCGCATCAACAGCCAGAAACTGCCCTGTACTTCATGGTATGTACATTGCGCCCATTTACTATACGCACATTCTGATGCATTTCACAAGCTCAGCAACGCACGGGCCAAGCTCTGCCAGCATCATCATGTCAGGGTCGTTTGGTCACATTATCTGCCCTCAAAAACTGACTGACTGCAGGAATCCAATTGTCGACCGCCCTGACGAAGCTATTCCATTCATTAGAGCGTCCCTCGCGGCGGACACCAAGAAGTTGGGAAATGAGGAAAAAGTATGGAAAGCCAATCTGTGAGTGGTTTTTTTTTCAGAGCAATTGGAAGCATCCTTAATACGAAAACGATATAGCGGTCTTTTCGGAATGCTCGGACAAGCACAAGCATTGTCCGGCGTCTCCCCAATGACGACACTAAAGAAATGCTGCAGCGCGTTCTTCGTGCGATAGATGGCTTCAAAACCTCGGGTACCGGCCTATGTTACGATGCTGTTAGAGACGCGGACTGCTCTTGCCGCTGTTTGTCGAATGCGTGGCGAAATCCAGGAGGCGAAAGCCGAGGAGGAGTGGTGTGTCAAGTGGTTCCGAAAAACCCTCGTACCGTCCCGGATGCCAAAATCATTCAGTGGCTCATCAGGCCCCTGACCGGCCTCGGGGCAGCCCGATCGTCGATGCTTTGGGCGGGGACAAGTGGCTCCTCAGTCGCAAAGGAACACTCAAATCCGATAACAACAGGTCCAAGCAGTGTAGATCATGTGGCACTCGAGAACCACAAAAGAAGCTCTTTCAATGTTCTCAGTGCAAGCATATCTACTATTGCAGTAAGGAATGCCAGAAAAACGAATTGGCCTGTGCATAAGTAGTAGTGCGTTGCTTGTTTGTACTACCGCTCGTCCGCTAAATTCACGCTGTAGGGCCTCTTGCAAGTATGTCGGATATTTTCACGCTATGAATGGTGCGCTGACAAGTTTTTTTCAGGGAAATGGCTGCAAGCCTTAAGAAGGTGGAAAAGCTGCGAAGCACGGATGAAGATGCGGCACAACGAGCAGCGCGGAGTGGATATCGTGGCGCGACGGTAGCCATGATGCTAACACCCTCGCGCTGTTCAGTGCTCTTCAGCTTCAAACGGCGACCCAGGCCGAGGACACACCCACATCGTCTTCCGCAAAGTGGAGTACGTGCCGCATGTTATCGCGCGACATCCGATACAAGTTCCGGGTTGTTCAATGTGCTGTCTTCCGCATCAAGGATGTGCTAAACGTCATCGAGGCCATGATGGGCCTTGACCAGGGCGAGGGGAAGGATTACATCGATAGCTTGTTTTACTGAGCTTAAGTCCACGGACTTCAACGGTAGCCGAGTACCCGCACAGCTTAGATCTCACGTTTGGCGATGGCATCGAAAAACTTGGCTCGGTAGTGGTAAGATCTCGACTTTTACCGTTGAACTCGTTGAGTCTTACCTTCCTGCAGTGGGTACATCGCTTTGGTAGCCTTCGCAATAACCCGTTACAACCCCAACTGGCGCAGTCTCTTCAATAAGGGCGACCCTCCTGAGCTACTGCGGTTGACAACTGGGGCTAAAGACGCTGAACATGATGACGATGAAGTCTTAGACAGATTGAGCATTGCCGATTCGTAATCTAGTACAGTAGGCTTCAGATATTTGCGTGCGCCATGGCCTAATGCTATCTTAACTACAGCTAATCACACCTGCAGCTCATCCTGTTTGCTTGTCTTTTTGATGGGATTACCGCATTTTAGCTTAGATGCATCTATCGTTTACAATTTAAATCGAGCTAGTTTACAACAACCCTTCACCCTTGAGGGCACCGATAATAAGATAGGCAGATCGTCGATCGCGGTCTACGCCACTCCAATCACCCTTCCGGTATGTGGACATACCCTCGTCTCCACATACGAACACCTGTTCTGAGTCGTCCGTCTCCGAAGGCTTCGGGTTCGCCTGCTCTTCTTCTTCTTGCTCTCGGTCCCACACAAAACGTCTTCCCATATGGATTCAGTTACTGGCTGTTAATGGCAGCTGTCTTGGCATCTGGATCCTCGGGCAGGATTTGGAGACGAGTAAGTTGGTCAGCAGTTCCATGGTATCCATATCTTCCGGCATGACGGGTAGGGGGAGGTACTCGGCCTGCTCGCCTCGCCTAGTCAAGCATGCATAATGGGAATTGCGCATATTACACTGACCTCCAAAAGCATACCTTTTGACGGCGCCACCGACCAAGATTACGTTTTCCTGCCACGCACGATAAAGTCCGGACCGATTGCATAGACCAAGCCGTCCACCAGTCAGTTAGTTTACCAGCGTATGGCTGAGCTGAGTCGTGGCAGAGGTGCCTTTGGAGGAACGTCCATCTCGCTCTCAGCTGTGAAAGAAACTGCTCCAGCAGCACCTGGAGGACTCAGGGTGAGGAATGTAGTGCGGAAATGCGCAGGTGCGCCTGGGCCTGTCAATGGAAGAGGGACCTGGGCCTTCGGAAGGTTGGTAGGCGAGAATGTCTGCTCTAGATGGCGCAGCTGGGTCTTCGACCGATACAAAAACGTTGTCTATAGCGTGTCATTTTACGTATAGCAGGCGTAAGGAAGGAATTCTGTGTACCATTCATAGTGAGAGCACACATAGTCCGTTTCAGAGGGGAATCATGATACCCCCGGCGTCGCCGATTAGGGTTGAGCGCAGCGACTTTGCGCTGAGGTGCCATTTTCCCCGCACCTGCCCCTGTTATGTAAAAGATGAGAAAGACCATGGGTAACGATCACCGGCGGGTTCACTGGTGATTACGGAGGATATTTTGGTGTATGAGGTCGAGGCCAGTCGTATGGGAGCATTCATCCATCGCGCAAACCTGCACGAAGATCATCAGTCCCTGTTTATATACTGCTCAGGAGAATTTGGGACCTACCCTGTTACACCCATGGTGGGAAGGAACGCCGTGCCGTCACGGTGCCATGTGACAGGACGGAGGGCGAGCGGTATTTGCCGTTGTTTGGCCGCACTTGCGCGATCTCAGGCGTCTATGCGGCACCCTGATCATCCCCGGGTTCCGGGCTTTGTTCGGCTC